>VXBP01004456.1:0-169594 GCA_013400115.1 Rhinopomastus cyanomelas
CTTCGGCGTCCCTTCTCTTTGTCCGGACGCTACGGTGTCTCTTCTCTTTGTCCGGACGCTTCGGCATCCCTTCTCTTTGTCCGGATGCCTCTCACTTCTCCGGCTTTCCGTGAGCACCGGCTACACTGTCATCCTGCGAAGAATGGAAGTCCCTGCCCCACGTTGGGCGCCACTTGCCGAGAGAAGGGGCTGCACAACAGATCAATACAGACCACACATTGCCATTTGGTGGGTGCCAGGTTTTTCTGCCTAAGATATCAAATCCTAAAATATTTTCCTGATGATTTTTCTCCACAACATGAGCAGATGATGTTGGCTTTTGACCTGAGAGACATGAATTTACCTTACCAGTGTGTTGCACAACACTCCACCACTCACATCAAGAATCTTAGACTTAAGTGTCCAGAATGCACCAGATTCTTGGTGTCGTTTCTGCTAGTATTGAAATTTATGCTCCCGTAGCTATTAAAATCTTTACCAATTTTCTTTGAGGACCAGCTGGGATTAGAATGTATGGGCCTTGATTACTTATCTGCTGGTAAGCTTCTGCTTTCCAGACAGGCCAGCCATTTTGTCTATCCAGAATTACTCGTGGGTTTTTTCATGTCTTGTAATTCTTCCCGAAGGGGAATGAATGTGTTATTTAACTCTCTGAATGCTGGAAATGAGTACATTGAAATAGAACCCTGTCTTTCACTGTTATTTCTGGTAGTCAGGTGGGGGTCAGGCTTTTCTCCCGGGAAACTAGCAACAGGATGAGAGGGCAGGGCCTGAAGCTGTGCCGGGGGAGGGTTAGGTTGGAAGTTAGGAACCCCTTTTTCATGGAAAGGGTGGTCAGACACTCGAATGGACTGCCGGGGGCAGTGGTGGAGTCACCATCCAAGGTAGTGTTTAAGGAAAAACTGGATGTGGCCCTTAGTGCCCTGTTCTGGATGAAATGTTGATGTTAGATCATGGGCTGGACTTGGCAAGCTCAGAGGTCTTTTCCAGCCTCAATAATTCTGTGATTCTGTGAATGCTTCTGTGAGATTCAAGATAGTGCCAGTAACCCAATCTTGAATTGCAGCCTTCCTCCAGAAGTTTTAAAATTTGTTTTCCTTCAACCCAGCTTCTGTCTTGTTTTTCACTGGTGTTATTTTGTGATTTACTCCTCTAGGTTTCAGGGATTTAAGGATTGCGGAACCCCTCTAATCAGCAGTTTAAGTGTTGCAAAATCTACTGTAGCAGAGAGTGGGACATCAAGGGATTCTCATCTGTGCATGGGTTATATGCAACCTATTTTTGTGATGACTGCAGAGCCACTTTCATTCCGTGGTGTCTGTTCCTTCCCCCCAACAAACTGGTGACAGAAAGATGTGCACTTGTTGGGTCAGGACTTAAATTTAACAAAACTCCAGAATGCCATATATGTCATTCTTACTCGACACTGTTCTGTTCCCACCACTCAGGCACACAAGCAAATAGTCAAAGTTTCACCTGCATTTCTACTGTACTTCTCTGGCAGATTTAATGATTGCAATGAATCCCATGGGAAATCTGTGTAGTCTATAGTGGATGAACACCACAACATTCCACAGGTTCATCTGTTTGAACAACAAGTCTGGCTCCACATTCAGGATGATTTGTGTGGAAAAAAAGGCTGTAATCCTCTGGTTTGCTATCACTGGAATCACCTTGGACACCTCCATCACCATCTTCAGTGGATACTATTAGTATCCTGGTTGGGGCGGCAGGGAGACTGCAAAAGAATAATCTTGACCTTTTTTACCAATTTTTGTCCTTTTTGCTCCTGTAACTGTTTCTGGAGTTGTTCAATTTTTAGAGACAGTTCCTGCTTTCTATTTCATTATCTGTGTCCTGCTCCTTTCTATTTCTATTCTCTGTTTCTGTACCTGCAGTTTCTAAACAAGTACCTAGCGCTTTACAGATAAGTCCTTTACTTTTCCCATCCCGTGTGTTACCCTAGTTACCTTTACATGTTCTTCAACTGCTTCCTATTTGTCATGAGCCCATTCTTCTGAGAGTTTAGGACTCAGGCTCACTCCATGCCTCGGTAAATAATCATTGATGCTACTTGCCATCCTGCTGACTACACCAATTTGTCACGGGTGGCATTGCACACTTCACTTGCAAGAGAGAAGTAACAAAGTATTTATTGATTTAAACAGTGATTTAATAAAGACTGAACAGTAAATGTGACTTTTAAACAAGATTCAGTGGTGAGGTACGCTGGTTGTTCACTGCGTGGAAAACCAGGTCAGACGAAGCTGTCAAGAATCCCCCCATTTAAAAGATTATATGAGCACAATTGATCTTAAATATTGCCCTACCTAAGCTTCAAAGTTTCACCTGCTCTTCATCACTTACTGAAGATCTGTCATGGAGAGGAATCTATCAGCCTTCAGGAGTAGCCCTGACACGTGTCCCTATCCAAGGGGAGATCCTGGTGTGCAAGAGAGCTCAAAGGTCTTTTGGGCTTATTGCTCAAGTTACTCTACTGTAATGAGTAAGCTTCTTGAGATATTCTATTGTACTGTTGCCTGTTCCTTGTGAATCCATATTGAGGAGAATGCATTCATCGCACCCAGAGGCATCGTTGTTGCATCGTTAGCTCTGAAGCAGAGTACAAGGATGATTTTGTTGGGGGAGAGGGTGTGTGTGTGAAGCACACAATCACAGAATGCACAGTTTTGTGGACCTCATTAATTTAGGAATGACTGAATCCTTAACACTGCTGTTTCAGCATTGCAATGGCTGAATTTTCTGTCTGCTGCACTCCCAAAAGCTATTAGCTGTATTCTTTCATTGCCTTTGGCCAAAGCAGATGGAAGATGATTTAATAATGTTGGGTTTTTTTTTTTTCAATGTGTCACAATGATGCTTTGATTTAATTTTCCTGATGTTTTCTCAAACAAATAAAATTCCCATTGCACTGAATGCTGAAATCAGTTTGATTATTCTCCCTTTCCCCAGTGCAGAACACACTGGTAATTACCAAGAGAATTAAAGTCAAGGTCATTAACATAAGCAAATGATGACTGAACTGTCTGTGTTATTCGATTCAAATAAATAGTAAAAATCACATAATCCCTGTTTATGTTAGTCAATTCAGAATAAATAATAACGATCTTTAGTTGCTCAAATTTGTGATTTAATGATAAGGAAACAGCAAAATCATGCTGGCCTAGCGACCTCAGACTTGGGTTCATATACACTAATATTCTTTGCTTTGGTGAAATTTAGTCCAAGCAACTCCAGAGAGAAATTACAAGACATTTGTATACAGGAGGAGTTTCAGAAGACAGTAATTATTCTTCATTTAAAACTGCCTCTGGCTATGTCTGCCCATATGTTTTAACTAATCTATCTTCTTTACAGTCCTCCTCCAGTTAATGTTTTCTGAATGAATCTCTCTACAATTAAGACAATAAGAAGCTATTCTGTAATTGATATCATGATGTATCACAACCAGCACAGACTGCATTCCATAGAAAGACTTTATCTCACTTTTAATCTTCTGTCATAATCTCTATGGCATTAGTTTATACTATATGATATTATTACGTATTATTATATGTAACTATTTTATATATTACTGTGTTACTATTGATATTAATAATACACTAGAGCAACTGATGTCATCTATGTGGACCTGTGCAAGGCATTTGACACCGTTCTGTGCAACAACCTTGTCTCTAAACGAGACATGGATTTGACAGAAGGAGCACTTGGTGGATAAGGATGATCACACTCAAGGAGGTGTGATCCAAGGCTCAATGTCCAAGTTACCAGTGTAGGTCCTCAGAGATCTGATTTGGACCCAGTACTGTTTAACATCTTTGTCAGCGACATGGACAGTGGCTCTAGTGCCCCTTCAGCAAGTCTACTGAAGACACCAACCTGTGTGGGGTAGTCAACATGCTGGAGGGAAGGGAGGCTGTTCAGAGGGTCCTGAGCAGACTGGAGAAGTGGACTGGTGCAAACTGCATGAGGTTCAACAAGGTCAAGTGCAGGGTCCTACGTCTGGGATAGGATAATCCCAAGCACAAACACATGTTGGGTGATGAATAGACTGAGAACCGTCCTGAGAAGAACGTGGTTATGTTAGTAACTGAGAAGCCAAATATGAGCTGGCAATGTGTGAGGACAGCCCAGAAGGCCAACTGTATCCTGGGTTGAATCCAAAGGGTCACCAGCTGGTCGAGGGAGGAGATTCCCCCCCTTTGGTCTGTTCTTGTGAGACCCTCACCTGGAGTCCTGTGTCCAGTTCTGGAGTCGCCAATACAAAAAATGACACAGGACTGTTGGAGTGAGTTTAGAGGAGACCACAGGGATGATCAGAGGGCCAGAGCAACTCTGCAGTGAGGACAGGCTGAAGGAAATCGGGCTGTTCAGTCTGGAGAAGAGAAGGGTCTGGTAGGGGGGACCTTGTAACAGATTTCCAGTACCTGAAGGGAGCCTAGAGGAAAGCTGGAGAGGGAGTTTTCATGAGGGGCTCCAGTGACAGGACAAGGGGGAATGGTTTCAAGCCAAAAGAGGGTAGATTTAGATTGGATCTTAGGAAGAAATTTCTCACTAAGAAGGTGGTGAGGCCCTGGAACATGTTGCCCAGACAAGTTGTGGGTGCCCCTTCCCTGGTAGTACTTATGGCCAGGTTGGATGGGCCTGTGAGAAACCTCTTCTAGTGAGAGGTGTGCCTGCCTGTGGCAGGGGTGTTGGAACTAGACGATCTCTTATGTCCGTTCTAACCTAAACTATTCTATGATTCAGTGATTTGCAAATGTACTGAGGGTGCATTTACCCCCCTCATCCATATGGATTTACTTCGAAATCCTGTAAGATAAATCCCACTAATTAGCAATTATTCTAGGTATTAGAATGAATTAAATGTCCTTAAACAGAATAATTGATAATGGCATTAGCTAAAAAATGTTATTTTCACTGTAACACTTGATTAGTTATTGATCTTATAAATATTTTTTAATCAAGCAACCCTGATTCATCAATTAAACAATTATAGCATATGATTTTTCCATTTTTCTAGTTAAAAAATCATTATTATTATGTTTTTAGAACTTATGTTTTATTATTATTATTTTTTAATATTAATATAATATTTTAATATTATTATTATGTTTTTGGACTGTGATACATTATTGAATATATAAGATATTCATGATTTAAAAAAAAAATCTGAAAGAATAAGGTAAAGATAAGGTAAAACTATTTTAAAAATGTTTTGTCTGGAAGTGTGAAAAGACAAGAGCAGCTATTGACACTATGCTACTTCCAGAAGGACACAGAACTGCTGGAAAGAGTCCAGTGCAGAGCCACAGAGATGATGAAGGGAGTGGAACAATGGATGTGAGCTGGAGCACAGTATGAAAAGGAACATTTTCATGATGAAGTTGATGGAGCACTGGAAGGGGCTTCCTGGGGAGGTTGTGGGGTCTCCTTCTCTGGAGACATTTAAAATCTGCTTGGACACGTTCCTGTGTGACTGGACATAACTGATCCTGCTGTGGTGGAAGGATTTGACTGGATGATCTTTCAAGGTCCCTTTCAATCCCTAACGTTCTGTGATTCCGTGAAATACGAAGCAACTGGACATTGCCACATCAGTGCTACAAGTTATAATTCACAACTTAGTTAAGTAAACGTTAATATTTTTCACATGCTTTCAAGAAGAAATCTAACTGGGAGCTACAACCGCCAAGCAAGAACGTTACATGAGGTCACAGTTACAGGGAGTAAGATTACTTAGCTCCCACAAAACCAAATTTCCAAGGTCAAATGAATTTCAGGCAACTGGCTTCCTCCATACTTACCCTCACAGAACTTTCTTTCACACAGTATCTGAAAGAAACAAAGCACTGAGGTATGAGAACGTAAATAAATAGAAGTTCCATATGAACTGTCAAGATTAGTTTATTTCTGTCTTTAGGACTAGAGTCTAACTTTCTAAGTAATGTTGAGTTTCTCACAGCAAACTACTCTCTTCTATTAAACTCACTTTCCACCTGGATATTCCTGGGTATTTCTATCTTTAATTACTACAAACAGATCAGTTGAGAGACAGGAGTATTTGTACAAACTAAATTTTGATGCTAGTTTTTAGCATACAGGTTACAAGATCATTCTAGGAACATAATTCTTCAGTCCAATAAATGGAGACTTCCAGATTCCCTCTGGAAGTTATTAGAAAATCAAGTAGTAGATTTTCTTTCTAATTTGGATAGATAGGAGGCAAAAAGGCTGAATGAATACGTCTGTTATACATGCCCAGGACGGATTTTTAAACAAGGATTAAAGGAGCTTCTTCAATTTCTTACAAATTAAAAGAGAAAAGATTAAGGCAAGAATCTGAATAATACAGGAAATCTTGAAATAAGGTTTGGTTGGAAAACTACTTAATTTGCATTCTGTGTAACTAAGACTCAGTACTAGAAAGAAAGCTTCATGTGTGCACTGAGAAACAAAATAAGTCACATAGTTTTGCACTACCTAGAACAGACAACATCTTATGTATAGGCAACTCTCCAAATAAACCTTAGATACTATAGTAACTGCTGGCAAAAGGATAAGGAGGCAAAAGCTATGGGGTCATTATTCAGGAGTTTGCAAGCTTTTTGCTTTTTATTTTTTCTCTGTTTCATTTTTAATTAACATATTACAGAATCATAAAATGATTGAGGCTGGAAAAGATCTCTAAGCTCATGAAGCCCGGCCTATGATCTGACACCATGACAGAGTATCTCCTCTTCTAGGGTTTGGACATTGAAGTTTTGACTCAGTTACATAAGAATGTTGTGATTAATCTCCATATATCTTTGTGTGTATGATGGGGGGTGAATTAAATGTTTTGTAGCTTTTTTCCCCCAAACCAAGTTATATTTGTTTTTTGTCAGCAATTCCCAAGTGGTTTTTTATTTTTCAAACCCTCGCTCTATTGTTTTTTTTTCATATAATTTGCTTCTTAACTAAATTAATTGTTTTAGAATGTTTGGGGCATTTTTAAATTATGACAAAGAGTTAATGCCCACAATATTTTTTTTCAAAATAAGAGTTGAGTAAATTTTCCAAGTTATATATTCAAAACGTGTAACTGCTATAGGAGCTGTAGCCACAGGAATCAAATATCTAATTTTCCTCTTGGGTGCCTTCAAGTAAGGTAACTTAAGAGTAGCTTAAACATTTAACTAGAATTTTCACTATGTAATGAATTTTTTAATATTTGCTAGTCAATATTAGCCATTAAAACCAGTTTGACGGTTCTGATTACCATTTACTGAATATTTTGGTTAATTCAAATTTAATGATAGCCACTTGGCATACACCTGCAAGAGAATTAAATTATAAAAATTTAATGCTTAGAATTTTTCTCATTAACACAGCTCTAATACCTATCGACTCCCCTCTAAGAGCTCTTATGGAAATATCTGTAAAACTACACAATTATTTGACAAGGAGAAGGAACATACTTCTTTACTGAAATTCAGTCATTCTGTTAGAACATTTCAGATTTAATTTCAAAAACCACTGCAGGGGAAAAATACAATTGTATAATCCACTGTATTCTAATGATGTAGACCTCTGAGATCATCAAGCCCAGACCATAACCTAACATCACCACAATCACCTAGACCAGGGCACTAAGTGCCACATCCAGTCTGTCTGTAAACACCTCCAGGGATGGCCACTCCACCACTACCCTGGACAGTCCATTCCAGTGCCTGACTACCCTTTCAAAAAAGGAAGGGCTTCCTAATATTCAACCTAACCCTTCCCTGGTGCAGCTTCAGGCTCTGCCCTCTTGTCCTGTCGCTAGTTGCCTAGGAGAAATGTTTGGCCCCCAACCTGATTACAACCTTCCTTCAGATGGTTGCAGAGAGGAAGAAGTTTCCCCCTGGCTAAACACTTCCAGATCCCTCAGCCTCTCCTCATCAGACTTTCTCTTCCCCAGCCTTGTCACTCCTTTGGACCCACTCCAGCCCTTCAATCTCTTTCTTGAAGTGAGGGGCCCAGAACTGCTCCCAGTACTTGAGATGAGGCCTCACCAGTGCCGAGTACAGATGTCCCTAGTCCTGCTGACCATAGTGTTCCTGATAGAAGCTAAGATGCTGCTAGCCTTCCATGCCACCTGGGCACTGTGGTGGGTTCAAAACCACAATTAAAATAAAGGAAAACAAAACAGAGCTGTTAGGTCTCAGTGAGAACTTGGACAGAATTTGCCAGACAATGGATAGCTTAGGGTTAGCCATGGCTAACCATCTTCCCTGCTGCCTACCCAAGGCAGAACAGGGGCCTGGGGAAGCAGGGCTGCCACCCCCCCGCCATCTACGGGAGGGCTATGGGGGCTTCGGCCAGCCAGAGCCGCCCTGTCCTTTCTTCCACCCCCACCCTGGGAAAGGGTGTGGGGGTGTGCTGGAGCTGAAGCCCCTTCCTGGGAGGAAGTCAGGAGCCAAAAGAGGCAGGGCCATGATGATTAGCCCTTTTATCTTGTCACCTAGCCCAAACCCCTGCAGGGCAGATACCTGAGACAACTCTCTTAAAGCAAAATGCCCCTTTTTCCTCATGAAAGCACAAATCTATACACCCTAAAATTCTGGCAATTTTCAAACTGCAACAGGCACCCTGCTGGCTCATGTTCAGCTGGTTGTCAACCAGTACGGTCAGGTCACTTTCTGCCATGCCACAGTGGCCAAAGTACAGGACCCTGAACTTGATCTTGTTAAACCTCATCCTGTTGGTCTCAACTCATTGACCAACTCTGTCAAAAAACCCTGTACTCCAGTGTCTTTTTCTGTGGAATTGTAACTGGCAGAATTGGCTGGAATTCCTAGAAAATCACTATTTTTCTTACATGTCTAAATTCATGATGTACTTATGCTTCAATCCAATGCAATGTAAAGGTAGTGTGACGATCTCGTATCATCTTTCCAAGAATTATTCCTAAAGATTTCGGTCTTGTAATTCCATAACTGTACTGCATCACTTTGGATATTTCCTGATGGCACAAAGACCAAAATGAAGCTCCTACCTACCATTAGATGATTTACTTATTAATTATAGTGTTCTCTACACTCCCATTCTTGGCTGGTGGTTCTTTACAAAAACATAGTGATATCCTACCTCAGATGGAAAAAACATTCCTGTAGGGTAAAGAGATTTATAAAGTATATAGTAAGCACATGGTGGTAATTCTGATATCTTTATAGCTAACTTTTAAGAACTTTCTCTGAAGAATAAGGTGTTTTTTGAGAAAATAAAGTTTTTCTTGAGAAAAGTAGCCCTTATCAATTTATGGCATACGAATTTGTTATTGAACATGTGAACTCTACTTTTCTTCACTGTCATTGAAAGAGTCTAATACATGTAGCAAAGCAGTGAGGTAAACTATACTGGCTCCTTTAGTTACGTGTCTGATTTTCTTGTGATCTCTGTCTTGTCTGTATTTCATTTTTTCTTATGGCTGCTTGTCAGCACTTTGCATGCTGAGGAGTCCTGGAAATTATCTAAACATGATACTATTTACCTAATTTTTGGTATAAAAATACATCACCAAAGATGATGGCATGATGTCTTCTTTTCTTCTTCTTATTAAATGTTTTCCTTGATTATTCTTTGTTCTTTTTCTTTCACACATTTTTCTCTTTTACCCTGTGTAAGTTGATTCATCTTTTCCAAGCGTTCATGTCATTTTTGTTAGCTGATAGATTATTCCTGAAGGCAATGCTGCCTTCTTTGTTGTCTCTGGGAGAGCACTGTTTGGTTTTTTTGGTTATGGATTTTTTTTCTGCTATTTTTATTCCTTCCTTTCTTTTGCTATCTTTTTTCTCCGTCTTACCTTTTTGTCTCCCAGTTTCTCTTCTGTGCCTTCCCCATCTACATCTGTAGACCGTGAAATGCTGAAGTTACTACAAAAGCAACCTTCCTACCATGACTGTTCAAAGATCAAATACTCTATTTTCATTCATTTTTTCCTGACATTCTTTCTTCTTTCAACCAGCAGATCAAAAGGCAACAACAATTGTCATAGATCTGAAAATGTTGCCCCCTCTAGCTATGTGCTTCTCCAGATATTTATGAGAGTAAGGGTGGAATGGCATCTCACAGGATTTCAATGAAACACCTAGAAATGGTAGCTTCTGACTTTCTTTATTGATTGTGAGTTCTTCAAGCCTCAGTGACACATGCATGATACCTATGTCTATGTTGCACACAGGACAAGAGCAGGAATATGCCAGCTTTTTGAATACCTAGAGAAGGAGCAAAAGTTTGCAATTAATCTTAGGTCAGTTATTTTTTTCTGCTAATATTTGTGTTTGGAGTTTATTGGTGTGAATGATTTAGGAATGCAGTTTTTAAATAGTTTTGGATTGTAGACTGTTGTAAAGTTTTTACATATACATGATCTTTTCAAATGCTTCTCATAGATAATGATTTAGGGTTAAATCACTTAAAATCATAATTAAGTGAATTATTCATGCTAATTTAAAAAATAAACTAGAATGTGCATATGCACAAATTAATTCATTAATTTAACATTGTCACAAAAGAAAATACTATTATTTGTTTAGATTTCAGTCTATACCAATCAAGATTATTTAAGTTATCTCCAAATATCCACATATGTTCCTGTTATTGTTTTGTTGGGTTTTTTTTCAGTATTAATAATAAAAAGAAGTTATTATTACAAGAGCTTGTAGAATTGTAGCCTCTGAAGAAAACAGCTAGCAATATTGCTATTTGTTACTTTATTTTATTAAGCAAATCAAAATTAATGTATATTTGCTATGATTTCTAGATTACTATTTTTTGAGTGTGTTCTGCTGTCTCACAGGCCTTGTTAGGCTTTTATTTCAATTTTAGAATGCAGGAAAATCCTGCTATCTTGACTATCAGATAGTGATAGGACAAGGAGCAATGGGTGGTGCAAGGGGCAAGGGCAAGGGCTGGAATATAGGAGGTGCCACATCAATACGAGAAGGAACATCTTCACAATCAGGGTGACAGGGCACCGGAACATGACATTGATGTGGAAACTCCTATGTTCCAGCCCTTGCTCTTGCCCCTTGCAACACCCATTGCCCCTCATCCTATCACTAGATGCCATTGAGAAGAGCCTGGCTCCATCCTCCTGACACCCACCCTCTAAATATTTATAGACATTAATGAGGTCACCCCTCAGTCTCTTCTTCTCCAAGCCAAAGAGACCCAGCTCCCTCAGCCTCTCCTCATAAGGGAGGTGTTCCTCTTCCTTCATCATTCTTGTTGCCCCATGCTATGCTGGACTCTCTCCAGCAGCTCCACATCCCTCTTGAACTGAGGAGCCCAGAATTGGACATAATACTCCAGATGTGGTCTCACCAGGGCAGAGTAGAGGGGTAGAAGAACCTCTCTTGATCTGCTAACCACCCCGCTTCTGATCCACCCCAGGTTGCAGTTGGCACTCTTGGCCACAAGAGCACACTGCTGGCTCATGGTCATCCTGCTGTCCACCAGGACCCCCAGGTCCCTTTCTCCTACGCTGCTGTCCAACAGGTCAGTCCCCAGCCTATATTGGTACCTGGGGTTGTATCAATCCTGCTTTGGCAGGGGGACTGAACTAGATCATCTTTTGAGGTCCCTTTCAATTCCTAATGTTCTGTGATTCTGATTCTGTGACCTGACGGCCTTTGAAGCCTGCTCCCAACTCTAATAAACTGTGTAAACTGTGTAAAAAGAAAGTTAAAAAACAAAGTTCAATTTTTCACCTTCATTCTCTTAAGCTACAATGTTAAATTTGTAAAGGCTGGGAGGATTTGTATGAATTCTGGATTTTCTCCTTCAGTTAGTCTTTCAGGTATATATTGAACACCTACCTTAATGAAATGAAATTACCAAAGAGCTTGTTTTTTATCTTACTGGCTCGAGTTTTTCTACACGATGTCTCTGATTCATAAAGCTCTCAACTGATTTGCTAAGTCCTGCATTTTCAATAGATGAGATAAAAATATTAAGTAAAAGTCGTAGCATATCCCTGGAACATGCTGCCCAGACAAGTTGCGAATGCTCGCTCCTGGAAGTGTTCAAGGCCAGGCTGGATGTGCCTCTGGGCCCCCATGTCAGGGGGGTTGGAAGTAAATGATGTGTGATTCTATGATAATTCCATAGAGTGTCACAGAAGAAAAAATGGGTTGAATATACTTCAAGTTTATTCATATATTTATAACTAGAATTATATAATTTAAAGGAGAATTATCATCTTGAGACGTGTCTTTGTGTTATGCTGGAAGAATAAACATTTGCAGGCACTGGATGATTTGGATTTTATTAAATAAACATCAAACCCCATAACTTTATGGCAAGAAACAACTCTTACATTACAACTTGTTTATGGCTGTTTCAATGCATTAAAATACAGCTGCTCAACACTGTTGTTATATATTTATTTTATGCAAGAACAGACACAAAGAATTAAGCTTGACACTGAAGACATTGACTAAAAATGCTGTTTTTATAAAACCTTGAAGTGATATTTTAAAGAAGTTTTAAAAGAATGCAAATTGTAGAAGGTATTTAGTGATAGGGTAGATTTTTTTTAAGATCTAGCATTGTTTGTGTTTTAATAGGGCAACATTAATTCAATTTCTTGTGTCTCTTCAGGGAGTACTATTATTTAACATGGAGCATATTTTTTTACAAAATATATTTAATATAAAAAAAGGAAATATTCAAATTTAAATCTGTGGATTTTCTGAAGTGTTACTAATGATGATTATTTAGCCAGGAGTAAGAAAGCTTGGGGGAGACCTTATAACTCTACACAAATACCCAAAATGGTGTTATCAACTAATAGGAGTAGAGAAAATAACCTCCAGTTCTGTTGGGGGGGTGTTTCAGACTGCATATTGGGAAGAATTCCCTCACTGAGAGGGTTGTTAGTCATTGGAACAGGTTACCTAGGGAGGTAGTGGAGTAACTGTGACCGGAAGTATTTAAAAGACATTTTTAGAGACATGATTTAGATGTGACATGGCAGTGCTAGTTTAACGATTGGACATGATGGTCTTATAGGTCTCTTTCAACCAAACTGATTCTGTGATTCTATGAAGCAAAAATCTACTAATGAACTATAATCTCAGCTACAGTGATTTCACATTTTTATCAATTGAGTATTTTTATCTTGTTAAGATTCTGCAATTAAGTGTAAGTAGTTTCTCTGAGCTGTGACACTTCTTTTCCTTCTCTCCCTATGCTGGTATGTTGCTGACTAACACCACTAAAATGCCACAAAATACTGGTCTTCTAAAAATATGTGAAGGAGGGAAAGGAGACAGAAAATTAATTGTCCTTCACCAGCAGATGTTGCCAAAATGGCTGCCCACAACAGAGACAAGAGAAGAGCCAGGATGGCGTCCACAAGCCTGGGAGCAGGTGCTCCCCTGTATTCCAGAAATTCTTTTGGGTGAATAAGATTATGGGAAGGGATATCTGCCTGTCGCATGCTGTACATAAACAGAGTGTGCTTTACATGAACATAGTTCTGGGTTCAAGTCCCAGTGGAACCACCTGATCAAAGATCACAAACAATTTTTCTTTCCCCTGTCCATCCAAGAAGGGGGACTGACAGGGCAGCTTTGGTGGGCACCTGGCCTTCAGCTGGGGCCAAACTTCTATATCTAGGCAGAAGGTCCAGAACTGGTAACAACTATTGAATTCATTAAATGCAATCTATATTCGTCCTTGAGCTCTTGCCATCCAAATTTTGTACCTTGTCTTTGAGTTCACTGTCCAAGTTTCACATTAGTCCTGAAATTCACTTTACAAGATTTACACTTGTCCTTGAGCTCATCATACGAGTTAAACAATTATTTATTAAATACTTGAGCAAAAGTTCTTTCATAAGCAGTGATCAACCATTACTCAACAAATGTCCACCACAGACTGC
This sequence comes from Rhinopomastus cyanomelas, assembly GCA_013400115.1. NCBI lineage: Eukaryota > Metazoa > Chordata > Aves > Bucerotiformes > Rhinopomastidae > Rhinopomastus > Rhinopomastus cyanomelas. The sequence continues at coordinate 13,934 of VXBP01004456.1, forward strand.
CCTCACACACAGGGTGAAGAACGCTTATTAGGGACAACAAGATGACAGAACTAATTGTTGCAGGGAAATAAGCACCCTTCTTTTTATTTTATTTCAGCATTAATCTGTGAATATTCTGTAGCATCAATCACTCAGTGCATATAGGCTACTAGGTTTTAAAGTCACAATTTGTCAGAAGGAAACAGATATGGTGGACCTAAATGTCAGCGTGTGGCTTCACTTACTTTGTTGCAGGTGTTTAATTTAGGTGGAAGCCAGACAGATCATTTATCAAGCTGGTATGTTAATACAATTCACTGCTGTTTCTTATCATTCAGTGCAACTGTGTTGTCACAGGAGGTTATCTCAGGATGATATAACACACTTACCTTGATTCCTTTAGTGGTATTCATACAAAGTCAATTCATCTAGTCTTTATTTTCTTCTCCAAATAACCTAGTTTTAACTAAAATATCTTACTGCAATTCCAAAGCTATCATTACCTAGTTATTGTCAGAAAATACAGAATCTAAATGTTTATTTGTTGGTTTCAGAGTAGGAGAACAGACACTTCCTTGAATGCTTATTTATATTTTCCCGGGCTTACTACTGGTATTAAAATGGAATCATAGTATTGCTATATAATAGAAGTCATCAAGAACTTTATTACATTTCGCAGGAATATTAAATAAACAAAAGACTTCAGACATGTAGCAGTCACAGGATTTGAGTTGATAAATTACAAAAGAAAAATTGGAAATACCCCTTATATAATCCTAGTCACCTAAACACAATTACATGCAGAACAAGAAAAGGACAGTAAGTAGTCTACACATCAAAAAAGAACTTTTGAATAATCACAGAATCACAGCTTTTGGTAACTCACGGGGATTTACCAAATGGGCTCTACAGGAACCAATATGATTTAAGGCAGAAGCCCTTTTATTGTTAATGATTTTCAAGTAGAAGCTGTTTTATTGTTAGAACTTAAGCAATACACACTATCCGTTTAAACACCAAAACCACCCTTGTCGCAATCTCATTGGCTACCATACGCTGTCCCTGTGGTATCCATGGTACTGTTACTGCTACCTTTTGTTTCTTCTGCCAGTGGTTACACCTTAGATAAAGACTGTGACTTGTGCTAATCACCACACTCAAGTTGTCTATCAACATTGGTTCACCTGTCAAAATGTTCCAACTGTCCTTGCTCTTACAACAATAATTCCACAGGACCACTTGTCTACACACACAGATTCATTCTGACCGGAACAGACCCCTGGGATCAAGTCCAACCATCTACTCTACCTTACAGTTCACCCCTAAACCATATCCCTCAACGAGTCGTCCAAACAATCTTTAAACACATGCAGGGATGGCAACTCAGCCACCGCCCTGGGAAGCCCATTCCAGTGCTTGGCCACAATTTCTGTGAAAAAATTCTTCCTAATATCTAGTCTAAACCTACCCTGTTGTAACTTGAACCCATTCCCTCTTGTTCTATCACTTATTGCTTGTGAGAAGAGACCAGCACCAACCTCTCTACAACGTCCTTTCAGGTAGATGTAGAGAGTGATGAGGTCTCCTCTCAGCCTCCTCTTTTTCAAACTAAAGAGCCCCAGCTCTTTTAGTCTTTCCTCATCAGATTTATTCTCCAGGTCAGATTTATTCTCCAGGTCCTTCACCAGCTTAGTTGCTGTCCTCTGCACCTGCTCCAGCACTTCCACATCATTGTGAGACTGCAACACAACCATTTTATACTCAAAAACTTGTTTCAGTGAAAGGCCCAGAAAGCTTTCTGCTTTCTGTAGGACAAAACACTTTAATTCTTAAAAAAACCCATTTTTCCAGTTGAATTGACAATACTTTAGAAACACAATTAAAATATAATAATAACAACAAGTCTGTAGTCTATTAAATGGTTCGTAGTACCAGTATTATTTTAAGAATGTAACTGGAAGTTTACAAAGAAAGTTAGCAGTAGCATTAGCATGAATGGGTGCTCGTTCCTCCTAATGATCACCAAAATGTACATCACCATTGCCATTAATCTCTTCAATTTGTTAGAATAAATCTCTTTGCAGCTCATTATTGTGCCTTAAAATATCTATGTGGGTATGTGCACTGCATTACCAAAGGAAAAACAGTATTTTGTTTTTTTATTTCTCCTTTTTTCTGTCTTTGTTGTTGTTGTTGCCTTATCTACTGGTCTGTGAGAAATGATCATGGGTTCAGAAGATTTTTGTTGAAGGTTAACAGATTAATAGAATGTTAGGTGAACTTTTAGCATTGTTAAGTGAACTAATTACTGTTCTGTAAATACGTAAGCATTCTCTTTGTGAGACCAGCAGACCTTTTGGAAAAGCTTCACTGAAGAAAGGAAGAGAAGACGAAGCAGCTTAAACAACCATTGAAAGGAATTTCACAACAAGTGTTGTTTTTCATAAGTATCTGTTAAAAATACATCTGTTTAGGTGGGCAGGGGAGCCTGTAAGACATGGGCCCTGTTTGGGCTTTCACCAGGGACCGTTATCACCCAGGGTCAGGGTCACTCATCTCACAATAACAAGCTCACATAAGTGCACATGCGCACTGAAGCAAGTGGGTCAAAAGTTTGCACTGAAGAAGACCACTAGCCTTCATCCTGAAGACTTTCCCCATAAATGACTGTGCATGAGCAAGCAGGATTAGATCAGCCTTGTTGAGAGGGGAGCGTTTTTTTCCAGAACTAACAGCATACACATGAACTTTCTCGGACATCGGGCAGATATGCAAATCGAGGACTCTATAAGTACCAAACGCTGCTGTAAAATGTTGCTCGCAAGTTCCCACAAACTTGTCAAGCCTGAGCTACGTTGTAAATAAATCATTCCACTGCTTCACAGATTTTTTTTTGCCTCTGTTGTATCAAAGCCATTTCTAACACGCTCAAAATGCAAAATAAGCTAATTCTACTGACATTTTCTTTCAGAATTTTCTTAGAGAAGAAGAAAAATAAAAGTAGCTAAAATATATGCATAATATTTCCTACAAGTGGCATTCAAATAAGCACATATTTTGTGAAAAGGCCATTATATATCTAAATATCTACAACATGGTAGTTTTCAGATGTTTTGTTTAAGGAAATTCGTCTGGATCCTTACAGAAACTTAAATTAATTTGTTGACAAAGTTGTCATAAATCTCATTTAATTAGGCTCAAGAGAACTCTGCAGACACAGAGGTATTATGTGGTTTTATAGGGTTTTAAAGTTTTTTCTTAGTAAGAATGAATGAAGAACTTGTATAGAAAGGTAAATAGATATTTTGGGGTCCTTTAATTGTAGAAAGCTCATTACAGTCATGGCAGAGGAGCAGTCTCATGGAAATTTCAGGTTTAAACAGAACCAGAATGATCAAAAAGAGAAGATTCATACATTATATGAACTCACAAATGATCCCTTTGTCTAGGTTATTGTTCAACTCTAGCTCAGCCCCACATCAAGACCTGGAACAAGGTTGACGTAGGAGGACAGTACTTCAGGAGCAGCAAGCAATAATAAAATTCTCCATTTTATTAGGTCAAATATTGAAGCCCCTATTTATAATGGTAAAGATTTGTTGTCATGGTCCATAAACACAAAGACATATAGAGATTAATCACACATTCTTATTTAACTGGGGCAAGCTCTATTACCTCCTTCCTCTCAGGGGGAAGAAACCTCTAGTCATTATTTTCCTTGTGGAAATGTGGTCTTCACAGGTCAGTCTGTACATCCTCTGCTCAGTGCCAGCACTTCCTTTAAGAACAGTTCCTCACTCCATGATCTACAAGCACATCCCATGCTCCAGTGCACTGTCTTTCAGAACTAAAGCTGGGGAAAGCTTGAGTTTCTAAACTGCTTTTAAAGGGTTGCCATAACCCATTCTGACTGACAGAAAAGGAAACTGATCTGTACTGCCTCAAAAAAGTGGAGAAGTTGGATGTCCTGTCTGAAAGAAAGCTTATTGATGACATCCACAAGTACACCAAGTGCCAGAATGATGATAAACCATAATGGACAACCAGGGCTTAAACCATCATCAGATACCATTAAGTTTATTAGCACAACTCTATGAACCCTAATTCATCCATCAACAGGCAGATAGTAGGTGCTGCCTATTTCTCCGTGGGTATTCTGGCAGAGGTCACCTTCAGATATGAGGTGGTCTTGTCTAGAACAGGCAGTCCATGGCCAGATGCTACCTCTCATGGAAGCACGAACATGCAGCTCAGGACAGCAGTGATATCTACCTGCATGATGTCTGCCCCTGGAAGCCAGGAAGTCACCGTTGTTAGGAATTAAATCCATAAGCATAACATCTTTTCATTCAACTCTTTATATCTGGTGTGTCTGGAACTATATGCACACAGAAAACTCTTCTAAAATATTTTGTTCTGATGAGATGCTTATTTTTGTTTTGTTCACTGGAGCACAGGAGTAATGATACCACTGAAAAATGATTTGTACTTACCACAAAACGAAGGGAAGAATATTGCTTTTGCTGGCCTTTAAAAACACAGTGTAAAGGCCAAATGTTCCAGCTGTGTTCCCTTTTAATATCTTAAAACACCACTGCTCAGAATTACTGGAATGGATGCTGTACGTGCTGCAGAAAAGGAAAGAAACAGGGCGGGAGGGGGGAAGGTAGAGTCACCTTAGAATCATAGAATCATAGAATCATTACGGATCGGAAGGGACCTCGAAAGATCATCTAGTCCAATCCGCCTGCAACAGCAGGATCACCTAAACCAAGTCACACAGGAACCTGTCCAGTCGGGTCTTGAACATCTCCAGAGAAGGAGACTCCACAACCCCCCTGGGCAGCCTGTTCCAGTGCTCCGTCACCCTCACTGTGAAGAAGTTCCTTCTCAGGTTGATGCGGAACCTCCTATGTTCCAGCTTACAACCATTGCCCCTTGTCCTATCACTACATGACACCGAGAACAGCCCAGTGCCATCCTCCTGACACCCACCCCTCAAATATTTGTAGACATTCATGAGGTCACCCCTCAGTCTCCTCTTATCCAAGCTAAAGATACCCAGCTCCCTCAACCTCTCCTCATAAGGGAGGTGCTCCACCTCTCTTATCATCTTTGTTGCCCTACGCTGAACTCTCTCCAGCAGCTCCACATCCCTCTTGTACTGAGGAGCCCAGAACTGGACACAATACTCCAGGTGTGGTCTCACCAGGGCAGAGTAGAGGGGGAGAAGAACCTCTCTTGATCTGCTAACCACCCCTCTTCTAATCCACCCCAGGATGCTGTTGGCCTTCTTGGCCACAAGAGCACATTGCTGGCTCATAGTCATCTTGTTGTCCACCAGGACCCCCAAGTCCCTTTCCCCTACACTACACTCCAACAGGTCAGTCCCCAGCCTATACTGGTACCTAGGGTTGTTCTTGCCCAGATGCAAGACTCTGCACTTACTCTTGTTATAGCTCATTAGATTTTTCTCTGCCCAGTTCTCCAGCCTGTCCAGATCTCGCTGAATGGCAGCACAGTCTGCGGGGGTGTCGGCGACACCACCCAGCTTTGTGTCATCAGCAAACTTGCTGACAGTGCATGCCAATCCCTCATCCAAGTCATCAATGAATAGATTGAACAGGACCGGTCCCAGCACCGATCCCTGGGGCACTCCACTAGATACAGGCCTCCAACTAGACTCTGTCCCATTGACCACCACTCTCTGACTTCTACCCTGTAGCCAGTTTACAATCCACCTCACTACCCGAAAATCTAGGCCACACTGCCTCAGTTTGTCTGCAAGGATGCTGTGAGAGACCGTGTCAAATGCCTTTCTTAAGTCAAGATAGATGACATCCACGGCTCTGCCCTCATCCATCCACCTGGTTACACCCTCATAAAAGGCTATAAGGTTGGTCAAGCATGACTTTCCCTTTGTGAAGCCATGCTGACTGTCCCTAATGACCCTCCTGTCCTTGATGTGCCCGGAAACAGCCTCTAGTACAAATTGTTCCATCACCTTTCCTGGGATGGAGGTGAGGCTGACCGGTCTATAGTTACCTGGGTCTTCCTTCTTTCCCTTTTTAAAGATTGGGGCAACATTTGCTATTTTCCAGTCCCTAGGCACCTCTCCCGTTTCCCAGGACCTAGCAAAGATGATGGAGAGCGGCCTAGCAATGACCTCCGCCATCTCCCTTAGCACACGCGGGTGCATCCCATCTGGGCCCATGGATTTGTGCACATCCAGTTTGTTCAACTTATCCCTAACCCAATCCTCATCAACCAAGGCAGGCTCACCTGTTGCCTCAACCTGTTGCCTCAACCTCCTCTGTAGTCTGGGGTCTAATGTCAACACAACCCTTAGCAGTATAGACAGAGGCAAAGAAAGTGTTAAGTATCTCTGCCTTCTCTGCATCTTCTCTGCACCTTCTGATGCTGTTAGTTAGCTTAGAGGCTTAGAGCGCATACTTTATCAAAGCTGTTTTCCTTTCATGTCCTGACTTCAGTCGGTTTGCCCTTTGTTGCTTTTCTCTTCCTCTGCTTGTTTGAATATCTCTTTGTTGTTGTAAGATTTTATTATTAATAAGATATTAATATTTACATTAATATGGACACTGTGTCACTTAAGGCATCACAAGCCGAGAGACAGAGTACCAGAAGGAATCAACTCTCTATATACTAACATTCTATAGAGTATTTTGATTAGAAATAAAATACTTCTAATGCTTCAGTGCTAATCTGATCAGAAAAAAACCCCAAATCATCCTACATTTTAGAACTCTAATGGCTTAATAGGTGTTGACTGTGCTTGATTATACTAACAGTAGTGAAACTTAGAAGCTAAACACTGTAGGAATATTTAAGATATATTTTAAAGTTCGTGTTGATGTTTCACTGTTGTTTTTATTATTATTATAGATGGTCCAGTTCTTGAGAACTTTTAGAACATATATCAGGTCCTATTCTATATTGCTAGTGAAGAGAAGTACATGCATTGGTGATAAAATTATTAATATGTAAGATTTGAGAGGCCTGGCTAAGAAATGTATCCTAACTAAATGAACATACATTTCAATTAGAAGTTAAAAATCTTTGAAGGTTTCTCACTCCCTACTTCTGAGTTAATGTAATAGTTTGTCCATTGCTGTAGGCTTCAAGAGCCATGTCAAGAGTCACGTCATATGGGCATTTTATTTACTGTTTCATGCCTTCTTAGTAGTGCAGCAGTTAGCAAGCTACTCAAAGAGTCCATCCCTGAAATTGATAACTGATTTTCTTAACACTGAAAAGATTTTTTGTAGTTTCTTTTAGACATATTTACAAATGCATTTTGTCTCCTCCACTATTCAAATGGAATCATCTTACTTAGACTAGATGTTCTAAAAGTAAAGCGAGTGGTGGATAATGTTCTAGTGCCTGCTGCTGCAGCTACTGCTGCAGCTTTGCTTTTACGTCTTGGAGGCTCCATCAAACTTGGCCTGAGTACTGTGAGATGGACACTGAGTGAATCACTGCATGGTATTTGCATCATCCTGAGGTATTCAGTGAAGGAATGGTGGGACCAGGCTTCAGCAGGGGCTTTCAAAAAGATAAAATTACAGAACCAAAAGGAAATTTCTTCTAAACTCTGAAATGCAATAACCAAGTGCACACAGACTTCTTTTGTTTTCAGACATGAAAATGGAATTCTTTACCTGGAAACTTGTCTATTTTTGCCAACACCATGACTTCATTAACAGAAGTTTACGCTTCTTATTATATTAAACAATCATAGCGGAAAAACTACTAATTAAAAAATATTAGAAGTGAAAAAAATGAGTGCAAGCATGACATTGGAAAACAGAACTGTTGGCAGCCATCAAGGCACCATAATTATGATAATTTTCTTTACATAGTTGCAAATTTACTTATGTTTCTTGATGTTAATCATAATCTCAAATTTTATATTGATTATTTTTCCTCACTTCTGTCTTTTTAGCTATATTCAGTCTTGCTTGACATGTCCCAAAAGGTAAGGCTTCACCTAATTTACTCACTTGGAGAAGAATGTTCTGTATAACTAACGATGAGGAAAAGGCTGAGGTCCTGAATACCTACTTCACCTCAATTTTTAATAGTGAGGAGGGAGGAGTTCGGGGCAAATTGCCTCTCGAACTGGGGGATGGGGTTGGGGAGCAGTGTGCAGCCTTGGAGATCCACAAGGAACTAGTCCAGGACCTGCTGAGCCACTTGGACACCCACAAGTCCATGGGACCAGATGGGATCCATCCTAGAGTGCTGAGAGAGCTGGCAGATGAACTGGCCGAGCCGCTCTCCATCATTTTCCACCAGTCCTGGCTCACCGGAGAGGTCCTAGGTGACTGGAAACTGGCCAACGTGATCCCCATCCACAAGAAGGGTCGGCTGGAGGATCCTGGGAACTACAGGCCTGTCAGCCTGACCTCAGTGCCAGGGAAACTGATGGAGCAGGTTATCTTGGGGGCAGTAACTGCACACCTGAGGGATGGCCAAGGGCTCAGGTCCAGCCAACATGGGTTCAGGAAGGGCAGATCCTGCCTCTCCAACCTGCTCTCCTTCTATGATCAGGTGACCCGCTTGGTGGATGTGGGGAGGCCTGTGGATGTGGTCTATCTGGACTTCAGCAAGGCCTTTGACACTGTCCCCCACAGCAAACTGCTGGCTAAGCTGTCAGCCCACGGCTTGGACGGCAACACTCTGTGCTGGGTTAGGAACTGGCTGGAGGGCCGAGCCCAGAGAGTGGTGGTGAATGGTGCCACATCCAGCTGGCGGCCGGTCACTAGTGGTGTCCCTCAGGGATCAGTGCTGGGCCCCATCCTCTTTAACATTTTCATAGATGATCTGGATGAGGGCATTGAGTCAGTCATCAGCAAGTTTGCAGATGATACAAAGCTGGGGGCAGATGTGTCTGAGTTGGAGGGCAGAAGGGCTCTGCAGCGGGACCTTGACCGCCTGGACAGTTGGGCAGAGTCCAACGGGATGGCGTTCAATAAGTCCAAGTGCCGGGTGCTGCACTTTGGCCACAACAATCCCATGCAGAGCTACAGGCTGGGGTCGGAGTGGCTGGAGAGCAGCCAAACAGAAAGGGACCTGGGGGTGCTGATCGATACCCGCCTGAACATGAGCCAGCAGTGTGCCCAGGTGGCCAAGAGGGCCAATGGCATCCTGGCCTGCATCAGGAATGGTGTGGCCAGCAGGAGCAGGGAGGTCATTCTGCCCCTGTACTCTGCACTGGTTAGGCCGCACCTTGAGTACTGTGTCCAGTTCTGGGCCCCTCAGTTTAGGAAGGACATTGAGGTGCTTGAGCGTGTCCAGAGAAGGGCAACGAGGCTGGTGAGGGGCCTTGAGCACAAGCCCTATGAGGAGAGGTTGAGGGAGCTGGGATTGTTTAGCCTTGAGAAGAGGAGGCTCAGGGGAGACCTTATTGCTGTCTACAACTACCTGAGGGGTGGTTGTGGCCAGGAGGAGGTTGCTCTCTTCTCTCAGGCAGCCAGCACCAGAACAAGAGGACACAGCCTCAAGCTGCGTCAGGGGAAATTTAGGCTTGAGGTGAGGAGAAAGTTCTTCACCGAGAGAGTCATTGGCCACTGGAATGGCCTGCCCAGGGAGGTGGTGGAGTCGCCAACTCTGGAGCTGTTCAAGGCAGGATTGGACATGGCACTTGGTGCCATGGTCTAGCCTTGAGCTCTGTGGTGACAGGTTGGACCTGATGATCTATGAGGTCTCTTCCAACCTTGATAATACTGTGATACTGTGATACTGTGTAAAAGGTCAAATGAAAGGGAAGCAGAGGATGTTAACTTATTAACAAACTGTCTTCTGGCACGGATGAAAAAAGGAGCATTGCCCAGACAGTTAATTGGTAAAGAAATTAAAATTCATTGAGTTCTACTGCTATAATCAGTCCAAATTGCAGATTTACAACAACCCCCAGTATTCCATCTGCAGGGCTGAACTGGTACATTACATCTATCATAGAGAGGTGTCTCTCCTGTTAATAATGCACAAATGTATTTGTAAACAGTACAAGACAATATTATCTCAAAGTCCACTTTCAGCCCATACACTGGTGTGGTGTCCTCTGTAGTATTCTGTAGTATCCAGAGCAACAAAAGGAAATAATATACTTTTGCAAACGAAATTAAAGGAAAATGACAAGAAATAAAGACCAACGCAGTATTTTTACATACAGTCAATGCAATAAAATTACTTTTGCAAAGTGACTTCTTCTACGTAGCTTTTAGAATTTGTATTCTCTTCCTTGGACCATCACAATTTATCCAATTTGTTAATTTCTGTGTTTACTTGTAACAATCTGTCTCATTCCGGCTGACAGCAGTATTCCAAAATATTTCTTTTTCTTGCTTTCTCACTTTACATTTATCTTTTCCAATGGCTGTATTAGATTAGAGGAAGGTCATTTCCTCCAAGCACACAATAAAGAGCCATCTTTAAAATGCATTTATAGACTACAATTACCTTTTAAAAAACTGTGAAGGGGTATTATATGTCCAATATACAATATGTCCAATGAATGACAGAATCACAGAACATTAGGGATTGGAAGGGATCTAAAAAGATCTAGTCCAATCCCCCTGCCACAGCAGGATCACCTAGACCGAGTCACACGGGAACATATCCAGGCGGGTTTGAAACATCTAACAGTGAGGACAGGAACATCAAACAGTGAGGATACGAGAAAAGAGGAAAGCTCAGAGCACTCCCACGTAATTGAAGATAACTTTCTACATACACAATCACTGTTTGCATCTGATGCTGAAATCCAGGAAAAGAGCCACCAGATCCTTGCACATAAACAGTTTCAAGAAATGTGAGCTTGAAGAATCCTCTGAAGATTACAGACTAATATGTAAAGTCAATAATGTCATGCAACAAGCAGAAACAGTAATGATTTTTGATACAGACACAGTATTGACTTAGGGTAATACACAATCTTTGAGGATAGGTAATTTAAGAGGGTAAGTAAGAGATACATCAGCAAAACCAAACTCTCACAAATATTTTTTTAAGTTTAAAATAATATACACTCAGAAAACAAAGACACGGTGTTGACTGACTCTTTAGAGATGCAACAAATAAACTACATCCACTGTGTAAACATAATTAAGTCCCATGAACAAACTACCAAATTAAGCAATTATGTTTAGCTGAATGTCTTAAATTAGCATCTTAATTATTCTGGAATATGAGTCTTGCAGAAAATTATTGTGTTTTGTAGAAATAACCAGGAATGTTTTCAATACAGAAGACACAGATTAGCATTCTAACACTAGCAAAATTGATCATATCAGTAACATGTTCCAAAAGATCCTATTTCCAGTACTTCCCTTTATTTAACACCATTAAATTGAGAGTAAGGCCACAAGGCATTTCCATGGCCTAACTTCACTCACAATTTCTCTGCCTCCTTCACCACAGTCGCACAAGAGAATGGGTGGGCGTTATGGTCAGTTCATCAGACACATTAGCTCTGCAGTTCCTTCCTCCCTCCATATATTCTTACCTTGTCCTGTTGTCAGATCACACCCATAGGAGACAGTCCTCCACAAATGTCTCCAACATGGGTGCTTTCCACAAGCTGCTGTTCTTCACAAACTGCTCCAGCATGGGTAGTTTCCACTGGGTACAGTCCTTCAGGAATAGACATCTTCAGAACGGGCTCTCCTTGGGATCACAGCTCCAGTGTGGTTGTCTCCACAGTTTACAGTTCCTGCAGGTGGAACTTAGGAAAGGTACCTCATAGAGCCTAGAAGTGACTAGATGCCTACTGTTCAAGAATAAATTTTCACCCCTTGTGTCTCATTTTGGGATAGTGTCATGGTTTAACACCATCTGAACACCAAGTACTACATGTTGAGTTTAGAGAGAATCAGAAGAGTAAAAGAAAGAAAACTTGTGGACTGAGGTAAATAAAGACTAATAAGTAAAGGGGAAGCTGCATGCACAAGCAAAACAACACAAGGAACTTGGAAAACATGTAACCACTGCAGATAACTACCCACAGGTTTATTTAAAGTATCTCCAGACATTAAAATAGACCTAACTGCTTTGTTTTCCTTTCCTTTTAATTATAAGAACCACGGTAAGAACTGTGTTACTGCTCTCTATATGCTTTTAGCAATGTTGTTTTCCAGTTGTTTGAATTAAATATGTGTTGTTTTTCCCATATCAAGGCTGTCTTTTTTTGACTTGCAAGTGGCAAGTGATCCCTCCTTGTCCTTGTCAGAGCTCATTAGCACTTTTGTTCATTAGAGTTTGTCCGGGACCTGGTCAGCACAGCCAGCTGGTGACATCTCTCTTTCAGTTTCTTTCTGTTGTAAGAATAAGATGAGTGAGACACGACTCACCCATAAGGGTGGGCTACATTCACGTGTTGCAAACCACCAAAATCCTTGAGCGGCTGCATTGTTACTACATTTGCACAGAGCCCTAATTCCACAAGACTGCTTCCTGAACATTCTTCAGTATCTCTGCATTGCACTCTGGAAACTTAGCACTGTATTTTAAAATATATTTTCTTAAAAATATTTTTATATTAAATATATTTTAGTATTTTGAAATTTGTAACAGTTTTATATTATATCAATTATTAACTCATTCTTATTAAAATATGCACTTCTATCCGATTGAAGTGCAGTTCGATTTACCCTTAGGAAATACTAAAAAAGTATAAACAGCCAGAGAATAATGAAGTGTACACAGTTTTCTATTTTGGGGTATGGGTTTCTCTTGGGCAAAATATTTGCTTAATGTGTGTTCCCTACAAAAATGTGTTTTTTAACAGATTTTTTTTCATTATTAATCATAGAATAGAATAATAATAGAATAGAAGGGAATAGAATGGAATAGAATAGAATAATAGAATATATGGAGTAAACAATCACAGGTAAGGAAAAGATCTCAATTAAAAAAAAGAGCTGGTTTTGCTTGACTTAAAGAAGCAACTAATCAAAAGACATGTGAAAAATTCATAATAAATATTATTGAGAAAGCTAATCAGAAATGTTGAATTTATTTCTATAACAGTGCAAGAAGAGAGGATCGTCCATAGTAATTGGAAGGAAAGCTGATAAAAGAAAGTAAAATTCATAGATTTTTTTCTGTATAATGTATTACCCTCATTATGGCTCATTACAGTCATTACATTGCCAAGATTTAAAATGGTTTATAGAGACTGCAGAAATGTTTGAAATGGAATAATTAAATTTGCAAAAGTACGGCAATTAAAATGAAAAAAACCCTCTTGCAAATCAGATATTAATGTGCATGCCAAACTTAGGTTGTAATGCGGACTACAGACAACCCTAGCTCAGTGAAAGAGACTAAGAGCTCTCCCTAATACTTCTGCCTTTTGAACAGGTGGATTTGAAAATTTGAGTCTGCCGTGTATGTCAGCCTGAAACATCTAAACAGTGAGGTAAATGCTACCAGCTTCGTAGCAAATCATTTCAACCTTAGAGTAAGTAGAATCAAGGGATGAATCAAGGGGTGATTTACATCCTGTGGACTCCATCCAAATAAAAAATAAACTCTCTCATTATTATTATCCCTAGTAATGCTCAACAGGATGCATTTTGGTCTGTAGTGTGATGCCTTGTCAAGTTTTCAAAGAAAAGTCACAGCTGCTCAGGATATAGCAATCAGCCTCGTACTCATGCAAACACCATGCCTCATATAAACAAAAAAAAAAGTTAACTTTTTCCTCTTTAACAATCAAAAGGAAAAGAAACCTTTCAGTATTTTCAAAAATGGTGGAATTATCTATAGTGTCGCTTCAAAACTATTTTGACAACATAGAATCGTAGAATTATTATGGCTGGAAAGGATCTCCAGGATCATCAACTCCAGTCCTCATCCCAACAGCTCCCTAACCCCTAGACCATGGTCTCAAGTGCTCTAGCTACTTGGTTTTTAAACACCTCCAATGATGGGGACTCTACCACCTCCCCAGGCAGCCTGGGCCAGTGCCCAACCACTCACCCTCTCAGGAAAGAACTTCTTCCTAAGATCCAATCTAAACCTCCCCTGATGCAACTTGAGGCCATTTCCCCTCATCCTATCATTTGTAATTTGGGAGAGGAGACCAGCACCAGCCTTGCTACAACCTCCTTTTAGGTAGTTGGAGAGAGCAACAAGGTCTCCTCTTAGCCTCCTATTCTCTGGACTGAATAACCCTAGTTCCCTCAGCTGCTTTTCACAGAGCCAGTTTGCCAGGCCTCTCATCAGCCTCACTGCCCTTTTCTGGACCCGCTCCAGCACCTCAATGTCCTTCTTATACTGTGGCACCCAAAACTAGACCCAGTACACAAGGTGTAGTCTCACAAGGGCAGAATACAGGGGCACAATCATCTCCCTACTTCTGCTGGTTACATAAAATATGACATTGCTTTTTCATTTATTTGCTGCTTTAATAGGCATGAAATATTTATTCATATCTAGTTTTAGAATACCTTCCATGACAAAATTTCACTGATTATTGGGACTTGTATCGGAATAATGAAAATAGCTATTGTTCATGACAATAATACACTTTAAAAAATTTTGTGCTAGCACCATGGCCTGGAAAATAAATTTTAGGACGTGAGATTGAAAGATTTTGGGCTGTTTAGTCTGATGAAGAGGAGGCTAAGAGTAGAACTCCTCACTCTCTACAACTATGTGAAAGGACATTGTAGAGGTGTTGGTGCTGGTCTCTTCTCACAGTAATTTGTGATAGACCAAGAGGGAAGTGCCTCAAGCTTCAACAGGGTGGGTTTAGACTAGACATCAGGAGAAAAGCTTCACAGAGTGGTCAGGCACTGGCATGGGCTGGTCTGGGTGGTGGTTGAGTCACCATCCCTGGACGTGTTTAAAAGTGGCTTAGAGGTAGTGTTGGGGAATCTGGTTTAGGGGTGAATTTGTAGAGTAAGGTTGATGGTTGGAGTCTATGATCCCAAGGGTCTTTTCCAGCCTGAACGATTCTATGATTCTATGCACTCTAGAAATCCTCCTCTAATGCATTTTTTAGGTAAACAAACATTTCATCTCATTGTAAATTCATTTGCAAGAAATGAGTGCCCAAAAATAGCTGGAGATAAGCTGTAAGAATATATATTTGAAGTTTAGAATTATTGGTATTAATTTATTTTACGGTAGCAGAATACTAAGGAATTAAAAGATAAGTTTAGTACTTCCATGTAAATCTCTGCTTATTGAAAGTGCTGCTTGGTGAAAATGTCAAGTGTTTTTTAACATTCATGTTAAGAATTAGAAGTGTCATTGTGAGAAGCTGCTGTGATAGGAGACCGTGTGTAAGAAGTCTGTGATTAGAGACTATTTCAGCCTAGAAACTCCCTTTGACAGTAATTAGTAAATGTGTAATAGAACAAAAGATTAGGAAAAGGTGTAGTAAACTTAATGATATGTGCCATTTTTAAAGAAGTTTTTCAAAACCATCTGACATATAAAACTAAGTAAGCAGAGAATTACACATCCAGAGGCAAAAACTGACTTCTGCAAAAAGCATTGGCAAATTTATTCTTAAAGTGATTTTTTTTTAAGATTCTGCACTACTTGTGATAGTATCACAGAATCATAGAACGTTAGGGAAGGGACCACAAAAGATCATCCAGTCCAATCCCCTTGCCAGAGCAGGATCACCTAGATCAAATTACACAGGAACATGGCCAGGCGAGTTTTAAACCTCTCCAGAGAAGGAGACTACACAGAACTACTGGGCAGTTCGTTCCAGTGCTCTGTCACCCTCACTGGGAGGAAGTTACTTGGCATATTAATATAGAACCTCCCATGTTCCATCATATGTTCCATTGTCCCTTGTCGTGTCATTGAATGCAACTGAACAAAGCCTGGCTTCATCCTCCTGACACCAGCTATTTCCATATTTATAAATATTCATAGGGTCATCCCTCAGTCTCTTTCTTTCCAGGCTAGAGACCCAGATTCCTCACCTTTTCCTCATCAGGGAGATGTTCCACTCCCTTCATCATCTTTGTGGCTCTGCACTGGACTCTTTCAAGCAGTTCTGTGTCCGTCTGGAACTATGGGGCCCAGAACTGGACATAATATTCCAGATGTAGTCTTAGCAGGGCAGAGTATCACAGAATCAAGTGATACCCTAACAAGTTCACCCCTAAACCATATCCCTCAACACCTCATCCAAACAATTTTTACAATATTTGAGTAAATAATGGAAAGTGGTTTTGTGAGCACATCTGCCAATTGTTTGAGCACCCTTGGGTGCAACCCATCCTGACCCATAGACTTGTTTATGTCTAAGTGATGTAGCAGGGGCTGACCACTTCCTCTCCAACTGTGAAGGTCTCTCTCTGCTCTCCCTCTCTGTCTCCCATGAGGCCTGTTGTCCAGACAACACCTAGTTCCACTGCTAAAGACTGAGGCAAAGTGGGCATTGAGGTCCTCAGCCTTTTCCACCTCATCTGTTACTAGGTTTCCCCCTGAATCCAAAATAGGATGGAGATTTTCCCTGGTCATGCAAAGTAGTGGTGCTGTATTATCAAACAACATTTTCTACTCTTTCCCACTATTCCCAAATACTGTTGCTGAAAGGACAAGAAACTGTGCTCTGCTAAATCATGACACCAGATCAGAATCATTATGAGATTCAATCTATTATCACATACAGGCAGAAAGCTGAAACACCTGAGGCAATTTCAGTTAAAAAAGAAACAGATATGTCAAATGTTCTAGGAGTTGACAGTTGTCCTTGAGTTGTTTATAGTAAATCTTTACTATTCATTGTAAGTGATTGATTATCTAGGTCACAATAGTTTCTGAACTCTCATTTGAATTAATGGAACAATCAAATAGAAGAAACAAAGAATAATGAATAGTAAATAAACTCCAAACGTTGATTTAAAATTCATCACATGATTAAATTCATTATTCAGTCTGGAATAAGCGATTTAATGGTCACACAGGAAGCCTGTGACAAACTGAGATTGCTGTTCAGCTGTGAGCCTTCACCTTTTATAAAACCACAGTCACGAACTGGGAAGTGTAGCATGAAAACCCTGTGCATAATTTGATGCAGAGATGTAAAATACTATGACTATTCTAGAACTTGTTAAGCATCCAAGTGTGGAAAACAGGTGAAGTGAAATATCACAACATACAGACTGCCACTTCCACATGCATTTCAGCTGTGATGTCTTTTTTCTTGGAAAAGTTATTTCAAGTTATTTGTAGTAGCTTTCAAAATTACTTATAAAGTGGTGATTTGTTAAAAAATAAAGAGAAAAAGAATTAACTGCAAAACCCCTCAATTATAAAGATATGAAGCTATTATTTGTTTACTATTTAAGTTATATTAGGAAGGAATATTCCTTTAAAATATTGAAATAACAGATTAAGTAATTCATATGTTTTGAATGAAAAAACCCCAAACAAACAAAAAGCAGCAAGGAGCCCAACAATCATAGAAGCCCAAACCCTTTAATTGCAGAAAATGAGTAGCATTTCATACACAGATTCCATAAGATCAGGTATCATCTGAATAACAGTTTCTAAACCATTATACACAATTAACATGAAGTTGTGAAGGACATCAAATCTGCTTTTGGATTGTCTTTTGGACAAAAAACTGGATGCTTGGACTTCTGTCATAATTTTAAAGACCTTGTTGTCAGTTAGATCAGAGGCATAGAGTAAGAATTAGGAACATTAACAACTTTGTCAGTGACATGGACAATGAAACTGAGTGCACCCTCATTAAGTTCGCCAATAACATGGAACTGTGGGGCAGCTAATGTTTTGGAAGAGACCTGTATAGGCTTGAGAACTGGGCCTGTGCAAACAGCATGAGCTTTAGCAAGAGCAAGTGCTGGGAGCTGCATCTGGGTCAGGGCAATTCCAAGCACAAATCCATGCTGGATGGTGAATAGATTGAGAGTAGTCCCAAGAAGAAGGGCTTGGGTGCCTTTTTCTATTTTTCTTTAAAGAAAGGATTCCTTCCTGTGAATGGCAGTGATTTGTTCTGCTTCAGGCAGAACGACAATTTAGAAATAACTATTTTTTCTAGCTTTCTTAAAAGAGGGAAATAATCCCAGAATTTTGAAAAAGAAGATTGACCTTTCTCTTTTCTTATTTGATAATTTCACTTTTTTGTCCAAAGGAAATAAAACTGGCTTGAAACTGGTGAGTGTTCTACTGTTAATGTCTGATAAATCAAAAATAGTCTTTTGGAAATTCAGAAAAATAATAAAAAAAGAAAACCCAGTGCAAATGCAAGACAAGCAGAAGTTAGTGCAGCCATCTCTGGCTTCTGCTTTGGAAGATTCTGCATCTTCTGTGAGTGAGGTCTGGGATCATCATCAAACAGCTGGATGCCTAAGAAATTTGAGGACTCCTCCTGCTACCAGGTATGGATGAAGTATGGAAGACACAGGGATGCAGGTCTAATGAAGTCCTGGAAGATTCTAATAAGCATGACCAGCTGCCCTTTGTCTAGGTTACCAGAAGCCTTTATTGCAGATTGACCTTGATTAGATAGAACCATAGAATCATAGAACCACTACGGATCGGAAGGGACCTTGAAAGATCATCTAGTCCAATCCCCCTGACACAGCAGGATCACCCAGACCAAGTCACACAGGTGGGTCTTAAACGTATCCAGTGAAGGAGACTCCACAACCCCCCTGGGCAGCCTGTTCCAGTGCTCCATCACCCTCACTGGGAAGCCAAGCAACTTTTAGTCAGTTCTTGGGACGTGCCTGTGTATGAACCAGATGCAGAACACAGCTCCCAGAGGCAATCAAAAAGCTATTGAATGCATAATTTTAAAGTACAACTCTCAGAAGACAGGTCACCTTGCATGGTATACTTCTGTATGAGAGAAGGTTAAGGCCTGAGGCTTTATCTAGCAATCAGGAAAGGATCTAGCTGGAGCAGACATCCCATCTTCGTTGTGTGCCCTTCAGGAATGCACCAGTAGTTCTGTTTTTCTACATTCTGTCTACTAGTTGAATGTTATCTATACCTATCTACTGAAATACTACCAATTTAAAATGAAGGGGCTTTGTCATACTTTAAAAATCATACTTTTAAAATCAGTATTGAAAATATTAATATTATTGCATTTCCAGAATTGTTTTGGTTGGAAGAGACCTTTAAGATCATCAAGTCTGACCACTGACCCAGCACTGTCAGGTCACTACCAAACCATGTCCCTCAGCACTGCAGCTACAAGTCTTTAAATACTTCCAGGAATTATGAGTTCACCACCTCCTTGGACAGTCTGTTCCAATGTCTGATAACGCTTTTGGTGAATAATTTCTTCACAATATCCAGTCTAAACTTCCCCTGATGCAATTTGTGGCCATTTCCTCTAATTCTAATGCTCACTACTTGGGAGAAGAAACAAACCTCCACTTCAATATAACCTCTTTTCAGGTAGTATTTATAATAGTGTGAGAATAAGAAACCATACTACCTGAAGACTAAAATGGAATTCACTATGTTTTCTGTGAGAAGTTAAGAAATGTTTCTTAGAGCATGTGCTATAGAGGATGGAAGGATATTAGAGAATTTGCAATTAAAATTTTCTGAATGTACGTGCCAGCTCTAAAAATTACCCTCTTGTTGAAATAAAGTTTATTCCAATGCTGCAAATATTATAGCAATAATTCTTACTGTAAACTGTTATTAAACTACTATAACTAATACCTGCACACAAAACTTGCGAGATTTAACTTATTCCTGCTTAAACACTGAACTTTTTTTGTAAGCAGAAATGTTGGCTGAGGGAAATTATTCCGCAGACTTAAAGCCTTTGGCTTTGTATCAAGCTCTAAGGCAAACTCAGTTACAGTTCTTTTCTGAACTGCAAAGTTTCCCAATCTCATTAATGCAACTGTGACTGTGATATGTCACACTTGAGAAATATGGTGCATGTTGATACAAGGATTTTGGTCCAATGCTCATTAAAACCAGTATGGTTGCATTAAATAGTTGGCATTGAAACCACAGAATCCACAAACTGTGAGGTTGATAATGTTAACATTGGACTTGGAGCCTATCTTGATTCTCTTAGGCCGTTGCCTCCTCAAATATCACCACTGCAAACTAACTGCTTGAACGCAGACCTCAAAATAGTACTGAAATTCTTATATGTGCAATATTGGATTTAAAGGGAAAGAACCTATATAGACCTTCACAGAAACTTTAAGTGAAGAAAATTCCTGTTATGTTTTCTACTTTTAATTTGATCAAAATGAGAGCCTGGAATGGGTTGCCCAGGAAGGTGGTGGAGGCCCTGTCCTTGGAGGTGTTGAAGGCCAGGCTGGATGAGGCTCTGGCCAGCCTGGTCTAGGGTGGGGTGTCCCTGCCCATGGTAGGGGAGTTGGAACTGGATGGTCCTGTGGTCCCTTCTAACCCTGATTGACTGTATGACTTGGTCTGGGTGATCCTGCTGTGGCAGGGGAATTGGACTAGATGATCTTTCGAGGTCCCTTCCAATCCCTAATGGTTCCAGGATTCTATGATAATTGGAAGGTAGCTTCCTTCAGCTCAATATTGGCACTACGTCCAAAATGCTTGTGAATGTTAATGGAATAGGAGCTGGTATGAGAGCCTGGACTCTCATATGAGAAACCTATGTGTGCTTCAGTTTATATTTATCTGTAAATGAGCATCAAAAACTAACAAGCACAGTACATTGAGTAAGGATAATTAAATCAACATTAATTCACACACTGGTGTCACGGAATCATATAGAATCCCTGAACATTAGGGATTGGAAGGGACCTCGAATGATCATCTAGTCCAATCCTCCTGCCACAGCAGGATCACCTAGATCAAGTCTCACAGGAACATATCTAGGTGGGTTTCAAACGTCTCCAGAGAAAGAGACTCCACCACCCTCCTGGGCAGCCCGTTCCAATGCTCTGCCACCCTCCCTGGGAAGAAATTTCTTCTCATATTTGTGTAGAACTTCCTATGTTCCAGCTTACACCTATTGTCCTTTGTCCTATCATTAGATGACACTGAGGAAAGCCTGGCTCCTTCCTCCTGACACCTGCCATGTACATATTTATAAACATTAATAAGGTCCCATTCTGCGTAAATGCAATATTATCTCAGAATATTTTATCAGTCTTTACCTTGCAAGTAGAGACCGATTTTGAACTCAGTCATATGCAAATAATTTGAGGCTTTACATTAAGTAGCCTTCACAGTCAGTTGACCTTGATTGTATTCAAGGTAGTGAAGCCTCCAGTCAGTGGCACAGAGCAAAAAATATTTAATTCCATTTGCCTCCAGGGTTAATAATATTTTTAAAACAAGACTGATGAAATGAAATCCTTGTGCTGCATGTAAATATTGCTGAGAATGAAAAATGAAATGACAATCTCAGCTTTTGTTTTACTGTTTATTTCAACATTCATTGGTTACAGCACCATGCTTCACAAATCTCAGAGTACTACTTATAATTTCCATTATAGGAAAGATCTTACCTATAGGCAAGTCATGAATGTACCTCATCTTGTAGAACTAGAGTGCTTTCTTCCTTTTTTTTTTAAATAATCTAATCTATTTTCTGGTTTCTATTTATTTTTCCAAGCAGTCTGTGAGTTCACACATTTAATTTCTGGATCAATTCAGATGTATTCTGTCTTCAAAATACAGAATTTTAATATTTCCTGCAAAGCAACTAGAAGCTCTTGTACTTCACTGGTCATCTTTTTGTTGTCAATACTTAAATGCTTACTTTGTTGGCCGAGCCTCTGTGAATGCTTGACAGCAAAATAGGGTGCATATTCAGAAATCCTGAAGCTTAAATCAGAATTTTCTTATCAGTATACAGCTACTATGTACTAGGTAAAGAAGAAATAATTAATCTTGGACATCAGCATCATGAGTGACATCTGCCTTTTTTTTTTTTTGCTTTAGTAGTGCCTTTACTCTACTCCGCTCTACTCTACTCTACTCTACTCTACTCTACTCTACTCATTTTAATGGTACCACTACTTAGTATTTGTGAGGCCACACCTTGTTTCCTCTGTCCAATTTCGGGCCCCTCAAGAGGGACATTGAAGAGCTGAAGAGGGGAGAGAGGCAGCTACCAAACTAGTAAAGGGTTTGGAACAGGTGTCGTATTGGGAATGGCTGAGGGATCTGGAGCTGCTTAGCCTGGGGAAGAGGAGATTGAGGGGAGATCAACTACTTGAAAGAAGGTTTTAGGGAGGTGGGGGGTTGGTCTTTTCTCCCTAGTGTTGAGGGATAGAATGAGAGGAAATGGCCTTAAGCTGTACACCTAAGGGATGTTGAGGTTGCATGTCAGGAGGAATTTCTTTCCTGAAAGTTTTGTCGGGCACTCAGACAGCCTGCCCAGGGAGGCGGTTGAGTCTCCATCCCTGGAGGTATTTAAGAGAAGGGTAGATGTTGTATTGGGGAACAGAGTTTTGCAGTGCTGATAGGACTAGGAAAAGATTGGACTTCATGATCTTGAAAGTCTCTTTCAGCTGAAATTATTCTATGACTCTACAATTCTATCTTTTGTTACAAAGTTATATCCATCATTCTGTGAGTAGTCTGATTTACTGATGAAAATACTAAGTCATATGTGTTTATGAAAGTGCAGTGGATTGCTCATTCATGTCAGGATTTAGTTTTAAGCTAAAGAGTAACTAGTAGATAATGAAAAGGATCATATATGCAACTAAATTGCTGTTTAAGTTTGACATTGTACAAAACTGCTTGTATCTCCAAGCTTTGTTTAACACTGATATCTGTAGAATCTATTTAGATTAAAACTTATCTCTCGAGATGTTTAAAACCCATCTGCACATGTCCCTGTGCGATTTGATGTAGGTGGTCCTGCTCTGGCAGGGACATTGGACTAGATGATCTTTTGAGGTCCCTTCTAATCCCTAATGCTCTGTGATTCTGTGCTCTGTGAACTGGAGTGGGTAAAAGTCTGGTCTGGGAGACATGGCCACAGGAGTTTGTCACTATCAGTCTCGTCAAAATGAAAACAGAAGCAAAGTTATAGATCAGTTTGGGAAAAATCACAATGCTTTATTAGTGAGAGAAGAGGAAGAAAAAGGGGGAAGATAGAATTGGAGGAAATATGTGAAAAGTAAGTTAAGCAGACAACAGTCTCCACCTTGTCTTGGCACCACCCAAACCCTTTTTTTACCAATATGTGTGATTTGGTTCTGCATGGATTTTAACATAAGCAAAGATGCATGATTAAACAGTGTGTCATGTCAATCTTAGTTGTTTTTAAAAAGAAATACACCAGTAGGGTAAATTCACCTTTACTGACACTCTCCACTGTCCAGTGGTTATAGGGCAATGCTAGAAAAGTAATCTAAATTAGATAACATCCATAACTGTCTAAGGAGTAACAAATCCCAGCTTTAGTACAAGCCAGTCTGATATTTAATCCATTTCACCTTGACAAGCTCATTAGTGTTTAGAAAACATGAGGAAAGATGTCAGAAGCGTTATTGTTTCTCAGCACTCTGCAAAGAATGACTTGAAACAGTAACATGTCTGTCTCTCAAGAAGTATCTTAAAGGTTTTCCTTCCTCTTTTACTCCAAATTTGTACTTGTCTGAAGGAATTTCATGATGGATTATCCTATTATGTTAGTTTCCTAAATCAAGAAGCCACCACAGTGAGAACAGTCATTCGAATACAACCATAATCCAAGATATTAAGACAGTTTATAAGTGCATTTTAAAAGAAGTTTCTGACTATGATTTTTAATATTAAATAATCACAAAGCTAGTAATAATCCCTCTTGTGTCAGTGCTCTTTCTCTTCCATTAAACCTCGGTGAAGCCTCTGAGGTCCAAGCTTTCTGAAGCAGTACTTTAAGCCAGTTTTTAATGGTCCTGCTTTCTCTAAAGCTTATTAATTAACTTTTTCTTCAGCACAGCAGATTTCAGACATTTGATTATTCTTTCCATCATCTATTCTTTGGTCAATGATCTATCTTTGACAAAGTAATTTCTGTTTCATCAGTCTGATTTTCTCTCAACCTTTGCATTGATTCTTCCATGTCTTTTTTTAAACCCCGTGCTTAATTTTATCTGCTATATATAAAATATAAAAATGCATTTGCAATGAAATTGATTTTTCAAGTCTCCTATCAGTTGTGGAAGAGTTAGGCATCTGAATGATGTAAGTAGGAAAAAGGTTGGCGTTGCTACGGGGTTTATAAATAATGCAGAAGAACAGTACAATTCCTATAGGACCTGTTGTAATCCACAGCTAAATCAAGAGCATTCTCACCTGAGTGATAAGTAATCAGTTTAAAGAATAGACACAACTGATGGTCCAAGAGACAAGTTCTTGTCTTGGAAGAGTGAGCAAGCATAATTCTCTGCCCTCCAAGAACCACAAAATTAATGCAAGTTGCATAAAGTCTTGCCTCATTAGTTAGGGGGGGGGACAGACCCCACATTGGTGCTTTGGATCACTGCCGGGGTTTTGCCCCCTGACAGAAAGGAGGCTGCAGAGCTGGGCCCGGGAATAGGAATGACCTGTAATCTGTCTTTGCTGTGGGGTTTTGTTTGTACGGGGTGATGGGATTTTGTTGCTAAGATTAAATTTGATGTTTCCCCAAGATGTTTCTGGTTTTTTGGCTGTGACCATCAATGATGAGCAAGCCCTCTGTGTTTGGTTTTCTTTCTCAGCTCCTGAGCATTTTTCTAATGGGGAGAATTTGTCCTGGATCTGGACAACATGGCCAACTGGTGACATATATAAAAGCACACGTTGGACTGCAGGCCAGGACAGCTTCACCATGCTATGTAACATGACATTTCTGTTTACTTTAATCTCAGGTATTGTCTTTCCTTCTACTTGTGTCAAATTGCACTCTACTGGCAAGCTGAGTTGTTGCAAAGAATGGTCATTTGAGGGCACATAGGAAAGAGTTTGTCTGACTGTGTTTGCTTTTAAAGTACTGCAGTTGGTGAAAGATGTCTCTAACACACCCTTCATGCACTCGCAGTTTGTTAGTGTTGTAGAATTGCAGGAGGATAAATTAGTATAATGCAAAAACATAACACTCTAAGTAAAACATGTTTACAAAGCAAAAAGACCTGGGAAATTAGTTTAAAGAACTTTCACATTTAAGCATTTTTATTATTGCAAGTTCTTTGTTTTGTCACAGTTTAAGATCGCGTTGCTGACTACAAGCACATGACATCCTTCAGTGCATTCATCACACTGTTTTGTGTTAGCATCATGAAAAAAACAGCACTTGAAAGCAGAAGATCCTATTTTCCTTCTGCAGATCTTGTACAACTACATAGTACTAGTTACAATCACGTTACTGAAATACTTTTATTATTAATTTCAAGATAATTTAAAATGGCAAGTGCCAAGAGAGCCAGCAGTTAAAAAATATGTGGGTCAAAACAGAGTCTACTATTAGCATTGCTGCTAAAAATGTGTCTGGTATTTGCACTCCTCTTTTTTTATGTCCTGTTGGTAGAACAAGCACTACATTTGGGGGTTAATCTGAAGTTTAATTGTTTACAACCTTTGCAAAACATGTTTACTTCCTACATTAATGCAACATAAGACATGTTAAATATAACAAAATAGAAATAACAAATTCTGGATGCAGTCTTGCAGAGGACTTATTGCAATTGCTGATAACAAAAGCACTGAATAATATATCACAACAGCGCGGTGTCTTAGGGTGTCCTAGAACCAACACAGTGGAGGCAGTATTAAACCTCTGGTCTTCAAATGGCAATTTTTATGGCTTAGTCCCATTGATTTCCATGATTATGGTTTTCTAAAACAAATTTTTTTGGGTGTTTTGGTTTTGTATGTATTTTTGTTTAATTGACTAACTATTAAATACTAGTTTAATGTTATTTATTAAGAATTTGAATTTTTATTATTTTATTCTCATAATATTAAAACTCCACAATACTGGAAACGTTGTGCTTAGTTCCACTCAGAAATACTGTAGGAAACATACTCAACCAAGTATTCAGACTTTTCATTCACTTTCCCTAAAATCTTTATTTCTGGCTGACAATGGAATTAATTCTGCTCTATATTATGTTTCTTCAAACTAAAACAGAAATTCCAGACATGCTTTTTTCAGCAGACAGATATCTTGTAAAGTGTCTTGCTTTAGCAGCTTTTGCCTTCAATTTCTTTGTATTACGTGTGGGATACATATCTATGAGTAATGTGCACAGTTAAATTTGGACAGTCGAAGCCCATAGATCAGAATGTAAACTGTTCACTAGTTCAAACAAGCCATAGCATGTCTTTCAGTTGGCTCAGAATTTCATACAACGTCAGTTATATCCAGAAACCAAGCTCTGTGAAATTTAGTCAAGGGTGAGTTCTCAGCACTTCTGCAATTCTAGTCTCTGGCTCCTAAGCATATCAGAATCCCAGGCTGGGTATAAACAAAAGATGACTAGCAACCATGAAAAAATGGTTTTCATGACTTATTTATAGCTCCCACCTTAGAAATACATATCGCAGACAGGATTGGGATGCAGAAGTAGTTTGTCAGAAATGCCATTTCCTTCCTTTAATTGCATGATTTTTCTTTCTTTCTTTTCTGCCTAATTCTGTATCCACCCTCTTCATCCTCTGAAATAAGGCAAGAAAAGAAGTTTGCCTTTCTTTTTTATGTAAAGTTTGAGAAAAGATGTCTTAACATAGAGAATTAACAATCTTTTACATCACAAAATGTCTTATTAAGCAATTGCTTTCCCCTGAACAGTATAGGAATGGGAATACAGTTTCAAACTGTAAATGGTGGGTACATCTAGCTGTCACTAGTTTGGACAAACAGGCTGGTTAAGCAGTTTACTGGATTAAAACAGAGCTTGTGCTAAATCCCAGGCACTGCTGCTGATAAGAAAACGAAGAGACACATGAGCTACTTGCAAATATAGTTCTGTGTCAAATATTGCAATCATCCAGTGGAACTACTTTGAAGTGAAGTTGGTGAGAAATCCAGACATTGTTTAGAAACGCTAAATGGTCAAGTTATTTGGACTTCATGGACATACAAGTGTAGCTCTTTTAGTCATTTTAATCCTCTTAGTTGTGTAAAAATTGTTTAAGTTAAAGCGCTCTGCAGCTGAAAATTCTCCGTCTCTCTGTGTTTAATGTACAATGAAAGTAAGTTACAGATAATGTTATTAAATCTATTGTCCTGGATTATATTTCCCAGGATCTTCAACTACAAAAAAACCCCCACAAAAACTGGGGAAAAAATTATCACCTTTATAGTAAAGAATCATAGAATTATTAAGGCTGTAAAAGACCTCTGAGATCAACCAGTCCTACTAATACTACCACGTCAGCCAGACGGTAGCACTAAGTGCAACATCCAGTCTGTCCTAAAACACCTCCAGAAATGGGGACTCCACCACTGCCCTAGGCAGTCCATTCCAGTGTCAAATCACTGTTTCAGTGAGGAAGGGCTCCCCTGGCAGCTTCAGTCCTTGCCCTCTTGTCCTGTTGGTAGTTGCCAGGGAGAAGAGCCTGACCCCCACCTGTCTACAACTTCCTTTCAGGTAGTTGTAGAGAGGGAGGAGGTTCCCCCGAGTCTCCTCTTCCCTAGGCTAGGCAAGAAAAGTAATAGCAAGTTGTATTAACATAGAGCAAGAATGACAGTTAGTAAGAAGATTAAAAAGCCCTATAAAGGTGTAAGCCAGCTGTGTGTAAACAGCCTGCAGAACCACATAAAGGATCTAACCCCTCACACTGACCAAGGGAGAAGAGAAAAAGACCTGACCTCCTGCAAGCAGCAACACCAATGCTAGTTGTACAGAAACAGAAAGGAAAAGGAAAAAGGAAAATGTATCAAAAACAACAAGGTCAAGAGTTACAGACGAGAGGGGAAGGAAGATGAGTTTTCATCTAATTTCTGGGTAGAAGACACCTGTGTGAGCAAAGCCATCTGCTGAGAGGCAAGCGAGACCACTAGCCAAGAAATGGAAGAAGTCCACCAGCAAGAGCATGAGTTTATATGGCTATGGAGAGGAATATAATTGGTTCTCATGTTGGCCATGGGAGACAATATGATCGGTTCTCTAAGCTATCAATCATGTCAGGGGTCACTCCCCTAAAATATTGACCCGTAACACCTATACAGATTTTGAATATCTTTATCTTGCATCTATAGAAGTAGTTTTATAGTAAAAAAAAGTTTTCTCATAAGTTTTTTGTTACTGCCTTGACATCTGTTAAAAAGACTGATTTAATTACAGTAAGGACAATAAGAATCAATTAAACAAGGATAAAAAAGCTCTTGATCAATGGGATTAGGCATGTGGACAACAAGATGACTATGAGCCAGCAATGTGCTCTTGTGGCCAAGAAGGCCAACAGCATCCTGGGGTGGATTAGAAGAGGGGTGGTTAGCAGATCAAGAGAGGTTCTTCTCCCCCTCTACTCTGCCCTGGTGAGACCACACCTGGAGTATTGTGTCCAGTTCTGGGCTCCTCAGTACAAGAGGGATGTGGAGCTGCTGGAGAGAGTTCAGCGTAGGGCAACAAAGATGATAAGAGGGCAACAAAGATGATAAGAGAGGTGGAGCACCTCCCTTATGAGGAGAGGTTGAGGGAGCTGGGTCTCTTTAGCTTGGATAAGAGGAGACTGAGGGGTGACCTCATTAATGTCTACAAATATTTGAGGGGTGGGTGTCAGGAGGATGGCACTGGGCTGTTCTCGGTGTCATGTAGTGATAGGACAAGGGGCAATGGTTGTAAGCTGGAACATAGGAGGTTCCGCATCAACCTGAGAAGGAACTTCTTCACAGTGAGGGTGACGGAGCACTGGAACAGGCTGCCCAGGGGGGTTGTGGAGTCTCCTTCTCTGGAGATGTTCAAGACCCGACTGGACAGGTTCCTGTGTGACTTGGTTTAGGTGATCCTGCTGTTGCAGGCGGATTGGACTAGATGATCTTTCGAGGTCCCTTCCGATCCGTAATGATTCTATGATGATTCTATGTGCTGCAGCCTGGGAAAGTAATGCCTTCCAGCACTGTGCCATATGTATTCTAGGAAGCAAAGGCCAAAGATCAAGGGCTGACTGAAATCTCACAGACACGGAAGAAGGGACTGTTAACGTAGGAATGAGTTCAGGTTCATGGTGGAAACATTAGATTTGTGACAGAAACATGCCTTTTCTCTCTGCCTACCTCAAGAGCCATGACTTTCCTTGTGGTTCAAGCTCCCCTTTTCTGCCCATGTCTGTTCAGTTCCCTGTCTTTTCCAAGACCTTTTGACCTGTAAGCTAATTCTTCAGGACTGACCATAGCAGTATGGCTGCCTGTATGTGTTTTCCTCACGAAATGAGTACATTTCTCCACTATGGTGTTCTGGCCTTTCAGTAAGAACTTATGTCATATAAACCTTGTTTGGCTAGTTAGCATTTTGCACAAAGTCCTGACTCATTTTTTGCTATTGTTTTCTCTGAAAACTTTTTTTAACACCTTGTGTTTTTATGACTTCCTTCCTACTTCACATTCTTGTTTCTTCAGTTCCAGTGACATCCTTCTGTAATGCTCTGGAAATTCAAAAGGAAGTAGCCTGAAGCCCTGAGGAAATGATGCTTCTAACAAATCAGTGGTGTGAAAAAGAAATGTCTTATGTAGAATGCTGTCAGTATGTCTCATGTGGGTTCTGTCAGCATCAGGACTTTGTTAACCTTGTAAATTCTGCTGGGTAGCAGGGAACTAGGCCACAATAGAAAGCTTCTTCGAAGGAGACAGTTCTGAAGATCTGTAACCACATATGAAGCAGCATGACAGAACTATACCTGTTACATGGAGAAAACTTTGGGGGAGAATATAAGCCCATTACCCATCTCCATAGCACCAATGTATGAACGTTGTCATTTACAATATGGAGAACATGAAGATGTGCATGACCATATATATAGCAGCTCCCCCCAACCCCAGGTCCAATGAAACAGCAAGCTGGATTGATGCACCAAGGATAATTATATGGTGTTCAACAAGGCCAAGTGTCAGGTCCAGCACTTGAGTCATAACAAACCCATGGAAGGCTATAGCCTTGGGAATGTGTGGTTGGAAAGTTTCAGATTGGAAAAGAAGGAGGGAATATTGGCTGACAGTAAGTACATTGAATATGTGCCTGCAGTGTGCCCAAGTGACCTAGAAAGCCAACAGCATCCTGGCTTACCTTAGAAATAGTGCAGCCAGCAGGAGTAAGGAAGCAGTTGTCCCACTCTACTCAGTCTGGAGAGGCCACATTTTGAGTAGTGTGTTCTGTTTTGTTACTTCAGTACAAGAAAGATGTTGACGTACTAGAGTGCATCCAAAGAAGGGCACTTGAGTTCTTGAACTTAGTTGTGTGCATTTCCATTCTTCTTTATGTAGTAGTGCAGATGCACTATCAGAGTCACATATCTGTTTTGATAAGTTCTGTGACAAAAAATTTCCACAGATCATTACTTGTCGGGGAAAGGAGATAAAGGAGAAACATTAAAAAAAGAAATGGGGAGAAGATAACCACAAGAAGCGTTTAGATTACCTTTTTGTACAGTTCTAGAGAGTTTGGTGTTGTCCGTAATATTAAAGTTCTAACTATTGTATTTATCACTATTTTTAGTGTAGTCTTTCAGTCTAAATAGCAGAACATAGTAAATACTGGAAGTACTATACAGTTAAAATTAAGTGGTATGCTGTATAAAAAGCACAGTTGGTGAAGAAAAGATTATTGCTGTAAGTATTGATGACATCTGATGCTCAAAAGTACAGAGGGTAATGTTAGGCTTACAGCAATAAAAAGAAACCACTGCTGTACAACACAACTCGTGAAATGCATCATTTCCTTACAGCTTACTGCAGACAACAGCTTGCTTTACTATAATGGCTAAGGGACAAGACAGATTAGATAGAGGTCAAAAGCTTTCAGGGTTTAATTATGTGTCTCAAGCATCACTGGCTTTAAAAGGATCAATGACCTTATTCCTTCTTGAGTCTTGTATATCATGCCACTTAGGTAAGCTCATCTAACTCCATGCACTCCGTTCAGGTGTTTGAGACAGGATACAAAGAGCACTTTTATCGTAAGAGTTTTCTTGAATGTATTATTCAACCACAGTAGAATCTCAATTTTTCTCTGGCACTGTGTCCACTCACTATAAAGGACTGTAGATACCACCTCAACACTAAGAGGAGGAAAGAGATGAGATATTAGCTTTTATCTATATCTGATGGCACAGGATGAAAAGAACTGTCAACCAGTGTTCAGAAATTGAAGGAGAAGTGGGAGGAAAAACACCTTTTGGTGAATTATCCATCTGGAGATGGACAAAATAATTGCTAATGTGACTCAGTGAAGTGCAACAATTAGCTGGTTCCTATCAAATGGATTGCTGGTCTTTAAGCTTGTCTTGCTGAGCCCTGAGTTTGGCCACTGCTGTCTGTGCTATATTCTTATTAAAGCTGGAAGTGGTGTGAGTGATGTTCTAGAAAGGGTAAACTATTTCTCATGAATCTATATAAACAAATGTTGAATAGAAGGTGTTCCTTTGGGGTGTAGACAGATAGTATCACTTTAGGTTACTAATTAAGGGCTGTAAGTACTCTAGTGATAAGCTTTTGTGTACATAGGTAGTCAGTGTTCTTAGAGTGAACTTCCATTGTCTTCGTTCATCTATTCTTAGATGAATTTACATTGTCAGCCTCAAATATTAAGATTTCTTCTGAGAACTGTGATGAATATGTATGTCTTATCACTAAAACAACCTCTCTAGTGCTATAGTAAGTACACGTGTTACGAGGAGATATCCCCTGTGTGTGCAGGCAAAGAAAGAGTGAATGTCTTCTTAGCGTTACGTTGATGTTAAGGGGCTTTGTTCTTAACTTTGGTGACAGTTTCACTCTTTGGAGTTTTGAAAATGAGTGAATTTAAAGCCAGACTAGCCAGTAGACAGGATTAGTGGTCTGAGTACCAGCAAGTGGAGTGAGACTAACTAAACTGGAGTAAACTAAGAGGCCAACAACTGGAAGGGAGTAAGACCTGGGGTAAGCACCGGAACAGGCTTGAACGTATAAGCTACTTCAGTAAAAACTAACCTCCTTCAGTCATTTCCAGCTGGAGAGGAAGAAGATCAGGCTGAATGGGCTGCTGATGTCATGTGAGGGCTGTGCATTTATGTAGGTGCTGGTAAAGGTAATGTTTTCCCATCTGCATGGCTGGTCATTTGTGTGTTGTTTGTGTGCATAACAGAATCGCTGGTCTCTGGCTGCTCACCAGCTGGAGCTGGAAATATGGAACAATAGCAGCTTCATATTTACTGGTCTAGGAACAGAAGAATGCCCCCTGGCTAGTTAAGCAAGCAGGAGTAGGACAAGTCCAGTCCTCCCATCCTCCACTGTAAATGCTTCTAAAAAACCCCAAACCAAGCAAAAAACCAATCTGACCCCCCACTCATGGACTGCCCTCGGGTGCCATGCCGTGTCATCGGTCATTCTCACTGCAGAAAAACTGGATACACCTCATCAAACGTTCTCCTTTCTGTCAAAAGGAACTTGCCTCTGGGCAAATCTGTAGCCAGATTTGCTCCTGAATGGTCTAGACATCATTTGGCTTCTGTTTTGTTTTTTTTACCTTCATTCAAGGCCAACTAATCTGGCAGCCTCCAGTGTATGGTTAATTGACAGCTGTGAATTTAAATGTGCCTTTTTTCTTAGAAACATGCTGCTTTGAAAATACGTGTTTTCTCGGCACAAATATACATTGGCTGGTGCTTGCCATACAGGAACAAGCTGTGCTGTCCTTAGAAGCATTGCCATTAGCAAGAAAGACTGATGGCTTGTGCCACTGCTGTGTAAGTCCACCGCAAAAAATGATTGTGAGCAAAACATAAATCTTTGTGTCTGATTATTCTCACTCATGGACTGAAATGCATTCTCTAATGTTTTGCCATGCTACATATGAAAGAGATGGTTTTGGACATACATTTTTTATTGAGTTGTTGTTTTGGTTTTCTTTTACTCCACATCTGATTTGTACTGTTACCACAAGAACTGAGAGAAGAACCGTGTCAGCACATCACAGATAACGAAAAATCTCCAGGAGTACTGATGGCCCTTAAGTGGCGATGGTTTAAAGTGATACTGGCTTTCTACATCCAAAGATGACAACTAAGTTTAAAATAAAACCAGTGAATAGTTATGAAATTTATGAACTGTTTAAACAGGAGAGGAGGAGACTGAGAAAAAATCTCATAAATGCTTGTGCGTATCTAAAGGGTGATTGTCAGGGTGATGGGACCAGGCTTTTCTGGTCCATTCAGGCAATGAATTTAAACTAGAAAACAGGAGATTCAATTTGAACATAAGGAAAAACTTTCTTATGATAAGGATAACAAAATACTGGAACAGGCTGCCCAGTCAGCATGTGGATTCTCTCTCTCTCTGGAGACATTCAGCATACCCACCTGGCCATGTTCCTGTGCAATCTGCTCTAGAACAACCTGCTCTGCAGCAGTATTGGACTAGACAATCTCCAGAGTTTCCTTCCAACCCCTACCACTCTATGGCTCTAACAGCACCTTTTGTGCAGCTTTTCTTCATACTGAAACTGATTGCAAACAATAACTTGGATGTCTTTATTCAGCTATCACTAACAGAATTTTTTCATGAACAAACTGTTGCTCTTACAAACAATTCCTGAGCGCAGTTCAGGAGGTGCCATGAGTTAAAAATCATTCCAGTAGGTAGTTTACACTAGTCACATTATTTCAGATCGATCCAATCTCATACCAGTTGTTACCAGTGTTGGAGAACAGTCTCAAGCATGTTTGTTGACTCATATAAATGTAGTCTTAGTGTTGTCACATTCCTCCACCCTCTCTCTTCTAGGTCAATGCTGCATACTAGTCTTTGCTTTCAAACACACAGGTTGCAGCATTATGAGATTGTTTTCTCCTGGAGGTTCATGCTATGGGAAACAGTTCTGCATCCATATCCTAAATCATACTAGTAACCATAACGGTTGTATTGGGATTCGACTTGTGCATGATGATGATTTGTATGGAGAGGACATCTTAACAAGCACGAGAGTGTCACACAGCACTGGAGAGCAGGGTTTTACTAAGCAATTCTCGCTGATGTCTTAACAAAGAGGCTGCCCAGAGAGGTCTGAGTCACCATCCCTGGATATGTTTAAAGGTTGTTTAGATATAGTGTTGGGGGATATGGGTTAGCGGTGAACTTTGTAGAGTAGGGTTGATGGTTGGACTCAATGGTCTTTTCCAAACTGAATGATTCTGTGATTCTATACTATTACTAGAGTACAAGCTACCCTTAATAATCTAGTGTATTTGGTAGATTAATTTTAGAAATCATTACCAGGTGAAGGAAGAAATGAAAAGTAAATAAAATGGGATATAATATGTGAGGGAAAATGTAAATATGGGTGACTTAACAGACAGAAGCATTGAGAGGAATGGTAAAATGAAGATATACAGTGGGATGAAATTTTTGTCAGAATGAAATGAATAGAGGTTTACAACTGACTTCAGCTTCTGCTTAGTACTCCAGACTTTGCTGTGTGCTCTAACTTTAATGTAAGGAATGGATTTAAATTCTTGCATGCATGCTAATCCCTGGTGTGGGTGTGTGTAACAAATATATTTGCAGTTTAAAACATTTCATATATAAAGAACAGTATGATGACCACAGTAAGCTGTTCAAAAGCATAGGCTGATTACTCTAATGTTGTAAATCAGACAATGTGATTTGCAAATCTCGTGACATTTAATTTCAGGGAGATGATCCTCCACTATTCTTCTGTTAATATATTTCATTGTTTTAATCAAGGTACATTAACCTACTGTAACCTCTAGCATCAGATCACCTTATAGATATATCACCTTATATGCCATATTTTTCTCCCACTGTGCAATTATAATGGGTCTATAAAATTACTGCAGAACAGTTTGTAGATTAGATGTATTGGAAGAGTTACACACATGGAAGTAAACAACTTTCAGTTTTGGAACAGAGCAATTAATCATAATTCATTTTACACATGCATAGATTCAAACAGCCCAACTCATTAAAGTACCAAGACCACCTAACCCAGGAGAAATTGACATTAAGGAAATAGCAATAAGAATCCTAAGAGTGACTGAGTGGAATTAATAAACAAACAGAAACAAGTATTCAGTTGGGAGTGACTTACAGTGATCATTTAGTCTGACTGCCTGACCCCTTCAGGGATGACCAAACATAGAGGCATTGTCCAAATGCCTCTTAAACACTGACAGACATGAGGCAGCAACCACCCCTCCAGGAAGCCTGTTTCAAAGTTTAGCCATGCTATCTCTGAACAATGCAGAAACTAAACCTCCCTTGATGCAGCTCTGAACCAGTCCCATATATCTATCCTATCACTGGATACTGGGGCCCACTCGAAGTACATACATTAATAATTTCTTCTCCTATGGCAATTATACATGAATTCTAAGTGGAGAATTCTTCCAGGCAATGGAATAGAAATATGAACTTCAGCAAAGCCAAAAAACATCTAGAGAGATCTTTTCTAGCTTCCACATTGTTTTTGTTTCTTGGCATTAAGCTTTCAGAATAGTTTAACTTAAAGGCATGTGTTCTTTATATATTTATGTATTTATCTTTCTACCATGTCACAAAGAGCGAACTTCAGAAAATGAAAGAAACCCTACAGCTGGGAAAGTACTTAAGTCTCTCTAGGTGACTGACAATGAAGTTACCATACACTTAGAGAAATTGTTGTTTTAAGATTTCATGCATTTTATTTGCCTGACTCCTACACTTTCAAAACCTAGCCCTGCCACAAAGTAGCTTTCTAAATATGACCTCACTTTCTTCTTGGGTGAGATGTCTGCATTTTAAACTGTTTCAAAGAATCCTTTTATATTTAGCTAACTATGGAGAAGTTTAGAAAGACGTAAGATGCCAGTAGCAATACAAGTAGTGAAGTGGAAAATTGCTAACTCTGACAAAACAATAAAACTTGGTGTCCTGAACTATCCTAATAGTTATTTATACAACCCAATAGGTGTATGCAGCATTCCACAGGCAAATAGAAACTACAGCAGCATTAGCAATACGTGAAGTAGGTAAATATAGAGCAGATGGCTGTAATCTGTTCCTCCAGGAATTGACAAAGACCCATAATGATCCAAGTCTACATCTCTGTGCCTTACTATCCCTTGAAATCACTGACAGCTTGGTAGGAGGAAGAGCTAAGAAGGAATCAGGACACTACCAGCATTGAGGGTTTAAATTTTTGATTGTTAGTTGATTTGTTTATATCTTTCCTTACATGCTTTAAATACTGCTTGGAACAGTCAAGTTCCTCTTATTCTAACTCCTAGACCATAGTTATTTTACCTACAAATATCTATTTGGAGTAGTAAAAAAAAGAAACCGTTGTTACTGTCAGTGAGAAACCACCATTCTGCAGCTAAGCCATTGGAAGAGAGTTCTTGTCTGTTCCCAGTCTGTTTCCAACCAAAGTAAAATAATTTAACTTCAGAAGTCATTTACATTACTTTTAGTGTTGATATTAAGTAAATCACTGTATTGTTGAGGCTGGAAAAGACCTCTGAGATCATCAAATCCAGCCCATGACCAAACATCACCACAATCAGCTAGACTATGGCACTAAGTACCACATCCACACTCTGTTCTTAAACACCTCCAGTGATAGGGATTCCACCACTGCCATGGGCAGTCCATTCCAGTGTCTCATCACCCTTTCTGTGAGAAAGGGCTTCCTAATATTCAAACTAACCCTCCTCTGGTGCAGCTTCAGGCCCTTCCCTCTCGTTCTGGCTCTAGATGCCTGGGAGAAGAGCCTGACCCACACCTGTCTCCAGCTGCTCTTCAGGGAGTTGTACAGAGGGAAAATGTGTGCTGAGTCTCCTCTTCTCCAGGCTAAACAGCCCCATCTTCCTCAGCCTCTTCTCACCAGACTTTCCCTCCAGTCTTTTCCCCAGCCTCTTGGCATCTCTGGACCCACTCTAACCCCTGAAGTGAGGGGCCCAGAACTGCAAAAATTGTATTGAGCACCAAGTCCATAATTTTTCAGATATTAAAAACTTAGGCTACATTAAACCTCTAATTAAAATAGAAACAATTTTCAGTTTTTATTCTGTTACACTATGTTCCGAGTACACAACTTAATAACGTTAACCTAGGTACTATTTTAAAATTGAAGAGTCTAAGAAGCTGAAGTCTGAATAAAATTACATAAGCTGATAAGAGTAATTTGCTGGGATACATATTTTCCCCTAAACCTACCATTTTATGAAGAACAGAAGTCTTAGAATTGTCAAATATGTTACACATATGACTCTAGTTAAAAAAAAAGTGTAGTTCCATTATTACTTTATTGATATAAAAATGTATTCTCTATAAACAACACATTCAATAGCCTATTCATTTTATAATAATTGCTATAGTTTAAATGAAAAAATGGGTACAGAAAATGTGCTTTGAAGCTTTTTAAGTACCTGATGGTGTAATTTCACTTTTAAAATGTTTATTTTGCAAAATTGGCTAGGAAGCTTTTTCTGCTGAAGGAGGCATGAGACGCAGTTGTTAAATGAACATGTCAGGAAACAAGACATTTTTTAGGTAGCTTCCATACTGACTACAGTGTCTCTGAGTGTCTGAGGAGATAAATCGTTTACTTTTCTGGAAGCTACTTTTCCCTTTAGTTTAATACATGATAAAATGTTAAACAGAGCTGTTAGATGCAGTAAACTATACTCCAGATATTTCAATGCACTTTCAAAAACACAAGCAAGTAAAGAAAAATTTTTAAAAGTTTATTTTCAAAGCAGTTCTTTTCTCTCAAGAGTTCCTTAAGCGTGTATATTCTCTCACAAATCGCTAACACTCGTCGTGAAAAGCTCAGCTGTACGCTGACATTTCTGAACAAATAAACACACCTCGTATGGTTTTCCATTATCTGTTTTGAGAAGGATGGAGTGACATTTAACCAGCACTGAAGATCACCTCATTGTTTCTTACTGTGTGAGTATTTTCATGACACACACAGTTTGATATCTGTTGGTATATTAAGTTTTTAGTATTGCATGGGCTGCTCTTGTCCTGTAGATTATATAACAGCATATATTCTCAGTGAAACAACTAATTTTTACTCTTTGTACACAATCTATAATCCTCTGTGAATCACACCTGCATTTCAAGCAACAATGTCAAGAATTTCCTTCTTCACATACATAATGCTACTTATCTTTTCATTACAGAACATAGCAGCAGTGTGCATATGCTTTTTTTCCTCTGATATTAGAATGTCAGCTACTAATCACAAAATCACAGATTTATTGAGGCTGGAAAAGACCTCTGAGATCATCAAGACCAGCTTATGACCTCACATCAGCTAGACCAGGGCACTGACTGCCATATCCAGTCTGTCCTCCAGTGATGGGGAGCCCACCACGGCCCTGGGCAGTCCATTCCAGTGTCTCATCACCCTTTCTGTGACAAAGGGCTTCCTAATACCCAGCCTAACCCTTCTCTGGTGCAGCTTCAGGCCCTGTCCTCTCATCTTGGCTCTAGTTGCAACCACACGTCCCCTCCCGGACTTGCCCGGAGACAGAGATCACAGACGCTCTTCACAGAAACCATGCCCCTGCACCTGGACTTTTGGGACCTTTGATACACTTGGGTATAAAAGGAAAGGGGATAAAAATAGTCATCCTAACTGCCAACTCTCGGAGATCTCAGTCGCCACCCTCAGAGATCTGCCCCACTGCACCCAGAGCTGCAGCCCGGACACCAAGAAGAAGACGCAGAGGACACCAGAAGAAGCTGCATCTTGAGACTCTGCCAGTGGCAAATCCTACCTTTCCTTGTCTTGCTTTCCTTTCTCTCCCTCTGCTTTCATGTAGTGTCAAGGAAAGCTCTGTGCTGTTAAGGAAATTCTTTACAAAAACTTTACTTTGACACTTATTTTATCTTGTGTTGGTAAATCCTTCTGATTACCACCTCTGAAACGCTCATCTTTCTCTATTTCATGCTGGAGTAACTCTATCAGTTCTAACTATCTGACTTCTAATTTAAATCTGAGTGAAACCAAAGTCTTATCTGACATAACTGCTACCAGCGAAATAGCTGCTGAATACAGAAAGCCTTCATTGAAATATTTGCAAACAGCTGTCTATGTCGTAGACTTTCCAAGGACAACAGTGCACAAAGATTCAACATAAAAATTACCAAAACCTCTGAAGACTGAAAGATGTAGTAAGTGAGAGTCCACAGGCATAGGACAGCAGTGATGACTCTAAACTGACCAACAAGGTGTTCCATTCCATATATATCATATTTGCTATAAAGCTGAAGGATCTAAATGGTCAACCTCTCTTCTTCAGCTGCTGGCATTTGAGGACAACTATGTGCATTCTGCCTTCAATCCCATTTCTGAATCTAGTTCCTTAATCCAGCTCCTGCATCTCCTGCATCTGGTTCCTGTCTGCCACTGATTCAAATATATTGGTGATATAATTGCTTTCAAGGGCGTTAGGCTCAGGACTGGCTTTCTGTTATCATTGTTTTCACCATAACTGTTTTAGTTTTCCAATCTACAAGTCTTATTCCTTTTCTCTTTCCATTTTTGGGAAGGGAGGACAGAGAGTAGCTGTTATACTAGTTGCTGGGCCAGCTTCAACTCATGACAGTGTACATCTGACTCATTTATTCAATAGTCCATTTGAAAGAAACATTAGCCTGCTTCACACAAACATGGATGGATTTAGTGAAATCACATTTGTTCACAGTATTCCTGCATCAGACTCTCAGCATATAAAGAGACCTTCTCTCTCGTCTTCAGGAAGGCTTTTTCTTCTCTTGCATTTGCCGGGGCAGTGGCTGTAGGAAGTGAATGGAAGGGAGTGAGGTGGCAGGGCAAAAAGAGAGATTGGGGTAGATTCTGGGGTGTTATTGGGGATCTTTGAGGGTAGGGACTCCCCTTTCCCTTTTTCTTAGCACTCCCTCCCTTTTTGTGTTTCTGAAACTTGGGTTCAGTTTCGGTTGCCTTTCTCTGTCACTTGTCCTCCCCGCTCCTCCCCTTCTCCCGTCCCCAGGTCTGGCACAGGAAAATGCAATATTTTCTCTTGAACAGAGAAGTCAGAATTGCTTTGTCTGTCCAATGGACCTCTCTCTTCCACTTTTATCCTCTCTTTGTCCACGGCTTTTAGAATTTGTTTGAGTCAGGAAGTATATAGGGTAGTAGACCTGGGACGGGGAGGGGTGGACTCACTGGCTGAGTGGAAGAGAAAAACATTGTTTGGGGTTTTTTTTCCTTCCCTTCTTTTTTTTGTCTTCTTTGCTCTTCTTTTCATTTACCTTGTGTTATTTGATAAAATTCCTCAACAGTTTAATAAAGTTTTTATTATTTTTAGTTCCAGTTCCCATAAGTGTGTTTACTTTATCTCT
The DNA here is from genome assembly GCA_013400115.1 of Rhinopomastus cyanomelas. NCBI lineage: Eukaryota > Metazoa > Chordata > Aves > Bucerotiformes > Rhinopomastidae > Rhinopomastus > Rhinopomastus cyanomelas. Next base: position 54,387 of record VXBP01004456.1, read on the forward strand.
TTTTTCCCCCTGGGGTGGGAGGAAAGATTTTCTTCTGTACGGTTGGGCAGAATATATTTTCTTTGGGCTACCCTAGCAGCCCATGACAGTACATTGTACTAGCTGGTACCTCAGCTTTGCTCTACACGTGAATAATAAATACACTTGGAATTACCAATCTTCCTTCTTTTATTAGTTATCAAGTGTTTTCAGTTTTTTGGGGAAGATATTGTGAAAAAGAAGCTAGCTTTTTCTAATCATCTCCTCGAATAAGTAGATGCTATAGTCAGACTGTAGCAAACAATTGAACACTGCAGTCAGAAATGAGTTGTATAAAATTTCCATTCAATATGGGAAAAAAGTATTTAATGAAGTAGAGCTATCAAGAAGAATAATGAAATCTAAACTGTACTAAATTGCATGGAAATCATCAGCGAATGGGGAACAAGGAGCAGAAAATGGAGAGGTCATGGAGGTATCACAGTTCTCAGACAGTAGAGTTCCTGTATTTGAAATGATGAAAAATTATGCTTAAAATGCAGAATACTGCAAATTATGGTTCAAGTATCTTCTGCTATAGAAAACAGGTTACTTCGGGGAGGCATGGTTCATGTAAGAGAAAGAAATCATGCTGTGTCAGTGCACCTTCAGGAAAATTATCATACATAGTGTATTCCTACACATGACAGGAATACAAAACTGAAATTAATGTTTGCCAGGGTGTACAGAATACGAAGGAACTGTAATCTTTAAGACTTCCAGATGTCTCTGCTCTTGATTTTCCTGGGTTTTGGGTTTTTTTACTCCTTCCTCCTTACACAAAATGTACATGAAGCAAAAATGCTGTAGTATTTGTGGATGCTTTTAGAATTATTGTTGTGGGATATATTAATTTTTAATTGTAGGAAAGTGCTGAGTGGTTTGGCTTTCTTAAGTACTCAAAGAAAATATGGAACAAGGAAGGACTTAGTGCCAGGACCTCAGCTTGAAAGCAGTTTATGAGCATGGAGACAGAATGCTCAGATAAAGCTTTTCCTGTATTTCTGTCTTCATTCTGTTGCCAATAAATGGAGCTTAGAATGTAATATGTATCAGATCCATGGTGTAGATGGCTACTCCAGCTCTGAAGTGACCTGTCTGGTGTTTCTCATAATCTGCCACGTCATGCCATACGCCTTGAAAAAGATTTAATATTGCACTGAAGATCTGATTGCTGCCTCGTGGAAACGTGAAAAGCTGATGTAAAATCCCTCAAGAAAACAAAATATTCCTTGTAAGTAACTTAAGTGGCATAGAAGTAGTAGAATAGTGGATAATAAAATAAAGAAGTTTTTATGAAGTATCCATTTACTGGGAATTCTGCTTGAACAACTCCAATTTGTGTGAATGAGAAATTCATCACTGTTTGAAGAATAACTGAATAGCTGGAAAAGAGACATTTACAAAATGTAGTTCTTCATTCAATTAACTTCTTTAATGAGGTAGGGTAATATTCCTCTCATTCAGGCTTGTGTTATAAATTACAAATTTATAAAAATTGATGTAGAACTAATTATTATAAATAGGGACAATGCTGTAAAAAAGTCATAAGAACACTAAGCAAACATATTTACTAAGAACATGATGTGCTGAACTATACATAAGAATGTCAAAAGAGCTAATCTGGGACTGGCCAGTCAACAATCCTTCCCTGTCTGGCAGTTACCAAATAAGTTGGCTAAGGGATTATCCTAATAAATAAACTAAAAGAAGGAGAAGTGTTTTATTTTAATATAACTTCACATTTTCAAGCAGGTTGCAGGTTAGAAACCTCTGGAACTGAAGATTTCACTCATACTGGTGTATTTATTAACTACTGATGGATCTGCTCTTCATCAATTTATCTTGGTGGTTTTTTTTTTGAACACACATATGCTTTTGGTCTTTACATTATATGCTGGAAAAAAGTTCTACAATCTGAGGTACAGTGTGTAAAAAATGTGTCCTTTCATTTATTTCAAGCAAGATATTGAGCAGTTGCATTAGAAGTTTTCACATTAGGAGAAACAGTAAGACACAAAATCATAGGATCATCAAAGGAAAAAACCTTTAAAATCAAGTATGATGGTAAATCACTGTGCCTGACTTCAGAGTTGTGTGTTGAACTCTACCCATTAATTCTTTATCCCTCTTGAATTGGGGAGACCAGAACTGGACACAGGGTTCTAGGCGCAGCCTCACTGAAGCAGAATAAAAGGGTAGAAGAACCTCCCTTGATCTGCTAGACATTCTCCTCTTGATCCATCCCAACACCCTCTCGGCCTTCTTGACGACAAGGCCTCATTGCTGATCCATTTTTAGTTTGTTATCCACAATAACTACAAGATCCCTCTCACGAGGGTTGGTTTCTAGCTGGTCACTACCCAGCTTGTATTGATGCATCTCATTATTCCTTCCCAAGTGAAAGACTCTACATTTGTTTTTGTTAAAATTCATTAAATTCCTCTTAGCCCAACTCTCCAAGTTACCTTGATATACTTCAAACTCCAGCAAAAGTCTGTAGAAATTCAATGACTTATTCATGGTACTGCAGTACTCATTGTCAGGAAAAGAGTCCGGAAGATCCACCTTAAGTTCCTGTTAAAGGAACTGCATGTGTGTCCATGTTGAAGATGATATAAGATCTCCACAAACATGTCAAACTAGCCTCTCAAGATGATGAATGACAAAGTTCTGAGCTGCACATATTGTCATTACTTACTGCCTCATTTGTGGAAACAGGTGTGTGCTTGCCTGGAGGAGTCTGTTTCTGCAGCTGACATATCTGTAAAGTCTAGGCGCCTAAGTTTCATTTTATGTTCTAGAATATCACTTGACTTATGCACATTCATTCTTTTTTTCCCCCTAACACATATAGACATTTTTGAAACCTTGCCTTACAGTGCTGAATAAGTATCAGCTACTAAACAGCGGGGGTGTGGGTGTGGTGTGTCTGGTTCTCTCGGCAGTTCTTCACGTTATTCCCTTAATGACATATTTAAAATAAAATAGCTCATTTTACCAGAGAAAAAGACATAAATCAAGCTACAAGGAAGTTGCTCAAGATACCTTCAGGCATACTGAGTTTTTCAAGAGTTTGGAAATTTCAAATTTTACATAGCTGTAACTGATCTAATAAAACGTCAGTAATTGCCCGTTTTAATTGGCCTACAGCACTCTGAGATTGAAAGTCATTATGTAGAGCTATAGAACTGAAGTACAGTGAGAGCCTTGAATTATCTCTCTGTGTAATTATATACAGAAGTACACTGGGTATCTTTCACTTGGAAGTGAATATCTGTGGAAAAAGAACTAACCAAAGGCGCATATTAAAGTCAGTCTTATTTAAGTGAGATCCACACGTGTCCTGGTTTGAGTTAGATCAGACTAATTATAGTCAGTGGTTTTACTTTTCAGATCAGTCTCTTCTAAGTCACTGTACTTTCTGAAGTTAAGGGCATGTTTTTGCAGGTAGCATCTGCTCCTACAAGTGATCATGCTTCACATTTACAGTTACGAGCAGGGGTTAGCATGCAGAAAGGTTCTTGCTTATGTTTCCTCCTGTGAAGTCCAAGGTCACTCTAAATCTTATGCTCCACATTGGGGGTGCAGTGAGAGGCAGCAACTGTGGGAAGTACGAACAGGACAGGTGATCCTGAACTGACTAACAGGGTACTTCATCTCATATGCGTTATGTTAGATACAAAGTTGAGGGAGCATGAGAGTCAGCTCTCTTCTCAGCTCTTGTCTTCTTCAAACACTTCCCTCTTTTGCCCTCCTCTGCTCTCCTGGCCAGTATCTGAGGAGGAATGTTTCTGCCATCAATCCCTATCTGTGTACTACTTGATTCAGATCCTGTGTCCAGTTCCTGTCTGCTGCCAGGTCCATTCCGGAACTTGCCCAGCATCTGTGTCAGAAACCTGGAACAGATTTCCCAGGGAAGTGGATACCCCCATCACTGGATGAGTTTAACCCAACCTGGTCTAGTAAGACGTGTCCTTGCTCATAGCAGGGTGGGTAGAACGAAATGATCTGTAAAGTCTCTTTCAACCTAAGCCGTTCTATGAATCTATGAATATTAGGAGTTCAGGAACAGCTTGTGTATTTGTAAGATAATCAGTAAACTAAAGGATAATGTATAGGTAAGGAATTGACCCAAATGTAATGTGACCCCATCAGAGCACAAAATGATAGCTCATCCTTTAGGGGCAAGGCTGGTTTGGTTTTTTCCTTACAGCATATGCAAGTTGTCTAGAATGATAATGATATAATATGGTATGCTGCAGCATCCTGATGCCACAAGGAATAGATTTGTGTGTGCATATAGATATGTGCAGAGAGCAAACAAACCTCCCCTCAAGTCCCCAAACAGAAATATAGTTCACTGAATTATATCATTGCATTGCCTGAAAGACTTGAATGGAGATAGTGCCACTGACTCTAATCTCAACAAAAAGGCCTCTTTTTGCAAATCTATTATGATTAGATAGTTCTATCTATATAATATATACACATATATAAAACATACATACATATATATGTATAATAATATGCATAAATATACCTATATATACACACAAATATATAATATATATAATATCCATCTGTTTCTGATTTGCAAAGTCAGAGGTAGAAGTCCAGTGAAGTATAAGCATTAGGGAACAGACTGTTAAAAAATTTACCTGCAAAGTTAACACTCTTGATCAATTCAAAATGGTCCAAGATTTCAGTCCATAAGTTTTTCTAGTGTACTGGTTTCTTTAACTGGGACACTGTAAAACAGATAAATATAGAATCAAAGAATGGTTGAGTGGGAAGAGAACTCTGTGATCTTTTGGCTGAACTTCAGGTCTGCTATGGCAGGTTTTGTTTCTACTCCAGTGCTGGGTTCCTCCATGGATGGAGACTCTACAACCAACTAAAACAGTGTCCTTACCTATGTTTCACTTACTTGAAAGAACGACTAAAGAGACTTCTAATACACTGCCTAGAAATAATCATCCTCACAAGTCTTCAGCAGTTCATTGAGTTCCATTATAGAACTTTGGCTGTTCCATCTCTAGTTCAAACAAGTACATTTTGATAGCAGCTACTCAGGACTTAGGTTTTGGACATTAAAAGTATAAAAATACACATGAGCTCATTTTTTAAAATTTTAGTCATAGAGAAAGGACGTTAAGAATGTCCCCTAGAATGCATATGCAGAGAGAAGCAGTGACTACTGCAATATTTCTTCTTAATTGCTTTGGTAATGCATGTGGTGTTCTAAAACAGACAAGAGTCTTTTATTTTTCCTTCACAATTCTAAAAAGAGAAGACGAATTTATAATGCGAGCAGTAAAGTCCAATGTGCTAGAATTTCCTGTGATCACTTCTAAAATTTAAGACTCACTCTCTTCTAAACTTTCTCTCCTTTATTCTGCCATTCTAGCATTCCATCTCATTCATTTTTACCCTGCAAGGTACTAGGATATTACCGTAGTAGATGTTTCTAGTAGTGTTGAGTTCTCTGTGAGAGAATAAAAAATTCACCAGCTAATTTGAAGTATGTGAAAATTGAGATCAGACTAAGATTTACTAAGCCAGCACCTTACTAATAAAGGAATGCCAGCAACTGTTAATGCTAATTTTCTTCTGTTCTTGTGAAACTCCTTTGAGTTGTAAAAATGTTCCACTGATCTTTCCCTCTGTAGTTAGTACAGAGGATGTTAATACATACAAATGCACACTGGAGTGTGTTTATAAATATATACATCCACATATGTTTATAAATTATGCTCTTTTAGAAGAACTTACACACATATTAGGGAAAAAAACCTATTTGCCTGATTTGAGCCACTGAATACCAGGTGAAGAGGAAACCTCTGAAAGGAAGGATGAAGTCTGACCATGTAATAGCAGTGGTGAATACTCAGGCAAAGCAGAACAACTTGGAAAGTCTCTTAAGTAGCTTTTGGGTATTCACTCTAAGAGAAAGAAGGAGGCAATCCACCCTGTAGCTCTGGAAAACTTTAAGTACCATAAAGAACATCGCGAAGCTCTGAGTGGTTATGACAATTTTTGCTTGCTATTGATGTGTTAAAGTTGCATTCTTACCTCTGACAGTGAGAATCATATGAAAGCTATTTTGCAAACAGTTCTACATTATGTATTCAAAGGATGTTTTCTGCAACAGCCAAGTTGGTTTATTTTTAACTGTGTTCTCACACTGTGCAACTCCTTGGAACATCTTGGACCTTAATGCCTGTTACTTCCCAGACTTTCTTACTGTTGGGGTTTCTCTTGTATTTTCAAGCATTTCTCACCAAATTCATGTTTCTTTGTTACACTGCTGCCCACCAAAGTCAAAGAGATTATACCAATGCCCAAATGTCAAGCTTCATGTCTTGCTATGACAATAGACACTTAATCTGTTGCTGCAATACCTACAAACTAAAAAAAGATGTAACTTTAATTTTTGTGCTGTCCTAATCCAAGAATTAAAACCACTATCATTTCATGATCACTATGCTCAAGGTGTCCTCCAACCATTATATCCCTCACAAGTCCTTCTGTGTTGAAAAGCAGTATGTCCAACAGGGATCCTTCCCTAAATGACTCCCTCACCAGCTGCATCAGGATGTTATCTTACCTTCCACACCTCTGAGAACCTCTGGGACTGTTCCCTCTCCACTGTATTGCAATTCCAGCAGGCATCTGAGAAGTTGAAGTCCCCTTGAAGACACAGGATAGCAATTGTGAAATCTCTTCCAGCTGCTTCTAGAGGATTTCACCTGCCTCCTCTTCCTGTTTGGTTGGTCTGTTGATTCTTACCAGGAAACACTCAACCCTATCATCAACATTAAGTTGTAAACGTTCATATCCCTCAATTATCAACTCAAATGCATTATAAACAATAGTTCTAGTAACAAGAATCATGTTTTGTGGCTGCAAATGACCTCTCAAACACTACTGTTTCAAGTGAGCACAGGTTCTTGACAAAATTCATTAATGACAAATGCAAGTAGATATTTATTGCCTTTACTGCTTCAAAATAATGATCTAACTCTAGTCACAGAGAAGCAGTTAACATGATACATAGTCTTGTCAACTTCAATTTATTCATTTTATTCAATCAATAGCTCCCATTTTTCAACCGACTTTTAGCATTTTATATTTCATTATGATAAGGGGGTTAAAAAATCAGTTTTCTTCCACAAAAAACATGTCACATAACGATGTTTAATTAAGATGCATATACTTTATTGTCTTGACACCGTTCTCATGTTTTGAAAAATCTCATCCCGGTGAAATCTTTTCTTTCTGAATCAAGCTCTGTGATCATTGCAGTATTTGTTTGCGATAGAATTGTAGCAGAGGGCTAGATAGGTAGGGAAAACTCGACAAGTTAATTTTATGTAGCAACACATCACTACCCAATTTTACGTCCAGTTTGCCAACAGATTAAAGGTGACATAGCTGATCCTGTACAAGGTAAACTGTTAAGCTCACACTGAACTGAAGGCTTTCGTGTCTCTTTCACAATGAAGACATTTAGCCCACCATTACTTTTCTTTTCATACTGCTTGCTAAACAGATGATATGTCCTTCACATTGCAATTCTGTAGGGCTAGCTGTCATTTTCATACACAATTCACTGTTGCTATCAATCTGGAAAGCAGGGTTAGATGTCTGAATGTGGGATGGCATGCAGTGGAAGATTTGAAGCAATGGAAAGGCTAAAGGAGGAAGTGGGAAGTTAAGGGATGGAAAACCGCAATCCTTGGAACATCTTCAGCAGATCTTCATGTATAAATGGTAACTCATTCTGAAGCTTATGTACTCGTGCTGATCAAAAAGAGTCCTGTAGCATCTTCACTTTCAATGGACAAATGGCTTTGAAAAAGTACCTGATATCCCTAGTTCACTAACACACCAAAACTGTCTGCAGCGTGAAACTATAGAAGCCAAGACCAGTCATGGTATTACTCTGGCCTGTCATATGTCATTATTCTCAGATAAAATGTTATGCAACAAATATTGCTATAATTAACTCTTTTTGCTGTGGACAGGCTGGATGGGACCTGAGTAACCTGATCTAGTAAAGGTGTCTCTGCTTATGCAGGGAGGGGTTGAACTAGATGATCTTGAAGGTTCCTTCCAACCCTAGCCATTCCATGATTCTGTGATTCCATATGTAGGACTACCCAAGTGAGCTCACATCTTTCACGAAACAGTCTATTCAGTTACCCAGAAATGGTTGTCCAGTCCTCTTTCACCTACAGCAGAATCTCACCTGACCTGAACATGGAGACAATCTTTACAGAAAGGCTTGTTAAACAGGACAAGATGTAATGGTTTTATACTAATGGAGGGTAGATCTAGACTGGATACAAGGAAGAAATCTTTTACAATGAGGGTGGCAGAACCTTGGCACAGGTTGCCCAGAGGAATGGTATGTGTCTTCCAAGCAAGCTGACCTACCTACAGATGTTCCTGCTTACTGCAGCAGAGGTGAGCCAAAGTATTCTATGATCTCTGGCTTATACTCTTGTAACTCTCACTCATATATGGATGTGTTAGCAACTTAAACACCTCAAATGATGCTGGAGACACTGAATTAAGTTTCAATTAATCCCACCTTTAATACTATCACACTAAAAATCTTATTATGAGTAAAATAAAACATACTGTTATTTATGGAACTCATGATTTGTTGTCGGTACAGTTGCAGTTTTAAAAGTCTAATATTTCAACCTAATTAATACTGAAGACCAGACAGTAGTGTTAAGCTGAGATGTCATAACTGCACAATTTTTTTCTTATGTGTTATGCATAACATTTCAGTGTGCTTCAGATGTAAGACTGATGTTTGTCAGTCTTTGTAAAGGTGAAGAGGAGTGGGGGTACTGACAAAATATTAGCCATAACGATTTATTATTTTCTGGCAGAAATATGCTGGTCATGGTCGCTTCTTTAGTCTTAGCTCAGACTAAGGCATTTTCTCTTTTACCAGAGAATTATCCCTGTTTCCCAACTGATGGCTGGAATTGAAAACAATAGCCTTGTATTGGACTGAGCAGATGTAGATTTGTTTGCCTCAAACATCAGCCCTGGATGCTGCTGCACTGGCAATTTTACACTTAGTTTTGCAGAAGGAAGCTGCATGGTTTTGTACCCAGTTCGGCTCCTTGTTCTGAAAACCACATCTCTGAAGGCCTTGTGGTGCATGTGGGTGCATGGACAGTGTGTGATAGATGAAAGCTGTGATGCCTTGCCAACCTGTGGCAGGTGAGGAATGGGACATGTGCTTCCCAGGGTGCTACAACTGCCTTGTGGATACCGACAGTGCCACGCTGATTCCAGTGTAGTAGTTGGAAATCAGTAACTGAAATCAGAATTCCTGACTGCCACTGAATAGTCACTTGGCCACTGCATTTTTTAAACAGCCTAAAACTAGCTGAGACTGAGTCAAAGCCTATGTAGTTGGTATTGAGCCTGACGGTTTTCAGTAATAATGTCAAAATCCTAGTCCCGTGGTCCAATCTGGCAACAGTGCTGCCAGTGTGGATTAGTGGAATTATGAGCTCTCATGCCTTAAAACTGGGTAAATTTATTCTTCCATCATGCTCACAGTTGTGAGAGTACAAGAGAGGTAAGTAAGACATTGTCTTACTTTTATACAAAGAGGTTATGGATTTGCCATTTAATAGCCTATTTGTAGGAATGTGTCCACCAGAACTAAAAGGCTACAGTAACACTTCAGGCAAATTAAAGTTTTGTTAAAAAAATTCTATAGGATATGAGCTTTTTATCAAGAGCTCTTTGTAGCATTTTATTTTAAGGGAGCAATGAAGAGCAGACAAATGTCAATAGTGTCTAGTGTTTAGTCAAGGTGTGAGCAGTGACACGAAATCAGTCACAAAATTAAATTAAATTCAATGTCAATTGCTACTGTAAACCTATTTTTTCCTGCAATCTGCTTAGACTGTTATGTTTAAGGCTTTGTTAAAGAAGGATGTGTTAGTCATTTTGACTTAATCTTTGTTAAGACACAGGCTACATATTTGGACTGCCTGAAGAAGCTGTCAGGAGTTCTAATTTACAAGAAGACTTAGAAGCTAAACACTAGAACAAACAAGTCTTGTACAATATATATGGCTCTCTTTTTGCTCAAAGCCAAAGTGCCTTTAGAAAATAGAGCAAGAAGTTACTTTCGAAAATCAGGGTTTTAAAAAAATTAAATAAATATTAGAACATCTGTTCTGATGTTTTACTTACAACTTACAGTGTTTAGTCCTCTATAAATTACTACATAGTGCAAAAATAAAAAGATTTATACTTTCAATATGATGATAAATTAGTGTTGAAATGTCTTTTATTAACAGGCTCTGTTAGGTCAGCAAATATAGATCTCATTTAACAGTTTATCCCTGAGCAAAAACTGATTGTCAAAGAAGTTTACTAAAATTAATCTCATACAGGAATCTTTAATTTAAAATAGAAGGAAAAAAATGATGGTTTTAATTAATCCCAACACGACTGGAAGTTAATACTTTCTCTTTTAAGAAAATTCAAGCTGAATTGGTTTTGTTTTACCTGTTATATAAGGTGATAAACACACTAACTGTAAATGTATTTTGGATAAACTGAGTAGGTGGAAAATCCCTACTATAATTTTAAACTATAACTATTTTTTAATATGAATTTGGAACAAAATTATGCCTTAAAACTTTATGATACATGGGATGAAAATCACAACAGAAATTTAAGCCATGTTTGCTGTTTTATTTTTAAAAATTACGTGGTTCACTGCAGCCATCTCCTGATTCTCAAACCCAGACAAGAGATTTATTTAATAGACTCCATTTACATTAGTTATTGACTCTTGGATCACATCAGTGTAAAACAGAGGAGATTGATTAGTGCAGAAATGCAACTTTGTAGTTTGCATGAAAGCTAAATTTGTAAGATTTTAGTCAGAGAAGTAGGTTTTTTTCCTCAGATTAGTATTGTCATGCTTCTTCCCTCTAAATACGTAATAATGAAAATTAAATGATGTCTCTGGACAGATGAAAAGACCCCAGTGTTGTTGTAATCTACTGAGCAAGCAGTCTGCTTCTGAACCCAACAGGATTTATGTGACACACTTGAAATTAGTGAATACCAGCCAAAATAGAGCCAAGAAGAAGAATGAGACCAGAACAAGCAGACTGGTAACGCTCTTGTAGAGATCTGTTCCCACAAGGCATTCTAGCTGTGGACTACTGAAGAAATGCTTCAGTCAAAACTGGTTTAAGAATAATAAATTAATCATCTTTAAGAACTTGGATGCAGTTCTTAAAGATTATTAATTCATTATTAGGATTTTCAAACGGGTTAGGACTACTGTAAATTATTGAGAAGGACTGCTACAAGATCTGATTTTTTGAGAGATTTCTTCTTTTTCCAACTGAATGAGCAGCTTTCTTTATCTGAGTAGTTTCTCCTCGGGAAACTGATATTGCATGTCAGCAATTCCTTTTCTGGAGAAAGAGATGGATGTATTGCTGTAAAACCACTATTTTCTGGAACACGAGTGCTGTAATGGAGGAGTTGTGAGGGCTTTTTCTGAGTTCACATACAGAAAGCTGAGTGTCAGATTTTATTAGCAACTTTATTCACACAATGCATACATTGTCAAATTACTAACTTTCACTGTTCACATCTAATTCCTAAGCATCTTCATTGCCTAAAGGCATAAAAGCAGAAGCTGAATCCAGCAGATTTCTGGGGCTCAGATGTTTCTTCTTCCCATCCTGCCTGAGCAATAAGCTCATCATAATCAAAGTCAGACCCTGGACAATGCAGAGCAGCAGAATCACCTCCCTTGACCAGCTGGCCACAATTCCTTTCACAGAATTATTGAGGCTGGAAAAGACCTCTGAGATCATCAAGCCCAGCCTGTTACCTCACATCACAACATCCAGTCTGTCCTTAAACCCCTCCAGGGATGGGGAAGGAATCCAGCACTGCTCTGGTCAGTCCGTTCCAGTGTCTGATCACCCTTTCCACAACAAAGGACTTCTTAACATCCAACCTAAGCCTCCCCTGGTATAGCTTCACACCCTGACCTCTAGTGTTTTTGCTAGTTGCTTGGAAGAAGACCCTGATCCACGCCTGACTACAACCTCCCTTCAAGGAGTTGTGGAGAGGAAGAAGGTCCCCCCCGAGTCCCCTCTTCTTCAGGCTAAACACCTCCACCTCCCTCAGCCTCTTCTCATCAGATTTGTCCTCCAGTCCCTTCCCCAGCCTTATTGCTCCTCTTGACGTGCTCTAGCCCCTCAATCTCTTTCTTGAAGTGAGGGTCCCAGAATTGCCCCCAGTACTTGAAGTGAGGCCCCACCAGTGCCCAGTTCAGGGGGAGAATTATGTCATTAGTCCCACTGACCACAGTATTCCTGATACAGCCAAGATGCCATTGGCCTTCTGGGCCACCTTGGCACTCTGCTGGCTCGTGTTGAGCCAGTTGTCAACCAGTACTGCCAGGTCCCTCTCTGTCAGGCCGCTCTCCAGCCCCTCATTGCCCAGCCTGTAATGTTGCAGGGGGTTACGGTCAATGTCTGAAGAGCTTGTGGCAATTTGCACCACATAGAGAAGACCAGAAGAGATTCTAAGATGACCAAAGAAACTGAGTGATAGCAATTTAAGTTTAACTGAATGACCAGCAGTTTGTGCTGTTCTCATTTGTACTTTTCACAAGATTGACCTTCAAAAGCTGCAGGCTGACATAATAGTAGAGGGCTTTTCATGCTTTCCCTTCTTCTCGTCCCTCCAAGGCACCTGGTTTTCATCTATCCTCTCATTCAGCTAGCAGTAGCTTTTTCCTCTTCCACCTGTCTCTTTCTTCTCATTTACAGCTCCTTTGTTAGTCCTTTAACGTTAATGTTGTAATGCAGACCTTGCAAGTTTATTACTCTTTTGTTCCTTTTCTGCTGTCAGTCATGTTTCAAGTGCTCTACCAGTGTCTTACTGAGTAACGGGCATATGCACTTTGTCATGTGTCAGCAAAACAAAACCCCTTCTGTGAAATAATTAGCAGGTGTCAGGAGATGAAAATTGTAAAGCAATTACAAAGTAAGCAAACAGTCAGCTTTTTCTCTCCTCAACCATGTAATTTAATAAGAAGCAGATATTAAGATCGTCTGGAATTTGGGGTGTTGATTTTTCACCTTTAGTCACACATAGAAGTACTTTCCTCTTGGATAAATACTTATTATAACACTAATTAATTTCTGTATTTTAATGAACCTTGCTGTTAATGAACAAGCAGGCTATGAGCCTTTCCAGTCATGATGCTTTTCATGACACTATGTGCCCATCTGGGTTTTCCATCCACCTGGACCAGTCAGCACAATGTTTCATAGAGCTGTACAGCAGGTACAGATTTAATTCAGAGCACTTTCCTGTTTGAAGAGGAAGGACACTGCTGTACAGGGTGAGGACCAGAGCCTAGATCATAAAAATTTGCTATCACTTGCTGCAAGCACTTGAGCAAATATGCTGTAAAACTAAGCCCAGTCTAGACAATAGATGGGTCCAGACATTTTTATATGTTTTCAGATAGAAAAAGCAGACAAACACAAAGCATAAAATTTGTTTAGAATTCCCTTCAGGATATCAATATTTCTATATATACTAAATCTTCCTCTGTAAGCAAGATCAAAATGAACCAGGAATTTTAACATTGTGGTTCATCACTAAATATGCACAAGGAATACTCTTATTTACGACAGAGTAGTATTTCCCCTGAGTAGTATTTCTCCTAGACATCTTACAGCTGGGGAAAACAAATATTGTTTGAATTCTGTACATTTTAGTGGGAGAGAAAGAAATGAGATCCCATTTCTCAAGTAGACTTACATTAAGCTCTTTACATATGCTCCTCATCTATCACGTCTCTGTCACAGGTAGTGCTGCAAAATTCAATAACTTTTTCTTTGGCAGTGAAGTCTGCTTGAGGCCATCATTTCCAAATCCACCAATATGCATTCTACGTGCCACTACAGAGCAAAATACCAGTGCTAGAGAGATCCCTTGCTTTGTAAAACAGCTCACCTGAAATTTGTATATGCAGCTGATCTTTGTGACAGGAATAAAAGAAAGACAAACAAATCAAACAATGAAAACAAAAAACTAATGAAAGCACCCCAGACAAAACCCCCACAATATTCACACACTTTCTAAGAAAGCTGAGACATGAGATCATGAGAAATTCAAGCTTCTTCTCTTTGAGTATTTTGTTTTTCTGAAAAAAAATAAGTTTTTTTCAGCTTCATTGGAGCATGACCAACAAATAGTAATAACAGTAATACTAGGAAAATTCATTAAAAGGTAACAGAAAGCTGCTTTCTCCAGTATTTGAGCTTGGATATTAATTTAAGATTAATTAACACAATCAATAATTGATGCAATGATCTGCCAAATTAACTGCATGTGGAACAATCCAGAGCCTACAATTTGAGATGATCTATGCTTAAATATCAGTGATTACAGAATCATAGAATAGTAGGGGTTGAAAGAGACCTCTGGAAATAATCTAGCCAATTCCCCTACACTGCACTCCAACAGGTCAGTCCCCAGCACAGAGAATGATTTTCCCATTTTTTTCAATGTCACAACTGCCATTAGATACCCAAAATTTGTTATCTACTCCAACTTAACAAGTCTGTTTTCACTGTAGTCAACAAGAGAGGCTGGCACCTTCGAGTTTCAAGTAATTCCCTCTCAGAAAATGCTTGAGGTGGAAATTAATTGTTCTCTGCAGCATCTGTCTCTCTCTATTGATATAAAAGCAACAAAACTGCTAGCTCATATTCTGTGATTCAGCTGCCTAAATGTAGGTGTCTAGTACCATTAAGCAGACTCGTTGGGTATGTTTCCTAGCCTCTAGACTCTCCCAGAAGAACACAGCTGTATTCTGTGTCCCTATCGCTTGAATTTGTAAACAACTGGGGGGAAAAAAGTAACTTGATTTTTAACATTGTAGTGGAAATGCTTTGAGATAAAATTTTAGAAGTAAATTCTTTGTATCTAGACAGAAGTTTTTGCTTTAGGACATCTTTGTACTGCAGAATAGAGCTCCATGCCTGGACTAAGATGTATCACAGAGTCACAGACCTTTAGGGATTGAAGGAGACCTCAAAAGATAGAGTCCAATCCCTCCACCACAGCAGGATCCCTTAGATCCAGTTGCAGAGGAACATATCCAGGCAGGTTTTAAATGCCTCCAGAGAAGGAGACTCCACAACCCTGCTGGGCAGCCCATTCCAGTGCAGAAATACAGGCTCTCATCTTTCAACATCCAGGGCAGACTCACACTTCTCAGGTAATTAATTACGGAATCAAAGTTGAGATTGTAATAGAATTTGAAGCATCGTGAATTAGTTCAATAAAATTGAGACCAGGGGACCCTGCTGATATTAGTCAAGTGCAGCCAGTTGATTTGAGTATTTGTGTCATTCAGCACAGGTATTTTCATTACCTGCTATTCCACAGTATTAATCTGTTTGAAAGAGGCAGACTGGAAATTCAAATATGGGAAGTTAAAAGATTCAGCTTCAGACATGTAAGTCCAGTGTCACCGAATGTCAGAGCATTTATTAACTGTGATAAGGACAAAGTCAGTTTATAAACAAATGCAAAGCATACATAATAAAATAAAGTGTGAGACTGATATAACAGGTAGAAGTATTATATATTTGACAAAAAGCAGAAGTATTCATAGGATCATAGGATGTTAGGGGTTGGAAGGGACCCAAGAGATCATCAAGTCCAACCCCCCTGCCAGAGCAGGACAAAACTATCTAACACAGATCACAGAGGAACGCATCCAGGCGGGCCTTGAAAGTCCCCAGAGAAGGAGACTCCACGACCTCCCTGGGGAGTCTGTTCCAGTGCTCTGTGACCCTCACAGCAAAGAAGTTCCCCCTTGTGTTGAGGCGGAACCTCCTCTGCTGCAACTTACACCCATTGCTCCTTGTCCTATCACAGGGAGTAAGTGAAAAGAGCCTGTCCCCCCCCTCCTGGCCAGACTTCAGGTACTTATAAACATAGATAGATTGTAAATGCTACTCCTAGTGACTACTAATTTTCAAAAGTATTCTTGAAAAAGTATTGGTGAGGTTTTTTCATTTTTCCTTTGTTCGTTTTACAGTGTTTTCCAGGTTTTTATGTAAAGACGCGAGAACAGGTGTCTAAGGAAACAACAAACTCTGAAACAGAGTTTCTCTGTGAGACTTTGGTGTATGAGCCTGGCCTTCAAGCCAGTGTTTAACCCAGCAGAGCACACACCTGTCCACGCCATGTTCAGTCACTTTTTCCACAGGAACGCTGTGGAATATGGTCTCAAAGGATTCACCTAAATGTAGGAAGGTAGTGTGATTGATTAGTCTTCTGTATTGCAAATGCTTTCAAGTGCTTGAGTTTCAATCCTGTATCAAGTGGAAATTTCATTAGCACATATCCCATTTTTTTTGATGGTGTAATCCCAGGAAATATCTATTTATTTTACTAGTTATTTCACTTCAGAGTTATGTTCCTCCTTTTGGTATTCCCTGTTTCTAGCCTTCTATGAGATAGTCATCAATCATTCAGCAAGCTGTCCATTAATTTTTATCTTATCCACTCCCGTTTGACACTATAGCAAATATTTCACTATCTTGGAGAAAGAGGTGATCTGCCACCTTTCCTGCAGCTAGAAATAAGTTTTGTTATCATGTAAACATATCACTTTAGTCCACTCTTGGTAAACTCCGTACAGTTTTATAACCTATTCTATTTCTTAGACATCCATCTTAGATTAGAATTTTTTTTTAAATCCTAATGATGAATGTTTACACTTTAGTGAATAACGAAAACCTGCCTATTTTTATGTATTGTTTCTGGTACTCTTGAAACCTGTGTCACTTCTCAGCTTTATAGCTGGGTTCAAAATTTGCTTCTCAACTTGCAAACAATGAACATGTAACCATTATGGTTATGTTCCTTTTGTGTCTAATCTCCTGAGGGATCCCACACCTCTCGGTGGGATCAAAGGCCTTTAAACATTAAAAAACAATCCCACAAAAATAAACCAAACCCAAAATGTCTCTGTGCTGAACAAAACAGGACAAGAGACCAGTGTGTAGATCTAAAGCCAAGTAGTTCATGTCAGGATCTATTAAGACTATTACTTTCCGTAGGAGGCTTATTTTGGGAGAGGTGGATGTAATGGTCCAAATCAGAAGAATTGCACTAGTATGTAAGTAATGAAAAATGGGTCCTCGTGCTTCAGATTGTTCACCCGAACCTCTTTTACTTAGCTGCATAAAGTGCAATAACTAGGAAAGAGGAAAGAAAGGGGCCTTTGAACAACTATCTTACTTTCCACTGTTTCCTTTTAGGTAGGTCCTTGCATTCAAGCTTGACTTCGATCAACTTAGTGACTGGCAACAAACCTATATAGCCTCCTTGTGTTCCCATCAGGTTACCTGTAGAACTCCTGAAGCCTGTCTGTGCTTCTGTTCCTTCTGAATTAGAAATCCATCATCTCTACTTCTGCCTGACAAGAAGCGTTTCCTCTCTGCTCTCATACCAAGCACACTACTTGCTCTTCCAGAAAAGGCACAACCTTCCCTTTCTCCAAAAAGAAAAGAGTACTAACATGTTTACAAGACATAACCTGTCACACTCCTTGATGTGAATTTCAGGTCGGGGAAAATACCATCAGGATTTATACTCAACCAATGGAATAAAATAAGTCAGTGCAGTTAATGTCAAATATATCTACACTAATGATTTCCCATGTGAAATCTGAGCTCTTGCGCAGACATTTCCGAGTGTTGTGTAACAATAAATAATTTATTGGTATCTTTGCATAAGTAAGACTTGATTAGACAACCAAATCTCTTAAGCAGTGTGCTAGGTCACTTCATGGATGGAAACAGAATTCTGTATTGCCTGTGTCCTTGCAACAGCATCTTCAGATCAGTCAGCTGAAACTTCCTAAGCTGCTGTTCTGCTGAATTTTTAAATACAGCTGTCCTGTTGTCCACAGTGATCACTCTATCATATGTACAATACTTTGGTATTGAATATATTAAAACCTGTACAAAATACCTCTTAGTTGTCTTTACTGTGTAAAAAAAAAAAGTGTCCTATATGACCTTTTCTACATTTGTTGAAAGAGATTCTATTGTTTGGAAACATTTTGTACAATTCAGTCAACTCTACAGCAGGAACCACTCAGAAGTGTCTCCAGGATGACTGGCTTGTCCATTCGTGATCAGCATATTCAGGCATAGAAGTGGTGCCTAACAGTCAGTCTATACCGAGCAGGAGCTGCCTAGAGAAAGCTGGATTTGCCACATGATGATCAGCTTGCACTAGTCAAATCCATTGCTGTGAAAGCAGTTAGGATTCCTAGCTGCTGAAGCTAGAGACAGGGTGGTTGTCCCTTGTCTCCTCTAGGGAGACATCTAGATAGCTAGGAAGCTCTCAACAAGCGTGAGGATTGATAACGTGCATAAATGACCAGACAGACTTATCCCTGGGATGCAGACTGTAACAACTACAGGAATTTCATTTCAACCTTTTATTTAATCTGTCAATACAGGATCTCTTGCCATGCGGAAAAAAACTGTTTCATCAAACCTCAGCAGTTGTTTTGCTTTTACATGAAAATTTATTTAAATCAAGTAAAATATCAGTCAAGGCTGCATTAATGCTAAGGAAATACATGAATACACAACTGCATAGTATTTTCAGAATAATTGAATAATTCAAAATAATTGGATGTTATTTGAGACAACTATCTTCATTATCTTCTATGCTTCTTATCCCATGAAACTTTAACAGAGTAAGGATCAGCTTAAAATGTTATTTCTTGGGAAATTACATTAATATTTGAAATGATTTAATTTGAAATTATTTTTAAAATATTTATTTAATATTTATGTAAAATAATTTAAAATTATATAAAACTTGTCAAAGCCCTGAGTTGTCACAGAATCACAGAACCACAGAACATTAGGGATTGGAAAGGACCTCAAAAGATCATCCAGTCCAATCCCCCTGACATAGCAGGATCACCTAGAGCAAGTCACACAGGAACAGGTCCAGGCAGGTTTCAAACATCTCCAGAGAAGGAGACTCCACAACCTCTGTGGGCAGCCCCTTCTAGGGCTCTGTCACCCTCACTGTGAAGAAGTTCCTTCTCATATTGATGTGGAACCTCCTTTTACACCTGTTGCCCCTTATCCCTAACATCCTATGATCCTATGATCCTATGATCCTATCATTGGCTGACACTGAGCAGAGCCTGGCTCCATCTTCTTGACACTTACCCTTTACGTATTTATCAACGTTAGTGTGAGGTCACCTCTCAGTCTCCTTTTTTCCAAGCTAAAGAGACCCAGCTCCCTCAGTCTTTCCTCATTAGCGAGATGTTCCACTCCATCATCTTTGTGGCTCTGTGCTGAACTGAGGGGCCCAGAACTAGACAGAATGCATTGGGTATAGGTATATAGCTGTACATAGATAAACCAGGTAGTAGATGCTTCAATAATAAATATTGATATTATGAGACTTTAAGCCATATTTTGAGAAGGTACAATTTAATGTTTTAGGACTTTACTTCTGTAAAAAGAGTTTGATCAAAGACTTAAAGAGATTGATAATAGCAGTAACAACAATACTGGTTAAAATCGGGAAGAATAAGAATTTATTCTAGAACATGAAGAGTGGCAGCAAAGAGGTGAAAATCTTTTTTCTTGACAGAGCCACCATGGAGAAAGATGGTAAATAAATGAAAAGGAATAATTTGAGGAAAAAAGGGCTAAGCAATTCAATAATTAGCCGATACTAATAATATTCTTTTAAAGTCACGGTGAAACAGACTGGATGATGCATAAACTTTCCTATGGAGGAAGAAATTTAAATTAAAAACTATCTGGTTACACATAATCTGAATTGCTTTGTAATAGCATTTACTCCTTTCTACATAATCAATAATGTCATCTTGACAAGCTCAGATTTGTTTGAGTTCTCATTTTTTTTTAAAGATGAATAAAAGAGATAGCTGGCTATCAGGTAAAAACCCATCAGTCTACATACTGAAGATTTAGTAACCTTCCTTTCTCAGCAACAGGACTGGAACTGTTTCACCGGTATCCACTGTTGAACTTATTGCCTTTAATTTAGACAAACAAGAAGATACAGTGATCCTGACTGGGAAACTTGAACTCTGAGGAGTTAATGATCTACATAACTCTAAGTTAAGTAGGCATATGCTATGCTGCCTTCAACATATCGCTTGGCCTTCTGGACTGTCCTGCGCTGCACATGTTCCTTCACAGAAGATGAATCCAGATAGCTGATGATGATGGAAGAGCCTAATGTAACAAAGGAGACTGGACTGCAACACTCAAGCAAACGATTTATTTGAGCTTCACTTACAGGTTTAACTGCAAGGCTCAAGGAAACAAGAATTTAGTTGAACAACACTTACAGGTTGTGGTGGGTTCAAGACCACAATTAAAAAATAGAATGGACAATCTGAATTATTTTTTGAATATAATATCTATAGATAGAATAAAGTTGGGTGAGGAGACTATAACAAGGGCAATGTAGAGTCTGACACCTGGGCAAGAACAACCCTAGGTACCAGTATAGGTTGGGGACTGACCTCTTGCAGAGCAACGCAGGAGGAAGGGGCCTGGGGCCCTCGTGGCCAGCAGGATGAGTGTGAGCCAGCAGTGTGCCCTTGTGACCAAGAAGGGCAATGGCATCCTGGGGTGGATCAGAAGGGGGGTGGTTACTAGATCAAGAGAGTTTCTTCTTCTCCTCTACTCAGCCCTCATGAGACCATATCTGGAATACTGTGTTCAGTTCTGGGCTCTTCAGTTCCAGAAGGACATGGAACTTCTGGAGAAAGTCCAGCACAGAGCCACAAAGATGATGAAGGGAGTAGAACATCTCTCTGATGGAGGAAAGACTGAGGGAGCTGGGTCTCTTTAGCTTGGAAAAAAGGAGATTGAGAGGTGACCTCATTAATGGTTATAAATATGTGAAGGGTGGGTATCAGGAGGATGGAGCCAAGTTCTGCTCCCTATCATCCAATGATCCAGTGAGAGTGACGGAGCTCTGGAAGGGGCTGCCCAGGGAGGTTGTGGAGTCTCCTTCTCTGGAGACATTCAGAACCTGCCTGGACATGTTCCTGTGTGACTTGCTCTAGGTGGTCCTGCTGTGGCAGGGGGATTGGACTGGATGATCTTTTGAGGTGCCTTCCAATCCCTGGTGTTCTGTGGTTCTGATGTATGTTTTGTTGATAATGACTAGTCTAGCTTTGTCTTTAAGAATCAGTATAATGAAGTGAACTTGAAAGTACATACAAGACTTAGAACGTGAAGCTAGAATAATCAGTGTCAAATTGGGTTGCCATTTCACAAACACAAGTTTATGTAAAGAATGAATATACAATTATATTCCCATTCATATGCTGATTTGTTCATGAGTCCTCAGATGCATAGCTGGAAAATATCAAGACAGCTGTAAATCAATGGTTTTAATTGCATATTTACAACTGTAATATATTTTATTCATTCAGCTGATAATTTAAGATTACCCTGAGATTAACACTGAGAGCAGGAAAAGATTTGGCAGATCAGACTGCAAGACAGAGATGTTTGCTGGCAACAGTTTTTTCTTCAGTTTATGCCTTTTGATACTAACTTGTGATTTTAGTGTTTTGAAGACAATTCAAGGACTCATAAGAGTAAAATCAGAATTCTAAGTGACAACTCTATCACAAGTGCTGTACTTAAACTTCTCTGAAACCTGACTGTGTGTTGTGATTTAGCTCGGCAGGCAGTGAAACACCACACAGATCCTTGCTTGCTCCTTTGCAATGGAGTGTGGGAAAGAATCAGAATAAAACTTCACAGGTTGAGATGAAGACAGCTTAATAGGACAGAAACAAAAGAGACAGTCATAAGAATGATAAAAGAATAGACAAGCGATGCACAATGCAATTGCTACCAACTGGCTGAACAATGCCCAACTAGTGTGCAAGCAGCAACCTACCTAGAAAATTCCTCCCAGTTTTATTGTTCAGAATGACTTGATACAGTATGGAACAGCCCTTTGGCCAGTTTAGGTCATCTCTCCTGGTTATGTACTTCCCCAGCTTCTTGTACACCCACAGCCTCCTCATTAGCATGGAAGTACAAAAAGCTGAGAAGTCCTTGATTTTGTGTAAGCACTGCCCAGCCAGAGCTAAAACATCAGTTTGTTATCAACATTGCCATCATCTTAAATCCAAATCACCGCAAATTAACACTATCCCAACTGAAACCAGGATACTATGTGAGGAACAATGAGACAGTTCCTAGGCCTTATTTTCCTTGGAGAAAGGAAGTTTGTAATAGAGTTTTTAAAAGTGAGGCAAGTAGGGGCAGGAAAAGTAAAGAAACAACTTGGTTGTTTTGCTTTTCTGGTTAGGGCCCATAACAGCGTATAATCAGCTGTGAACTAAAACTATTTATGCAAGATTTTTTAGTTTTCCAGCTTTGGAAAAATTACAGCATTTTTTAAGGACGTAATCTTCAGCACATAAGAAATAGAACACTATGCAGTTCATGTTTGAAACTTTACTAATGCTATCCGATTGATTTGCCCTTTTCATTTTGCCTGTTTCAATTGATGGACAAAACTCAGCAGATACCAGGGCGTTTATGTGAACATGTATAGACACTTTTAGGTCACTTGAATTTTTAGACTTCTTGATTGGAATTGTATTAACTACATGCCAAAGGTTGGTATTTGTTTCCTTGTATTGTAAAGGAAGCTGAGATACAGCTATCCACACCGTGGTAGCAAGGCTTCAAAAGATGCTCTTAGGCATGCAGCAAGTTAGAATGACAAAATGTGCCAGTAGCCCGGATTTCAACTAACGAACCAGGACATTGTTATTTTAACTGTTTCTTTGTATTTAGTAATCCAACAGCAGACATTTCACATCTGGAAAAGCAAGCACTAACCCTGTTATTGACTATAGTAACTTAAAGGCAGCATTTTTTTTTGTGGTGATGACAGATATCTACAGCAAGTTTGAATGTGATTATTTCCATTTTTGCCAGTAAGACAAAGGCTAGTTTGTGTTTGAGCAGATATGCCCCCAAGAATATTGACTGGTAGTAGATGTAGAAGTAGTGGCACTATGGGACATTGTCTAGCACTCATGGAGGTTTTGGGTTTAAGGTTGGACTTGATGATCTTTGAAGGAGAGTAATTAAATGGCTGGGTGGTAGTCTGGCAGGTGTTCAAGGCTAAACCACCACAGTAGGTGACATAATTAGAATACAGCAGCTTATTCTCCTTATCCCTGCTCCCTAGTACATTAGATACTTTGTCAAATTGATTTACAGAAAATACCCTCAAAAACCAAGATGGAGGGAAGGAAAAAAGCTTTTAATCACCAGAATGTGAAAGACACACCAGAAGTTTGGTGTGTTTTTCTCAGACTCGTAAGTTCATTGGGGTTTGCATTTCATGAGTTCAAATGCTGTTTATTGAAAACATATTTTAACAAATGTCAATAACTTCTCTGCAAAATTTAACTATTATTTAAAGACATCATATTTCTCTATAATCTGGGACAAAATTAGTACAGTCTTCAGGACAAACTACATATGTCTTCTGAAAATACATCAGTCCTTGAACAACAAAACCTGTTTTATTGGGAGAATGACATTCTGAACAGCTGCCTATGTCTAAACTCCATGATATTGGAGAGAAATAGACTGTTCCCTTACCTAGAGGTTAGCTTAGAACATTTTCAGTAGTTACAGCATTACATGTTAGGAGAGTAATGATTTCCAGCACCATTGTTATGCTGACAAGTTGAACAGAATAATAATGCTGTGGCTTGGCTGCTAAAGCAATTTCTTTTTTTTCCCTATTTTAAGCATTGAGAGCAGATTGACTGAGTATTGAAATTCTTGTTGGTGTAGAAAAACAGATTCCACGAGTTCTTTCAAACTTTGAACTAGGAGCAGAAGATACTAACTCATTATTCTAGCTGTTGCATGTTTATTCTAGCTGTTGCATGTTTATATTACCTAGTCTTTGGATTTCAGGAAGGCCATATTGTCTAGTGAGTAGTGTTAACTCATCGCAAAATAAGAACTCTGCCAAACCGGTAAAGACAATACAAATGGAGGATTCTGAGGAACTTTCATTAAATCCTTTCCCCTGAGAGAAGTGCACAGGGCAAAATAACAAGAATAAGCTGAAAACTGCAGGCTAATTCCACTAGGAATTTTTACTAGTGGAAAGAACTTCCCCTTTGGACCCACACCAAGGTTGTAAAGCTCAGCACTTGAAGAAATGGTGATTTGGGGTCTTGAGCATCACATTAAACATAGTCTACCAAACAAAATCAGCATTTATAACAGAAACTAAGTTAACAAAACGCTGTTTACATAATGTGGTGTGACTATGCAATTCAGAATGTTATAAAATAGTACTTTATTTTTATCAGGAAATGTAAGATTCAGTAAACATTTTGTTACTAGATTACAGTAGTCCCACTTTATTAAGGATATATCATGTATTTGGAAAAAATTATGTGACCATTAAGGAAAGCAGGTTGGTAATTCTTGAGGTCCTATACTCAAGTACAATACATCAAGCTTTCTGTTCCTCCTATTTCTGATGTATTTGGGTAGTCAAAGGATTAAAGAAATAAATAATTGGAACCTGAACAAATAGGTGCACACAGTTTGTATAATACTTATTCTCCACTTTCTAAATATTGTTTATTAAAACATTTTCAAGATCTTTGCCTTCAAGAAGCTTGGTAGTGTAACGTTTAATCTTTACAAGTGACTAAAGAGGCAACAATTGGCAAGAATTAGTGGAATACATTTGTTCATTTTTGCTCGTTTCGTTTGATTTTTTAATTTTCTTCTCTCTTGAGATAGGACTGCATTATATGAAAACTGAAATTATCATCCATGTATTCAATGTTTTCTTGGATTTTATTATGATGTACTAACATGAGGATTCTAAATAAACGAGTATCATCATAAAACTTAACCTTGTATCCCATGCTGATCTTGCCTTCTGTAACCTAAACAAAAGCAATGTATGGATCTATTTTGGTTTGAAATTCAGTGCATTGGAAGTGTATATAATTTGTCATAAAGAAGAACAAGACAAAAAAGAGGAAAGAATAACTCTACACATATCAGTGTGATTCTCAGCTATTACAGGGATTGTGGCAGAGAAAGGGAAAGCTAATAAGAGAAAACAGAAAAAGAAAAAAGAAGAGGACTATGTAGAAAATAAATTTATGCTACTCTCTATACTGAAAAAAATCTCTAATTCTTGATATCAAGAGTAATATAAAGAGCATGTCCTGCCAGAAGAGTATACCTCCAGCTTTTTAATCAACTAGGTTTTCTAATTCTATATAAAGTCTTTTGTTTCTTCATTTTCATCTTTTTCACACACAAACACACAGGTCTTTACTCACCTAGGAAAAACTTATATATATATATATATATGCAGTATAAAATTCATTTTAGGGTATTTTCTGTAGTTGTAAAAGCATCATTTTACAGTGATGATGCCATAAATCAAGGCACTGCATTTGCTGCTAAGTAAACACAGTTTAAACACTGAGTGATTTGTTGAATTCTTACACGAGATGTAATGGTTGAATGGGCAAGTAATTTTCTGCGGAAGGAACCCAATAAAGCTGAAATGATGTAAATTTAGTACATTATGTGAGTGGAACAGCACAGTTTCAGAAACAGTGCTGCTTTCTGCAACTTCTATTATCAATTGTGTACCAAAACTAGATTTTTATGCAGCAAGGAAAACTGTCCTTTATGCAACCGCAGGATGGATGAGTAAGACATTTAGACAGGTTCCATGAACTCATGAAATGTAACTGTGAATTCCAGTTCACCTATTTAAATGGAGGGTAAGTCATAGAAATATTTTCTGAGAACACTTTTTTTTGTACTGGTGATTGGGGTCTGAAAGTGACAACCATTCCTTGCATCCTTTTTGCTTAATTGAAACAGATGTCCCTAATGTTTGATGCTACTAAACATAGACTTTTAGCTCTGTTTCTTGTGTTTGCAAGTGAATGGAAATTCCATCCTTGTAGCCCTGATTCAAGACCTGAGCTTGAGAGAAAGATGAGTGCAGACTGTATTTAGTGCAAACTTCTCTTTGGGTGGCTCTGGATTGTTTCCACAATCAGCATACAAAAGTTGTTTTTTATGTTCTGTTTTTGAGGAATTCAATACCCCTGTGTATTGAACAGAGACCCTCAAGAAACTGCTTTTGGGTGGCAGGATCTACTTGGGATTGGATAAATAAAAAATAAGTTCTGTGATATGCATCTAAGAGATGGCTGTTTTTCTCTTTGGGTCTGAGTCTGCTGCCAGGTTTATCCCTCTGACACTAGTGAGTTAAGCACATTGTACTGTTTGGATTAGACAGTTAGTATGGGAAATGCTAAAGGCCTGGAAGACCTCATTATGCTGAATTAAGAGGACTCTCATGCTGCAGACTTTACCTGTCAGGGAACAGGAATATACTTCAGTGATATATAATTCTGATTATTTCCATGCTCTGCATGAGAAGCCCTCCAGCTCACCAGACAGAATGTTCTCAGCGTTCTCAGATGTGTACTGAGGTCTCTTGTATCAAAGAAGTTCAGTTTGTAGCATGAGAAATTTAGGAGAGCAGACAACTCGTCTTAGAACATCGTAAATCTGATACTGAACCTTAGAGCCTCAGCAGATTCAAAGGTTACACTTAGAGACAGCTAAACACCTTTCTGCCTCTGCTGAATGCAGATAGAGAAATTGCTGTCTGTTTTGCTTAACGACCTCATCTTTCTAGATCTAATCTTGCAAGTAATGTGGTAGCTTTTCCAGTCTCAAACAGCTATTCAGAATAATAAATCTAATTCACCTTTACTGTCATCCATTTGAAATCTAAAAGTATTAAACCAAGGTTGAACTTAGCATTAAAATAGTGACGGGAGAGAGCACTGTGCTTTGCTTTTGCCGTTTCATCAGAATTATTTCTCTTGTGATATATGCAGTCACCAAAGAAAGAATTAACATAAAACATAAGAAGATAATGTACTTCTGTATCAGGTTCTCAAAAAATGGTGCAAGCAAGAGGTAATAAAACACAATTGAGAAATTATAGACTACTGCTTATTATTGAGGTGCATCTGCACTCACTCCATCTCTTTCTTTAAAATAAATGCTCATATCACCGTAGAATAATGCTCAAGACAGAGAGGCACTAAGTAGACTTCTACAGAAGGAAGCTAGGCACTAGACCCAAAAGAAGCACGTGTAAAGAAGAGAGAAACACATGTACTTGAAAAGCAACACAGGAAAATGAATCAGAGACAAGGGACGAGTTGAATTAAATGGAATTGAACTTGTGTCAGTGGAACTGAACTATGCACCATGACTGTCGTTTGTTGTGTGTCGGAGCGGCCAGAAAGAAAACAACATAGAAAACAGTTTCAGATGAAGAAGAGAGTCAGAGATACTTTAACAACACAGGTAATTCCCTTTTATATCCTTTCTGCACACGTGTCCTTATTTTATTGGTACAATCAACTATAAAGAAGTGGCAATTGGCACTTTAGCTTTGTATGCCCCTTGCTCCATCTCCGTGTCAAGTTTCTCCCAGAATGGTCAGTTGTTTACATTCTTCAGATGTTTCTGACTCCTTGTTCTCACGGGTGCACCCAGTCCATCCCAAGTGGAACTCTTCTGCTTCAGGCAAAGGGACTATGGACTCGTCGTAGCTCCCCCCCTCACAAGACAGTTTGGCAGAGGCCTCTCATGTGTCACACAGAGCACAGGCTACGTAGTCAGTAGCTGAAGTTCTAGATTTGTCTCGGTGCTCCAGTAATGCAAGAGAACAGAATGTGTTTTGGAACTGTCCTGATGCAAGAGGAATTGCAGTGCTGCAAAAAACCTGAAAATGACTTTTCAGTGTGTGTATGTGAATTCTGAATGCAAACACAGTTTGTCTTTCTGATTAGTTATATCACAGAATCAGACAACATTAGGGATGGGAGGAAACCTCGAAAGATCATCTACCTCTGCCAGAGCAGGATCACCTAGATGTCTTTCAAGCCTGTACTTGTACTGGGATAGCATTAGTCTTCTTCCTAGTAGCTTGTATGGGGCTATGTTTTGGATTTGTGCTGAAAACAGTCTTGATAACAGAGATGTTTCAGTTACTGCTGAGCATTTGAGATGTGCTATGCTGGACCTTGTCCTTACCGGCAAGGTGGCTAGTGGGGAGTGTGAAGCTTCAAAGCAGCCCTGGCTGCAGTGGTCATCAGATGATGTTTCTGTAGGGATGTGTGCTTAATTTCTGTGCATGTGATGTTGGAGTTTTTATGTTGTGTTTATTAAATCTGCTTCTCGTAGTTTTTCCCCAGATCGAGAGACTTTCCTTTCGTCTGAGATTTTATAAGTGTTTATGAAACCTCCTTGGATTCTCTTTGTTTCACGCCATTAGCACAACAACTAAACTCGTCGGTTATCTCAGCCCTGGACCTGATCAACTGATAATGTCACAGCATTACATTTCTTTTAGGAATCCAGTGTTATTGTTTGCATTATGTATTATACTTCCTTTGTACGCATCTCATGCATTGTATCAAAACCAGATGCCAAGTACATTAGTGTAGGTTTACTTGCAGTATTTTAACATCCCATGGTTTCATTTTTCACTCTTAGTTATATTTCAATGAATTGGTACCGGAAAAGAGATTGTCTCCTGTACCTAAATGACAGTGAGTCCTTTTACAAGTCTTAAATAACTGTACATTGTTAAAAACAGAGCCAAAATATTTAATATTAGAGCTTACCAATGTTTATAAAATCACATTGATAATATTTTCTCAGCTCTTTTGACTTGTAGTCATAGTGTGACAGAAATGATGAAAGTAACATTTTCTTCTTTTTAAATTAGAGGTTATATATAGCCAAAGTTTTTTATATCTAAAAAATCATGAACTTATTGCTTAATAAAAGGTGTGCAGATGTGAGCCCCTCAATTCAAGAAAGACATTGAAGAGCTGGAGCAAGTCCATATGAGCAACAGGGCTGGGAAAGGGACTGGAAGGCAAGTGTGATAAGGAGAGGCTGAGGGAACTGGTAGCCTGGAGAAGAAGAGACTAGGGGGGAACTTTCTTCCTCTCCAGAACTCCTTCAATGGAGGTTAAAGTCAGGTGGGGGTCTGGCTCCTCTCCCAGGC
Source organism: Rhinopomastus cyanomelas (assembly GCA_013400115.1). Lineage (NCBI taxonomy): Eukaryota > Metazoa > Chordata > Aves > Bucerotiformes > Rhinopomastidae > Rhinopomastus > Rhinopomastus cyanomelas. The sequence continues at coordinate 83,700 of VXBP01004456.1, forward strand.
AACTAGGAACAGAACGAGAAGGCTGGGCTTAAAGCTGCACCAGCGGAGGGTTAGGCTGGATGTTAGGAAGCGCTTCCTCATGGAAAGGGTGACCAGACCCTGGAATGGACTGTGCAGAGCAGCAGTGGAATCCCCATCCCTGGAGGTGTTTAAGGACAGACTGGATGTGGCATTTAGTGGACTCTCCTTCTCTGGAGAGGCTTAAAACCCACCTGGATATGTTCCTGAGCAACTTGGTCTAGGTGATCCTGCTCTGGCAGGGGGATTCGGCTAGATGATCTTTCGAGGTCCATTCCAATCCCTGATGTTCAGTCATTCTGTGATTCTGAGACCGTCTACCTTATGTGATGATGTTAGGTCACAGGTTGGGCTGATATTTATATGGAACCTCCTATGTTTAAGTTTACAAGTTTGCTTGTAAGTCTGCAAGTTTGCTGATGACACACAGCTGGGTGGTGTTACCGACACCCCTGCAGACTGTGCTGCCATTCAGCGAGACCTGGACAGACTGGAGAGCTGGGCAGAGAGAAATTTAATGAAGTCTAACAAGGGTAAGTGTAGAGTCTTGCATCTGGGCAAGAACAACCCTAGGTACCCGTATAGGCTGGGGACTGACCTGTTGGAGAGCAGTGTAGGAGAAAGGGACCTGGAGGTCCTGTGGGCTGCTGGATGACTATGAGCCACTAGTGTGCTTTTGTGGCCAAGAGGGCCAACAGCATCCTGGGGTGGATCAGAAGAGGGGTGGTTAGCAGATGGAGAAAGGTTCTTCTCCCCCTCTACTCTGCACTGGTGAGACCACATCTGGAGTATTGTGCCCAGTTCTGGGCTCCTAATTTTTCAAACAAGTTTTTGGAAGTTTATCTGTGTTGAGATAAAACTTGTTAAAACACAGGAAACATATAAGGAGACACTTTCTAGCTTTTAACAACATCAACTCCAGAAGGGTGATGGATACATAACTGCTTATGTATGGGTTAGTGTGAGATGGCCTACAGACAGAGATACTGGTACAGAACTAATATGTCATTTCATAATGTCTGTGTTGTGGTAAAGTGTAACAGAGTTTTGTTTATGAAAGACAACTGAGGACACTTTCATGCCCTGAAGACATTAACAAGAAAGTATTTCAAATAAAAACCTGATATTGTCCAACTGACAGGTACATTTGCAGTACAAAGTGAAGGACACTGTGAGGTCCATTTGGATTTAGATAACTGACATTTTAATCTTAGGAAAACTGTGGGGTTTTTTTACAACTAGTATTATGAAGGACAGCATCTTGAATGTATACAAGCAGTGTGAAAAATAGAGCTGATTTTACTCACTGAAATAAATGCTGGTAAATAATAAAGTATTTAACAGATGCTTATTTATTCCACAGATGCATTCTAGTTGTAAAGACTAGGAACAAGGAAACCAGCTAATAGTATTTAACTATCTAACTGGTTAAAATTCCCATTTAAGGATATAAATAAATCTTATAATTAGACTCATTCAAAGCCACGGTTCTTGAAAAATAGAATGGATAATTTGAATTATTTATTTAATATAATATCTATAGATTGTGCAAAGTTGGGCGGAGAGACATTGAAAGAACTATAACAAGGGCACTGCAGAGTCTGGCATCAGGGCAAGACCAACTCCAGGTACCAGTATAGGCTGGGGACTGACCTGTTGGAGAGCAGTGTAAGAGAAAGGGACCTGGAGGTCCTAGTGGCCAGCAGAATGACAGTGAGCCAGCAGTGGGCCCCTGTGGCCAAGAATGCCAAAGGCATCTTGGGATGGATCAGAAGGGGAGTGGTTCGCAGATCGAGAGACTTTCTCTTCCCCCTCTACTCTGCCCTGGAGAGATCACACCTGGAATATTGTGTCCAGTTCTGGGCCCCTTAATTTCCAGAAGGACATACAACTTCTGGAGAGAGTTCAGAGCAGACCCTCAAAGATGATGAAGAGAGTGGAACATCTCCCTGATGAAGGAAGACTGAGGGAGCTTGGGTCTCTCTTGAGCTTAGAAAGAAGGAGACTGAGGGATGACCTCATTAATGTTTATAAATATGTAAAAAGTGGGTGTCAGAAGGATGAAGCCAGGCTCTTCCCAGTGTCACGCAATGATAGGACAAGAGGCAATGGGTGTAAACTGGAAACACAGAAGATTCCACATCAATATTAGAATGAACTTCTTTCCAGTTAGGATGACAGAGCACTGGAACAGACTGCCCAGGGGTGTTGTGGACTCTCCTTCTCTGGAGACATTTAAAACCCACATGGACATGTTCCTGTGTGAGTTGATCTAGGTGATCCTGCTGTGACAGCTAGATTGGACCTGATGATCTTTCAAGATCTCTTCCAATCTCTAACGTTCTGTGATTCTGTGAAGCACTACTACCAAGTGAACAGCGATGCCGAAGTAAGTTCTGTCATGAATTACCAGCAAATTAAGGAGATGCAAATAAAAACTATTAAGGAAATGAAGACTGCATAGAAATACCTTTGAGGAGATCTCAATAACATACACGGATCGTTGCTGTTTGACAACTATGTATGAGGAAAAATTCTGACCCAGAGAAAGGTAATTGTAATTTTGATTAGCTAACAAAAGGTAAGCACACTAACAGTGATACTTAAGTCTTAACACCAATTTATTGTGAATGGGATTTATGTCTTAAAAGTTAAGCATATATGTGTCTTAGTTAATAAAAAACTGTGTAGTTACTGAAGTGATGTTTTTATTCAGTGTAATTGAAACATAAAGATGACACTTTCACTAGCCTGGAAAAATCTAATGAAGTTCTGAATAATAAAAATTGTATCAGCTGATGGCAGCTTTAAAGAACAGAAAGCAGAATGGGAAACCTTGGGCTAATAAAATATGACAGGGCATAGGATTGCAACAAGAGTTCCTGCAGCACATTAGAAAGATAAAGAAATCAAGCAAGACAGTCTAATAAATATAATATGTTTTCCCTTCTTCTCTTTCCTGTCTGTGCACAGCCCTTATCTCTTGTGACTATTTAAAGATGAAAGAAGTAGAAGTATCTTGGTTGCCTGTGTTCATAGCTGTGCATTCTGGACAATTATTCAAAACATAGAACCTCTGAAGGCATAATATAAAACACTGATGCTTATACAATTTTTAAATGACAAAATAAAGGGAATTGGTAACAACAAACCAGTTAATAACTTGATCATAGGTGGATTGCTGGTTGGAAAGTAAGAATTTAATATTTTGGACAGTTCTTGAGACCCCAATACAAAACATTTAAATGTTGGAGTGAGTCCACAGAAGGGACAGAAGGATGATGAGAGGGCTTGAGCACTTTTCCTGTGAGGGCAGGCTGAGGGAATTGGAGCTGTTCAGCGTGGAGAAGATAAAGTGCTATTGAGGACCTTGTAGCAGTCTTCCAGTACCTGAAGAGGACTACAAGAAATGTGGAGAGGGACATTTTGGGAAGGACTCTAGCAACAGGACAAGGGGAAAATGGTTTCAAGCTAAAGGAGGGCTGATTTAGGTTGCATCTGGAACACAGAAGGTTCCACATCAATATTAGAATGAACTTCTTCTGTGGCTTGATTTAGGGGATCCTGATGTAGCAGGAGGATTGGACCTGATGATCTTTTGAGGTCTCTTCCAATCCCTAATGTTCTGTGATTCTGTGATAATGTGTACATGTATGTACCATGTAAAGCACAATGTACTTAAGCTGCCTAAAGTAACTCAAAGTTTCCTATTTAATCAACAGATTTACAGCAAATTCTAGAGAAAAAAATCAACAGGACAGTGTAATGAAAAAGAAATAATTTTTATTATGATCAACAGCTAGTAGTGCTGAATGTGTGCTGATCACAACAAATCATGTGACAAACAACAAAAAGTACAGTGTAGGAATCCACTGATCTTCATAAATATTGTTCACTAATTTGCTGAAAAGACAGGAGAAACTGGGTAAGCACAGTTATATTGTAGGGTTTAGCTTACTTATAAAACAATTCATCGTGTTATGTTAGAAGATATGGAGATAGCTCTTAAAAGCATATTAAAAATGTAAACTCTTGGTCTGAATTCAAACCATGCAAAGCTTGGTAACTCTTTAAAGTAATTTTTGGATAAAATATAAGGCTTCTTTCAAAGAGCTTTCAGCAGCTTTAAATAGAAATAAGAAAGCTTTACCTCATATACTGCAAAAAGTTCTTGTAGTCAGAGTAAACATGCTCTGAAGAAATGAGCTGGAAAGTTGTAAAAACCTCATGTTTTTAACTATAGCATTTTTCACCATGAAGTTTTCTTCTCAATGTTATCTAGGGATAGGACGAGGGGCAATGAGAGCGAGCTGGAACATAGGAGGTTCCATATAAATATGAGAAGGAACTTCTTCACAGTGAGGGTGACAGAGCGCTGGAACAGGCTGCCCAGGGGAGTTGTGGAGTCTCCTCTAGAGATGTTTAAAACCCGCCTGGATGTGTTCCCATGAGACTTGGTCTAGGTGATTGTGCTGTGTCAGGGGGATTGGACTAGATGATCTTTCAAGGTCCCTTCCAATCCCTAATGATTCTATGGTTCAATTTTTTATAGCTATTTTCTTTTTGCTTAACAATACAAACATTGCAAGCACTGTACTCAAAGGCCACAGCTTTGGACACAAGCAAGGAATTCTTTCAGACACTATGATTACAGGACTGTACAAATTTTAAAAGTAAACAACTATGGAGTAGCTCAGACACTAAACACAGGAATTTAGTGCAATTTTAGGTGCACTGAGGTACTTCAAATGTCTGTACAGGGCTGGCAGATATGACATGGACTTAGGGGAGATTCATGTCCTTCTGAAGCGACCTGCTGGGATACCTGTCAGCTCCTAATCAACCAGAGAAAGAGAACAGACTGACAATAACACACAGAGGTAAGTTGTCAAATTGCACTATGTACCTATATCTCACTGCATGAACAGGTCCCATTGCCTACAAGTTTTCTCAGCAATGACATTTACAAAAAGATATTTTATTTTTGCATAAATAGTCTTTTCAGAAATGTTTTTTTTCCTCCAGAAATTATATGGAAAATCTCTAAATAGTGAGCTAATTTCTCAACTTCTAGATAAATTAATAGTAGATAAAATGTGATACCTATATGTTAAATAAGGTCATTCTCAGGCTTCTGAGTGGGTCCAGCGGAGCAATGAGGCTGGAGAAGGGACTGGAAGGAAAGTCTGATGAGGAGAGGGTGAGGCTGAGCCTGAAGAGGAAGAGACTCAGGGGGGAACCTTCTCCCTCTCTACAGCTACCTTAAAGGACATCGTAGTCAGGTAGGGGTTGGGCAACTAGCGCCAGGATCCAAGGGCGGTGCCTGAAGCTGCACCAGGGCAGGGTTAGGTTGGATATTAGGAAGCCCTTCCTCATGGAAAGGGTGATCAGACCCTGGAATGGACTGCCCAGGGCAGTGGTGGATTCATCACCCTTGGAGGTGTTTCAGAACAGCCTGGCTGTGGCCCTTAGTGCCATGCTCTGGCTGATGTGGTGATGTTAGGTCATAGGCTGGGCTTCATGATCTCAGAGGGCTTTTCTAGCCTCAGTAATTCTGTGATTCTGTGAAATGAAGCTGTGCCATCCTATCTACAGTTGTATCTAAACAAGGGAGATTTTTCTTGGTTGGCTTTTTTTTCTTTCTGCAACCTCAACCGACAGTATTATACTGGGGACATTTAAAAGTCAATGAAGCTTGTCTTGATGTAATAGCAGTGTCTCAATACTTACTACATTCTCACCCTGGTTAGCAGCATCCTCTTTGACAGGTAGATTGCAGATACTGATATTTTTACATTTCATATAGTGCAGTGTTTGAGGAGCAAGAAGAAAACAAGGCACACTGTATCTAGAACCTAAGGCTGAATTTCACTGAACAGTATTTCCTGCCGTCGATACGTAACAGCATTTTGGCGTGCCATTAAATGAATAATACGTATTCTGAATGTGAGGATTAGCTCTTTCATTTTGATCTTTAAAATACTCACAAATCACACTGCATAAACAAGTTCAAGCATGTGCAGCTTGAGTCGTTCAAAACGAAAGACTGAAGTCCTGAGTCCTTGGAGTCAAATGAAACACTACTAATTTAATATTAAAAGCAACACTTCACAAACTGTGGGTTCTTTACAGGCGGTAATTGCACAGACTTGTCACCGTGTGATTGCCTTGTGGAGTGGTTAATGTTATTCAAAATGTAATATCCTAAAGCAGTACTGGACTTGATGGTCTCAGAGGTCTTTTCCAGCTTCAATAATTGTAAAATATATATACAGGTGTTTCTTCCTTCACTGTAAATTCAGTGGACTGCTTTCAGTTATGAGACTAATGTGAAGCTTTTTTTGCCACAGTATTTATTTTAGATACTGCCTACAGTCTTACTGCTTGAGAGAGTTCAGCGCAGAGCCACAAAGATGATGAAGGGAGTAGAACATCTCCCTGATGAGGAAAGGTTGAGGGAGTTGGGTCTCTTCAGCTTGGAGAAACATAGGCTGAGGGATGACCTCATTAATATTTATAAATATATGAAGGATGGGTGTGAAGAGGATGGGGCCAGGATCTTCTCAGTGGCATCTAATGATAGGACAGGGGGCAACAGATGTGAGCTGGAATACAGGAGGTTCCTTAAAAATATGAGAAAGAACTTTTTCATGGTGAGGCTGACAGAGCACTGAAAGAGGCTGCCCAGGGAGATTGTGGAGTCTCCTTCTCTGGAGACACTTGAAAGCCTCCTGGATACGTTCCCCCTTGGTCTAGGTAGTCTTGCTGTAGCAGGAGGATTTGACTACATGATCTTTCGAGGTCTCTTCCAATCCCTAATGTACTGGGATACTGTGATTCTCTGATCTTTTTGTATTTAGAGGTTACTATTTTAAGTGGGCCATAACATATTCAATGTGAATGTAACACCACTGATATCTCAGAAAATTCAAACAGCAGGCTCTTCCTCAAATTTCAAGGTGATGCAAGGAAAATATTCTTAAAATAAAGAAAGAAAAGAAAAAAAGTTAAAACTTGCCTGTACTTTTGTGCAGGAGGAAGAAAGATAAGATTTCATGGAAGAGGAAAATCAATGATTCCATGATTCATGTCAGTAAAATATTTCCTGAGTCCTTAATGAAAGCAATAATCTGTGATTAAATGATACACAAACTCATTAAATATACATGAAAGGTAAACTGAAAACCTTGTGTGAAGGTTAGGTTTAATAATTTTCTGTAAAAATACTGTGATTTATTAATACTCAAATAAGAAGTAAAAAAGTTCTGTTGCCTAATGAAACACTAATTAATATCATACTAGAAGAGAACTAATAGATATTTAAAATGAGAAGTACATTTGGGAGATTTGCTTCTTAGAGAGTAGACATTACATTGAAATAATTAGCACAGGGAGAAACATCATGAGCACTTTACAGTAATGGGCACCTTCTTTCAATAAAAAGTAGCTTATCTTATTTTCAGATTAGCACACAACATATCTGCTACTTATTTTGTTAATGTTAGATGATGTGTTCTTGACCTTCCGGTCGCATTCTTCTTAATGCACCCCAGGACACCACTGGCCTTCTTGGTCATAAGGGCACATTGCTGTTTCATGGTTAACTTCTTGTCCAGCAGGACTGCCAGATAATTTTCTGCAGAGATGCTTTCCAGCAGGTCAACCACTAATCTCTATCAGTGCATGTGGTTATTCCTCCCCAGGTGCCAGACCCTTCACTTTCCTTTGCTGGATCTTCATTTTGTTCCTCTCTTCAGCGCAGCTCTTCAGCCTGTCCTGATTTCACTGAACGGTAGCACAGCTTTCTGGTGTATCAGCCACTCTTCTCAGTTCAGTAGACTTGTTCCTACTCCTGGGGAACAGCACTAGCTACAGGCCTCCAACCAGTATCAACACCACTGATCACAATTCTCAACTCTCTAATTCAGCCAGTTCTTAATCTACTGCCCACTAATCCATGAGGATGCTATGGGAGCCTTTCTGTAGTCAAATTATGATTGAAGTCAAATTATGATTGTGAAAGCTATTTTGGTTGGAGAAGGTATTTCTATGGAAGTAGCCATTTATGGAAACAGTCTGACTATAGATTTCAGCATCTCTATTAACACTGTAGGTAGAAAACCCACTGTGGACATGTTGGCCATTTACTCGGGGAAGTGGTAAAGCCTCCTAGTATTCCTGTACTATTGTACTCTACATGCCACCTTCAGATTTTGCTGCAAGAAAGACACATCTATTTAAAACTCTGCAAGTGTTTAGATTTTGTTTAAAACTACAGAATTAAGGGGAGGAAACCTTGAACTGGGTGAACCTATCACATTAAACTATGACCCTCTCCACCTTATCTCTGTCCTTCAAATCCATCCAGGGGTGGTGACTTTACCGCTTTCCTGCACAGCCTGTTCCAATGCCTGATAACACTTCCAGTGAAGAAGGTTTTCCTTTATAAAAATGTACCCTCTGCTGGTGCAAGTGGGGCTATTTCCTCTTGTTCTATCACATGTTACTTGACAAAACAGGCTGAATCTCCACTCATTACAACCTCCTTTCAGGTAGCTGTGGAACACGATAAGGTCTCCACTCAGTCTCTTTTTCTCCAGTCATATTTCACTCAGCAGCGACTCTTAGATAAAACAAGAACAAAATGAGGCCATGATACTTTCTTCTATTTTAATGTCAAGGATAATTAAATACTAAAATAGCATCTTGGTTTGACCACTATTCAGAGCTGTTATGAGATACTAAATTTTTAGGCAACACAGATCCACCGTGTATATGTTCATGCAAATTTTACATACCCAAACTGCCAAAATGTGTGCACCTGAAATCTTAAACCACTCAAGGTATCCAATCTATGTTCTTGTGTCTAATATAATGCTAAATTGAGCTTAGTATCTGATTTCTGTCTTTCCCACTGTAAGTTGGTTGGATGGCTTGCTTAGATTACAGAACATCAAGATCAAAAAGTCTCCAATCTTATTCATATTTATAAGTAACCAATCTCTACAGCTGGAGAAGAGACCAGATACTCTATGCTTTCTTGAACGTCAGGAAGTAGCAGAGAGTAAAAGAATACTAAAGACAATCAAAAGATAGAAGGAACTTTAGTGTTAAATTTACTGTTGCAGTCACTTTCCATAAACATAATATTACTGGAGGTGAATCTTGTCCAAGGTCTAAGACATAATGCTGCTATTGCTTACAATCAGCTGTTGCAATCAAAGTTTATGTTAAATTGCACAAATTCACCTAGAACTGCCACTCTGAGCAGAGCTTAGCTCTTGAATACTTTTGTATTGAACAGAGTTGCATAAAGGTACTAGGGAACTGTAGAGTAAGGAAAAGTATGTCTTAGAATCATGACTGTAGAGATAATGGAGTTCATCACAGAAGAAAATGAGATTTCATGAAGTGGTTCCTTGGGAGAATGACCAGTTGTTCTGTAGGACACAGGTTTAGTATGTCCAGCCACTTATGGCTCAAAGGTATTTGTGTATCATCTTCACAAATCACATGCAGTTGATGTGTAAGCATTTTTATGTGATATATGCAGACATTCTGTCCTTACAAGATGACTTACATCCCGACAGGACAGGACAGGACTCATTCAACTAATTTCAGACTTCTATAATGTATATCGCTATATTCAGGCTAGTTCCCCTAGGCTTCTTTTGTCCTGACTGAAAAGAAATAGGCTCTTTTAAAATAAAATTAACTTAATCCTTAAAATAGGTCAGATATATTGCTCCTTAGAAGTGCCCATTTCCCTTCTTTAATTATAAAGGAAGCCTTGGTGGTTATTTCAGATGAAGATATTTAGGCCATAGGTATGTGATGGCTGATTCACCTACCTAAACATAGGTGTCTGGCAAGATTTAACATGCTCTAGGTTATCCAAGGGCACATGCACAGGACTGGAAAGTATGACACAAGCCTCATGAGATAAGCCAGCCCTTCTGCAGCGGGAAGAGGAAACCAGGCAGGGTTCATTAAGAACTGTTCTGTGAGATACTAACCAAAATTCACCATGTCCTGTAGGTGGTTTCAGTTTCAGATTAGATGTTTGCATTTGCACATCTATAGTATATAGGAAATAACCAGTTCACTAAAACTAAGTTAGTTAACTATAGTTTATCAATTGTGTAGTTCTTTGGACTCCACAAACTGTATTAACTATGCATTCAATATCAGAATTAAAAGTTTCCCATTACTTAAACACCTGAACTTATTTGTTGACAATCTGGAAATAAATTAAATGCCCAAGTGTGATAATGTGAATCTTACCTCAGATGTGTTGACTGCAAGTAGACCAAGCCTATTTAAACCCATACATCTACCTTGTATGCATTTGAAATGAAATAGTTTTCAGATTATCTCTGGAAACTTTTAGTTTTAACTAAGTAGTTCATTGTTCACACAGCCACACAGTAGAAGAGTATGTAGAACATCTTAGATTCCACTTCTGAATCAGAATCTTTCTAAGAAAGGTCACCAAGATACAGCCCAGTTGAGACAAAGACACTGAAAATTACTATTAATCAGCAACACCTAAGCAATTAAGAAAGGACAAGTAGAGTGGTTAAAAGAAAGTAGGTTGCTTGAGTGAGCACTGGAAACTGTATCAAGAATTATTTAATTAACTATGTAAATATTCTTAACTAATCAGGCCTTTCTTGTGCAGTTTAAACCCCCTTGCCGACTACCTCCTGCCTTCTCTTCAGTCCTTGTTCCAGTTCCTTCTATGCTTTCGTACATTTTTTATCTCTCTTTTCTGTTTCTCCTTATTTTACAAGCATTTGCTCTACCCTTACCTTTTGGGACCGTGTTCTTCACCTCCATCAATATGACCCTTATGTTACATATCTGTTTCTGTTTCTGAGCTAGCAATGCAATAACGATGCCTCTGGGTATGATGATTGCATCCTGCTCAATATGAACTGAGAGGAAACAGAGACCAGCATAATAGCCAAAGGCTAACTTGAGGAACAAGCTCAAGTGCAAGTCTAGTCTGTAAATATGAGTCAGTCATCATTCCCCTATAAATAACAAGCAGCCAAAGAACTCTTTGAACTCTACTGTGCAGCACATCAGGATTTTCTCTTGGACAGATATAATTCCCTTACTCTGTTGACCACTATACATAAATGTCCCCAAACACACACACCGGGTCAGGTGGTTCCTCCTGTATTCATTCTTACAGCATGCAACTCAAACTCCAATCATTTCAACAATTTAAGTGTATTTCCATTATAAGTGCCACCCCGTTCCCTCGGGACCCACCCATAATGTTTAATATTGCAATGAACTCATCTCCTTGCTCCTGCTCTGGCTTGGACTTAGGCACAGACTGCAGTCCGTTAGTACTGGGTCCAAGTGGAGTCTTACATATGACCCACAGTCTCTTCAGGCATATGTGTGTATCACAGAATTGTTGAGGCTGGAAAAGATCTCTGAGATTACCCAGCCTGGTTTATGACCTAACATAACCACATCAGCTAGACCATGATACCAACTGTCACATCCAGTCTATCCTTAAACACCTCCAGGGATGGTGACTCCACTACTGCCCTGGGTAGTCCATTCCAGTGTCTGAGCATCCTTTCTGTGAGGAAGGGCTTCCTAATATCCAACCTAACCCTCCTCTGGCATCTTCAGACCCTCTTTCTGCTGCTGTTGCCTGGGAGAAGAGCCCGACCACCCCCACCTGATTACAACCACCCTTTGGGTAGTTGCGGAGAGGAAGAAGGTCCCCGAGTCTCCTCTTCTCCAGGCTAAACTCCCCCAGCTCCCTCAGCCTCTCCCCATCGTTTCTCCTCCGGACTCCCTAGAGCCCCTCAATCTCTTTCTTGAAGTGAGGGGCCTGGAACCGCCCCCGGTACTTGAGAAGAGACCTCATCAGTTGCCAGGACAGGGGGACATTGTATTGCATTGACTTATGCACACCCACGCTGCACCTGTTGTCAGTGTGGCCTTATCTATTGGTTGCAGTCCCTTCAGAGATACCTGCTTCAGTGGGGTCACTTACAGACACAGTTATCTCAGAACTAAAATCGCTTTACTGAGACTTTGCCCCTTGGCTGCCATTCCTCCAGGGACTTAAGCCATCTGTTGTAGGTTTAGGATGCTCCAGCATGACCTTATGCACAGTCAGCTTGAAAGCTATGCCTGCTGCAGCATGGTCTTAGCCACAGCCACAGGTGCTTTGAGGTCTGCTTTCTGCAGCATGAATTTTCCACTGAGCCACAGTCCTTTCAGAGGGATTGGCACAGACACAGCCATGGCCACAGATGGAGCTGTTCTGGCATGGATTTACTCATGGCCACAGATGCATCGGAGTGTTCTGCTCCAGTATAGACTGGGGACTGACCTGTTGGAGTGTAGTGTAGGGGAAAGGGACTTGGGGGTCCTGGTGGACAACAAAATGACTATGAGCCAGCAATGTGCTCTTGTGGCCAAGAGGGCCAACAGCATCTTGGGGTGGATTAAAAGAGGAGTGGTTAGCAGATCAAGAGAGGTTCTTCTCCCCCTCTACTCTGCCCTGGTGAGACCACACCTGGAATATTGTGTCCAGTTGTGGGCTCCTCAGTTCAAGAGGGATGTGGAGCTTCTGGAGAGAGTTCAGCGTAGGGCAACGAAGATGATAAAGGAGGAGGAGCACCTCCCTTACGAGGAGAGGCTGAGGGAGCTGGGTCTGTTTAGGTTGGAGAAGAGGAGACTGAGGGGTGACCTCATTAATGTCTACAAATATTTGAGGGGTGGGTGTCAGGAGGATGGCACTGGGCTTTTCTCGGTGTCATGTAGTGATAGGACGAGGGGCAATGGGTGTGAGCTGGAACATAGGAGGTTCCACATCAACCTGAGAAGGAACTTCTTCACGGTGAGGGTGACGGAGCACTGGAACAGGCTGCCCAGGGGGGTTGTGGAGTCTCCCTCACTGGAGATATTCAAGACCCAACTGGATAGGTTCCTGTGTGACTTGATTTAGATGATCCTGCTGTTGCAGACGGATTGGACTAGATGATCTTTCGAGGTCCCTTCCAATCCATAGTGATTTTATGATGCTATGATTCTATGATTTTAATACAAATTAATTATTGCAGTTCATTAGAGGAGTGTGTTAAATGTGGATATTAGTGAATTAGGTGTTTTCAACAGCAATACTTCAAGTATTTACAGATTCAAACTGCATTATGATAATAATATTAAGAACATTTAAAAAGAAGAATAGCCAAAGATGTTATCTTGATTGTTCTTACATAATTTTTATGGGCCAAAGTGCAGCACTCGATTGGTTGAGAATGAAAATTCTTAGTTACTTTTTTATATCCTATTTTGTAGAAAATCAGAAAGTGTTAAAAGTAAGTATGAAAACTCTCACGATGTTCATGTTTGACTGTGAATTGAAAAGCAATGATTTGTTTGAAAAGATTTCTGTTGTCTTATGTCACATGAAAGTACTATTTTATACTTAATGGTTCTAGGCAAAATGCTATGAGTGAAAGAAAATTTTGTAAATATATATACACTCAGTCTTTGAAAATGTTCTCCATTTTGATTCTGAGGGACTTGTGAGTTGATAAACTAAACGTAGAAGCATCCAGCAAGCTAAAAAGACTACAATTATCTAAGCTGAATTTATAGACCTGTCTTTTATTTCCTCATAGCATGTTGCAGAACAGCAAACAGTGCAATATTTGCCTCTGGCTCAGGGATATTGTTTTCTGTTTTGGTTCAGCTTGAGTCTCTGAAGAATTTCACTGCAGTTACTGGAAATTAGATTCTCTGCAAGTCTTTCTGAGTTTTGTTGTCCAGAAGGAAATTTGGAATGTACAAATATCCTGATAAAGTTTAATTATTTGCAATGTTGAAGTAATAGCTGATATGTATCTTTTACATGATGTTATTTATGCTTCCAAATAGGTGATGATATCTAATTTGAAAATATGACACACAAAACATCCTTATCCATTAAATTATCCCTAGAGGGAAGTCAGAGCAAATTATGGAGAACATATTGAAGCTAAAGGGTGTCAGATTTTAGTATTCACTGAACAGATGTACGCTGAGTCCTTAACTCTGAAGTATTTACAAAGCTTTATTAACACTCACAACTGAATAGAGTAACTACCACCATGTCAACACTATGAATCAATCCCTTAACATCTTAATCACTCTTTTGTTTGCCTCTGACCATCTGGAAACTTCAGCAGATTCAGACACTCAAAACCAGAAAGCAGCATGCTCAGGTTCTACCACCCCCACAATCTGGGTAGCTATTAGCATATCTGTGTAGACACAGTCGATCTAAAAAAAAAAAAGGACAATTACAAAAATTAAAGTATCACTAAATCATCATAGTTGGGAGAGAACTCTAGAGATCAAGTCCAATGCCCATACTAAAGCAGCATTACACAGGACTGCATACAGACAGGATTTGGAGTCTTCTTCTCTGGAGACGTTTCAAACCTGCCTGGACACGTTCCTGTGTGAATTGATCTAGGTGGTCCTGCTCTGCAGGAAAATTGGACTAGGTGATCTTTCAAGGTCACTTCCAATTCCTAATGTGATGGAATGTATGTGATTCTCTCTGTGTGTGTGATTTCAGTGTCTCCAGAGAATGAGATATTCATCCTCCCCTATTAGTTTCACATGAATAGCATGTGTATGCATGTAACAAATGGAGTAGCATTATATGTAGACAATTAAATTTCACATAATGTTAATGCTGTGAGGTCCACTGAGGTATTGAGCATTGAATTTATTAGTCTGTTTTACCTGACAGACAAATGTCACAATAGTGATACAAGTAATCCTGTAGATAGTGTAAGCATTACTTGTAGTAAGCATTGAATTCTTCTAATTTCCTTAACATAATCTTGATGAGAACAAGTTTGGAAAGCAGTTATTCATTAACTAACACTACTGGAAAAATAGCCTATTGATCCTTTAACTATTGGGTGTATCTAATATCCCCAAGTTCAAATAGGTTAATTAAAAAGTTAATATTGCGGCACAAATGGAGTGAATCAGCTGATTGTATCACTTGGACATTATAAAGTTAAGAAAAAGGAGGGAAATTGGCAAAGATTAATTGAAGTTTTAAATATGAACATTATTCCTCATGAATGTTTTTCAAAGAAGACAAAAAATGTAACTGGATTACACTTGCATTTGTGTAAATATGGGAACTCATGAACTCCATATCCTCTTAACATTTTATATTATACAAATGTCAGGTCAAATTAATATATTTATGACAAAAATTTTTTAGCTCTTCTGCAAGATGCATAGGGGAGAAGTAGGAAAAAATGGAAACAAACAGAAAGGTTTGTTTCCAATAATTGAGACAAATTGGGACAAACTGTAAGAAAAATCAACAGCTGAATTATTTACAGTGTTTCTGGTGCCTTAGTTAACAGAGCCATGGCATAGACACTATAACCTGCAGTGCCACTTCTAATAGAAAACTGGACCCAAAGGTCTCCAGAAGACTCTTCAAAGCTAGAGTTTTCTATAAGCAGGTTTTTGTTTTGTTTTGAAATTATCCATGTTTCCTCATATAATTGCACATAGAACCAAGGCTCTGCAAGTACTTAATATTTTTTATTTATATCTTGTTTTCCTACGCTATCTTGTATGTTGTCTACAGCAACCAAGTATGGTTTTCACTTCTACTTTTAAATTTTTTACAGAGAGGGAAGGGGTTTGAACCTGTAAATGAAGTTATGAGGGATTCAGAGTTTCAATCTAGTTGAAAAGGATGGCAAGGGCAGAACTGTGATACAATCTATTCTTTACACAGATTTACAGTAAATATTTAGCCATCCTCATAGTGCTACAGCTTCAATTTAAAAAAAAAAAATCTATGTTTGCATGGACTTTTTTCTTTTTTTGAAAGCAAACCTCAACTGCTACTTTAGATATACCCTAAACTAATCTTGTATAAAACTCTACTCTTAGGTTGTACTAAATGACCCTTAAGAGGAAGGGTTGGGACTCTAGCTTGTATAAAAGGAGACCGAGGGGTGACCCCATTAATATTTGTAAATATGGAAAGTCGGAGCGTTAGGAGGATGGAGGCAGGCTCTGCTTGGTGGTCTCCAATTAAAGGACAAGGAGCAATGGATGTAAGCTGGAATGTAAATATGAACATAAATATGAGAAGAAACTTCTTCCCAGTTAGGGTGACAGAGCACTGAAAGGAGCTACCCAGGGGGGTTACAGAGTCTCCTTCTCTGGAGATGTTTAAAACCCACCCGGACAGTTTCCTGTGTGACTGGATCTAGGACTGGATCTAGGTTATCCTGGTGTGGCAGGGGGATTGGACTAGATGATCTTTTGAGGTTCCTTTCAATCCCAAGTGTTCTGTGATTCATGTCAAACCTGTACTTCAGTCTTTAGTCCTTCACCAGTCATTAGTAATGGCAGCAAATTTTGTTTCTCTTCTTGGTTCTAAATTTGTTTTGCACTGCTTCATGTTGTTTGGAACTGGTTTTTTTCCCATTATTTGAGAAACAGATATGGAAAAGAGCACCCACGCCATCAAAACACATTTCAAGCAAGCATTTTTACTTTCAAGTTTCTTCCTGGCATACAGTTTTGTAAGTGTAGCTATAAAGCCTTCAGTTGAAGGTGAAGCTCAAAGAACAGAAAATGGTGAAGATAGATGGCCAAGGTGCTGCATAGACACAGATTGAAATTGTGGAAAAGCTGCTCCCCATAGAAATCTAAACAACAATGAGAATCTTGCAGCTTTTGGATTGTGTGGTGTCCAGCAAAACCAGAACAGATCCAAGGGCTGAAAATCAGATGCATTTCAGATCCCTCTCAGGTTCAAACATGAGAAAGATCTGGAAGCCAAAACTTAGGAAAAAGCCAGTATCATCGTCAGGTGACTGTTTTGTCTCTTCAAGAGGTCTTAAGTTCTGCCTTTACCTGTTTGTCTATCGTAAGACTGACATTTCACTGCAGTTCAACATGTTTTGGAAGTTGTCAGTATCATTGCTCACCATCATCTAATTTAGCACAAAGAAGCAGACAGGGATTTGATGTGAAAACTTATAGAGTATTTAAAGATTTAGTGAAACCCTCACCAAATTCCTTTTGTCACATTGCTGTCTAATACATGCAAACACATGTATGTAGACCTTCTATCAATCTATAGCTTATGTATTCTTTGCTGTTTTGAAAATCTAGTGGAATAAAAACTTAGTCTTCTAGCTATCCCAGTAAGAGGAAATGAAATGTTACTTTTGGGGTTTTTTTTTGTTTTGTTTTCAAAAATAGAGGTTTTTTCCACTTGAACTGTTTTGGATAATAGTGACATATTGCAATAGGCATAGAAAAGCCTTACTTCACCCTGATTATGAAACATAATGGGTTTATTGTACAATTGATAGACATGTTATCAATAAGAGTCATGTCATAATGAATTTGTCATAATTCCCCATAAATAAATACAGGCTTCACTTTAGTAAGAAGCTACCAAATGAACAATAAAAAACCTAGCAGGCCCGTATTACTTGAGACAGTTAGAAGTTCCAAAGTCATCACCTGAGTGCATGTAGGTTGGAAATACAGGAATGTATGAAACTTTGGGGGGTTAAAGGTTTTGTAGCTTGAGAATATTGATCTTTCTTAATTACAAAACACAGAAGAAATAAGCGTGGCTCTGCTGAGCTGACATTTGAGCAACGGATCATTAAAGTGATTTTTCTGAAAGCTTCCTGAGGACTCAAAGCGCACCTGGCCATGTGATTCATGTAGTTTGCTCTCACTGCCAGAACTATCTCCATGAGTGTCAGTAAAAGGAAGTATTTTTGATCTTCAGAAAAGCAGGAAACACAAAACCTTCCAAGTTCTTCAAAGTGTTGCAGTTTCAAGCTTTTAGATGTTAACAAATGTGTAATATTTTAAGCAGAAAGTTTACTTGGACAACTCTCAACAATCCTAAATCAAAGTACTCTTGTAGTGAAAGGAGTGTGTGTTATCTATATTGTATATTTATCAGAGTTTTTCCTTCCCTGTGGTGCCTTTTCTAATGTTAAAATATGCCCATAAACCTAGGTTACACATCAAGAGCTGTGTTATATTTCTGGAGACCCTATTCTTCATATGCAGCATTTCTCTGAGGAGACCACTGACATGGACTATAGAATTAATCCTCTTGCTGGACCACATTTTCATTGACTACATCAGGCATTTCATTCCAACCTGAAAAAAGAGTACATTCCTGAATGAGCTTTCCTTAATGTATTTTTTTCCCCTAAAACACCTCTACTTTTCATACAAAGTAGCACTGCAGTATTTCTTTGAGGAAAATTATTAGCTATTTGGGCATTACTTATATATATTTTTTTTTTTTTTACTACATACATAGGACTATGTGTATATATATTTATATATAAACAGGAATATGTGTGTTTTCTAGACTGGAAATTTTCTATTCTTTATGTAAAGTGCAACAATTTCAATTACAAAGTCCCTAGACTACTAGTAATGTACAAATGTTCTGACTGTTCCAACTGTACAGGTTATCAGGGTTGATGCAGACACATGTCGTAGTCTCTCTGATCCTATTTTATCTTGTTGTTACTGTACCTGTGACGCACTTGAAATGCCCTCCAACTGATTCCCAGCAACCAATTTTCCTGCCAAACCTTGTCATCCATCACTGTAACAAGCCCTTGTCGCTTTCCTTTGGCACCTTCCTAGACGTGAGCACCATTAAGCTCCTCCAGGTTCACTCCATCTGTCCAGAATCATAATTTTGGCTCTCGCTCCTTGAAAATGTTATTAATTTATTTATGATCATTCACAGCTTGTTGATGTTTGCAATAATTAGATATGAAAAAAGAGGATTAAAACTAATCAGCAGGAATTTACATCATCACATCTTTATGAATGGCAACAAAGAAATTTGCTAAAACAAACAAACAAAATCTTCAGTTTAATTGAAAAGAAAAAAAATGTAATGAGATCCAACAACTCAAAATTAAAAGTAGACTAATTTATACTCAAAATTAACTTTCTTAACCCTTTAAATTAATTAACACAAATTAATTAACTAATTATAAAGTCCTTCAAATGAAAGTTTTGAAATTGGCTTTTTCTCTGAAGTATGCTAATAAATCTCCATCCTTTGTTGCCTACAACAAAAGTTTATTACAATAAACCTTTGAAAGAGTACTCCAAAATCACATGAGTGCTGCAGAGTTTTGAAAAATATGATTTTAAAGAAGTGGTTCTGTGTTCTGTGGGCTGACTTCAGCAGAGTATCTTCAAGATAAATTTTCTGAACTAAAAGTAATAATGAAAATCGCCCCCCCCCCCTTCCTTAGACTTTTCTCTGTATCATTAGCCATTTAACTGCTGTGTTTTAAACAGCCCATGCAGACCAAAAGCAGACAAATATAAGCTAAGAAATCATCTGATTACTTATGGAGTTCTTTATTAGCTGAATAACCCTGAGACAGATATCACACGCCAATTGTCAGCGTCATGCAATGTCCTGGTACCCATCACAGGAAATGGGAGACAGGTTCTATTGAATTACAAATTTTCTTAGCCTGAACCTACTGGATTTTTTTTTTTTCCAAAAGAGGAGAAAGAAACCTGAAGTACAATGACTTTAAACACATGGGGACTTTATTATGCGTTTTGTTATGAAATTTTGTCTAGAAAAATTCCCGAAGGAATATTTTCTATTAAGTTCTGTCTCACCATCAATGATGAAGCCAGAGTATAAAAAGGGGAACAAGCCTGAGGACACTGCAGGGAATCCTACATATTTCAGTGTCCTGAATATGGGGACGGAAATCACAGCACTGACTCTGTGGTGTTTAGGAATTTTAATTTCAAATAGGTTTGGATTCACAGCTATTAGTGTACTAAATGGAAGATGTCTAGGTTAGGTGATAGCAAGCACTTCAAGAACTGTCTGAAATCACATCTCTCTAGGACTATTTTGATTCCTACCAATGCTTTCATTTAGACACCCTTGATGCTGATCTCCATCAGATATATCACAAACCAAAGAACCTTTATTCATCTCCATTGCTAATAAAAGATATGCATTCAGATATGAATATCCACAGTGATAAACATGTAAATTTAGATTATGTGAAATCCATCTTTAGTTTCCAAATGACCAGAGTTAGCTTAAGTCCAGTCTCAAGCATATAAATAACAGCCAGGTTTAGGTCTCTGATTCTGTCAAACTGATGGCAACTGTTGATATATTGAATAGCAGGAATTTAGAATTATGGACGTATAAAAGTACAAACAGTTCATTTTTAAAACATTCCATGACAGTCCTTTTTAAAAATCTGAGTCCTTTTGGATTTTCCTATTAACTATTTAGTGGTCTGGAAGGTGAAACTGATCTTATACTTAGAGCTGTAGGGCCCACACTCTACACTACTCCTGCTCTTCAATATTGTTTTTATGCTTCTTGAGGAAGTCCTCACAATCAGCATTATAAATGTATTAAAAATAGGCTTAACATTCACTGTTAAAGAAAAGAAGGATCATATAATTCTCCCACCACCATTTCATTCCTCTGTAAGAACAGAATATAAACTTATTTGAGAAATCTGACACTGTTCACCTTCCCTAGGGAAGCCTGGGTCATCTCCTGTAAATGGTCTTGCGTAGTCTATAATACAGAAATACATGGGCAGAAATATCACTCTGCATTGGGATTACATGGCAAGGTTTTGGTAGTTGGGGGACTGCAGGGATGGCTTCTGAGAGAAAACAGCAGAAGCTGCTCTTGTGTGATAGATATTTCCAGCCATCTCCAAGATGGACCCACCCCCAGCCAAAGAGAAGCCTGTAAATAATGCTGGTAGTGGCTCTGTGCTAACGTATTTGAGAAAGAGTGTAAATGACCGTGCAGTAACTGTGAGAAAAAAGTAAGAGAATGTGAAAGAAACAGCCTTTCAGACAGGAAGGTCAATAAATAAGGAGGAGGAGGTGCTTCCAGGCACCAGAGCAGAGATTCTCCCGCAATCTGTGGAGAAGATCACGGTGATACATTTCATCCCCCTGCATATTAAGAAGTCCTTCCTTACAGAAGGGGTGTTTAGACACTACAATGGACTGCCCAGGGAAGTGGGAGCCACCATCCCTGGAGGTGTTTAAGGACAGACTGAATGTGGCACTTAGCAACATGGTCTAGCTGATGTCATGGTGTCAGGTCATAAGCTGGGCTTGATGATCTTAGGGGTCTATTCCAGCCTCAATAATAGCAGTAACAATAACAGCACCAGTTGTTTGCCCTCCCAGCTTTCTGTACACGCACCCCCTAACTCACTAGTGAGGAGGCATGAAGAGCAGAACAGATCTTGACACTGTGTAAGGACTGCTTTGCAATAACCTAAACATTGATCTCTTCATGACACGTTTTCATCACAAACACAAAACACAGCACTGCACAACCTACTGTGAAGAGCATCAACTCAACCCCATACGAACTCAATACACTAACTCAGATATAAATAACCACTATGAAACTGTTTAACTGCTCACACTTGGGGGTAATTCCTTCTTTCTTTCTTCACTGCAAAGATTTTTCATTTCCTAGGGTTTTGTAACTTTTTATTTTCTAATAAATTTTCTGTCTTTAAATTGTAGAATGTCATCCTTCCTTTTCTTTTGCATCAGTTTATGGATTTTTCTTGGGACATTAAGGTTTCTGTTTGCTTGTTTGTTTTCTCTGACTGTATTTTCTGGTAATAGTCGACTTTTTATGAAGGATGCTGGGTTTTATGTCAAAATATGCCACTACAGTGCTACAGATTGTTTATATTCATCTATCTTGATTCATATGAGAACATGATATAGAAATAAATTGAGTAGAAGTGTTTAAAGGCAAAAAATAGCTAATCTTCTTTCCTTGCCAATCAGTGCCAATGGTATTGCTGATCATGAGATATCACTATCTTGACATGCAAGGGACAAAGATGCTGGAAGAATATGCAAGTCTGAATTTTCCTGGATTGCTTATGGCTGAAGATATAGAAGACATTTCTACTATACAACCTCCTATGTGAGTTTTCTTTAAAATCCATTCTTTCTCTAGAGAAAGTAAAATTTTGTCTTTAGGTTATAAGGCATCTAGTAAGTTGCATCACTATGAATTTTTTTAAAATTAAAAAAATAAGCAGTGCAGGTTTCCATACTGAATTCAGCTAAAAATGATTTGCACTAGGGAATAGTGAAAATAACTTACAGCTACAGTACAGTTCCCTTTAGGAAAAAGCCTTGTGTGACAGATTTTATCTGCAATTTGCATCTATTCCTGAATTCCATACTAGTACATAAAATGAAGAAACAACAACAGTCTGATAAATATTTTATATAATCTGGCTGGCTAAACAGATTCAGATGCATCTCAAAGCATGATGGCTAACATTAGTCACAGTTACCTTTTTATGGCCTTAGTCTTCTGGAAAATTAGCTTCATTTATTTTGCTACCACACGCACTGACAACCATGGATGTAATAGGCACTTGTGCTTTGCCTGCAACAGCCTGGTCATGTTCAAGTGTTAATAATGCTCATTCAGGGCACACTCAGCACTGAGGTCATGTTGATGTCAAATAGGAGGTTGAGGTCATGAAAGAGAGGTAACAGGCAGCGGTGCCATGGACTGGACATGCATTTCCACAGAAGCTAAGGATCAGAACAGATAGAACAATTCTCACCCTGAGTATGTGCACAATTTGACCTCAATTTCTTTAAAAGGGCAAAACATAGCAGGTATGATGCAAAAGATAAAACCAAGCATACAAGCAGGTCAAGCCAAGTCCTTCATTACTACACAAATATAACCAGCATGGAAGAGTAAGCAAAAAAGAAAAATTCAAATATTCACTGACTAACTTAGCTGTTTTATTACTGTGACCACTGCATGGATATCCTTGAATTTGGGAAAGAACAAACAGCCACCAGTAAGGAAAAAAAACCAACCAACTGTATTCAGTTAGAAAGGGCTAAAGTGGAAGAAAGTAATTTCTGTCTAAGTAACACCAAAAGAAGATACAGAATTGAAAGAACAGATGGGAGAAAGCACCTGCTCTAGACATGCTGAGAGTAGGAAGAGAATAAGATCTTACGTCTTCAGTGAGCTTCCACAGTCTTAAAATGTTAGTGACTCCCTTATCCAACAACAGAAAACATTAGATTCACAGAACATTAGGGATTGGAAGGGACCTCGAAAGATCATCTAGTCCAATCCCTCTGCCACAGCAGGATCACCTAGACCAAGTCACACAGAAACACATCCAGGCAGGTTTTAAATGTCTCCAGAGAAGGAGACTCCACAACCCCCTTGGGCAGCCTGTTTGATGATATAATTTTTAAGTGTGAATTGTAGTTTTTCCTGTACTCATGTGACTTCAAATGCTGTTACTCTTCTCAGCTGTGTTTCTGTTCCCCATTTAGTGGTTCTTCTGCTGATACAGTCTGTCACAGTAGAAGCATTCTGAATAGGTAAAATCAGCTAAATTCCCTAGTGCCAGGTCAACAGCAAGATTATAAGCCATGGAATGACTTGCTAGAGGTGATGCTAGACTTGTGGTCGCTGGCTCGACCCTTCAGTTAAGAGAATTTGGTAACCCAGTCATAAAAGATGTTTTTAAAGAGAGAAATACTGAGGAGCCTGGTTTGAATAACAGATACTGAAACAAATCAAATTCTAGGTTTAGCCACATAATTTTTGAAGGCTGTGACTCTCTAGTAACCTTTGATTTACTCATGGGACCATGAGGCACCGTGAGTCAGTTGATGCTAATCTATGGTACCTTAGAGTGCTGTCGTTATGGGTGCAAGGAATGAAACTGGGTTGTTTACTGGATGTACTAGTCAGTAGAAAAGAGAAGAAGGACACTAGTGCTTAGGTTCTCTTCTCGACAAGGCAAAAGATCAAGACAACACATCAACATCTTATGTGCCAGGATCAAATACAGCATACAGGCACTTTTGGCAAGCTCCATTCTGCAGCTGACTTAGAAAAAGGTCACATAGAACATTTTTGTTGGAGGCTAGTCAATAGAGGTATATCTGCCTTGGGCACCCTAACAACAGTCCCACACCTCTGTCCTGCACTGTGAAGGCCAGTTCAAGCTCCTTCTTCGTACTGCACTCACATGAGCCGAGCTCACTGAGCACAGAAGCTCCACTTCTTTCAAATGAAGCTCTTGATGTTTCCATCCAAACCACTCCTTTGGGTGTGGGAACTTCCAATAATGCGCGAGTCTACTCCAGACTGGCTAGCATAGCCAACAAATGACAAGGAGGGAAGAAAATGCAGGTGCTAGCTTGTCTCCTGGATCCACCCAAAAATACACCTCAAATTGTAGTTCTTCAGATAGCAAACACATTGATAGGTACTACCTAAACATTGTGGAGTTGTATTATCACTGCCGCTGTGCTGGTAGTAGATATGTCCATTTAGTAGTAAAAGTCACAGCCTTGCTCCTTTAAATGATGTTTGAGGACACCAAGTTTTCCATTTTGTAATAAGAGATGAAATTCAAGTATAAAAAGTGTTTTTAGTGTGTGCAAAAAAAAGTGTTCAAAGCAAGACATTAAGTCCTGTAGATATCACAAGTTAACATTTCACATTGTATGAAATCCTGATTTGGACACGTTACTCTGTAATGAAGATGCTCTTTTTCTTGGGTATATTTTTACTAACCAAACTTTAGATTGGTACTTTTAGATTGAACCAGACACCATTAAGCAAAGCTGTAGCCTATACTATCCAGTGCTTTGGAGACTGAGGATTTACCTTTCCTTATGGCTGCATGTGACACCAACATTCCAGTGAACAGCTGGATTTTATTAAATTAAATTGTTAATTTCTGTGCTTCAAATATGGGGAAGTTGCTCTTTCATACTTCAACAATTTTTGTAATGTAACTCTGATAATGTCTTTATATTTTAAGGCATATTGTTTAAAAATATGTATTTAAGGAAGGAAAAGAAAGTGGTCAAGAATGTTTAGCCTATGAGGTTTTAAAGAAAATTTATCCAAATCAGTATAAATGTGTCTGTAAAGTGGCTGTAATTCAACCTTTTTATTTTTTACAGAAGAGCTTCGCAGAAGGCCTATAGTGTGCATGTCATGACTTCAATCACAAATTTAATCTGTTTCCCTTAATGTTTATTCTTTTCTTTTTGTGAAATAGATACCCATTAATGGCTGTTTGCCTCAATGTGTGATCATGGCTGTTTGTATACGGTTCATATATTTAAAGGAAAGAAGAAATAAAGATATCAACTGTTTTGCATTTAAAGGCTATAGGCAGAGTGAAGTATGTGTTGGTCCATTGCATTTTCATGTCAAATTAATTGTCTTTTCAGCTATATACTACAGAAAATAGGTTGTATTTAATTTTCAATTTGCATCAATTTTTTCCTCATAACATTGACTTTTTTATTGTCAATATTGTGGCACTGTCTAAGTAAAACTGCACTAAGTATCATGCATTATCATGCTGAGAAGAGTATGAATAATTCAAGACACAATACAGTTTAAAATATTTATATACATACATACACACACACAGCCCACCCACTCTATTTTTTCTACGTGACCCGTATTACCTTTAGCAAACCTCTGTGAGGTTGTGTTTCAAAACTGGCTTTTCATCCACCAACAAAAATTCTGTTTCTTTGTGATTAAAAATTTACAAAGGAAATTTTGAATTCATTCTTACATAGTGGTACTGAGTAACAGAGCTGACTGGTTTTGGCAAAAGCAACATTGCTCTCAGCCATCACAAGTCCAATGCACTGTTGTCACATCCACACCTTTATATATTATTCAGTAAGAGGCACGTTGAACCAAAAAATCAAAACAACACCAAACCAACTAACCAAACAACAAAAAAATCAGGATACAAATGAAAATAAACCCCCCAATCTAATGAAACCTGATACAACCAAAAGTAAAACCTTTGGCTTACCATATCAGAGTTCCTCACAAAATCTACTGTGTGGAGAATAAACAGACCTGGTAATTGAAACGCAGTAATTAAATAACTTTATAATACTGTATTTTAAAAATGTGTGTCATGGTTAACCACCCTGTCCAGACTCAGGACAAACTCTAATCAGCAAAATTGCTAATGAGCTGAAACAAGGATAGGGAGGGCTCGCCACTTCTGAGTCACAGGCAAAAAGCAACAGGCTTGATATGGCAAAACCCAAAGCATATTTAAATCAAACACAGGAAAACCCCATCACCAAAACACACAGAGAGTAATCACATGGTTCTTACATGCCTGGGCCCAGGTATGCTGTCTCATTCCCTCAGAGTAAAACCCCCTGAGCAGTTCTTTTATCTGTGGCAACACGGTGTCCTCCCTGCTCACAGGAGGTAAGTCCTCCTTGGGATTTTTCTGGCTAGTTTGGGGTTTTTCCATGGGATGGGGGTCATCCCACTGCCTGACCACTCAAGCCTGGCTTTTCCTTTCTCAGAACCAATAGTTTCTTTCAGGATAAGTTACCTGATCCATGTTCTCAGCGCCAGTCCCCTGCTCTGGTGTGTCATCTTCCCTGGGCTGCGGACAGGACCCTCTTCCTCCAGACACTTCACCACAGTTGTGCAGAGACTCTTCTTTGCTGATCACTGAGCTCTCCACAGACTCACTTTCTCCTGCATGACTGTACTCCTGCTCCAAACATAAAACAGCTGCCATGGTGTGCCCAACCCAGTGACCATACAGCTTCTAAAACAAAAGCCCCAAACCAACAGGAAACAGGAAACTTATCTCGTAGGTTTTTCCCATTGACAAAATACATTTGTTTGCAGAGTCAGTAATTACTTCAAACTTCTGGGGGAGGGTAACTGGAAATGGGTGAAATTTCCATCTTCACTAAGCTTCTTTCCAGGGTTCCACTAGCTGCCCCCTTCCCCAGTACTGAAAAACCTGCCGGGCTCAAACTACAACAATGTATTTTTGTTAGTGTTGGTTTTGATTTCTTTGTCCATTTTCTAAATATACTTGGCTTTTGATCCCAAATAGCTGTGACTCCAAAATCCCTGTAGCTAAACTTGGATTTCTTCAGGGTTCTTTTGCCATGTGTTCTAGATGATTCTATCTTTTCACAAGGCGTAGTGGGCATGTTTCATGCCATCACCAGTTTAGACAGGAGCCACGAATATTGCCCATGCTACTTTTGGCCTCTTTTGCTAGAAGGCTTCTTTTGTATTGGATGTGGTCTCAAATGTTGATTCGCACTGAATTCACAAATCGACTTAATCCAGTCATGTGCATCCTCCATGTGAAGAGAGCCCACATGGATTTTCCCAGAGCATGCTGCACAGATTTTGTCTGCAGAAAGAAAACTCTCCCTTTTGGCCATTCTAGACACTAATTTTATTGAAAGAAAACTAAATGCCTACTGTGTTTTCATATTGCCATAGCACTTGCTGCTCTTGTTTGTAATTTCTTGCGCCAAGCAAACTCTGCCTGCAGGTTTCTCTTTTGTAATAATCTGGCTGAGGCCACGGCAGCCAGATGATTTGTGCAGCACAACACAGCCTGACATGGTTATCTGTTGTGTGGATTACTATCTCTGCAACATGCAACAATCTTCTGGTCAGAATCAATACTTCCCCTCTTCTTCTCAGGCAGCGGCAATGAGCCCTCACCACAGATGTCAGTCTCACACAGGTCATTAAGGAATTATTGACAATCTCTCCTTGAGGATAAGGTTCACCTGCAGCTGCCTTTGGCAGGTGTGTCTGCTTACCTTTGATATGTTCACCTAACTCCTTGGCTCTAGCTAAGCTCTAGCTGACAGGTGTTCAGACCACTATTCCATATTTTCTTCTTGATGTTTGAACCTTCTTCATAAATTCTCTCTGACAGAGTAAGTTTTTCATCCATCTTTTCTCCCCTACCCATTCTTTGTTCTTTGTTGAGAAGTTTCTCCATCGTTCATAACTTTCACAGTGATTAACAGGTTGTTTATGCTAAAGCTGTGTTTGTATATTTATCACATAGGGTTCAGCCAAGTTGTCAGCCAGGCCCAATCCAACTCAGCTGCCACAGAAGAAGCTCCTAAATCATAGACCTCAGAAAAGAGGAAATTTACATTTATGTTTGTTTTTATAACTTTCATCCACGGACAGTAAAATCTGCAAGACTTTGTGAATCTTTGGATTGATCTACTACAGCTGTTCCTGATACAGGTAACATATATGATTATTGCTAAAATCAGAAAGATTTTCTTTAATTTTTTTAACATGTGAATGCTTTAGCTAGTCCAAGTCAGATCATTTCAGCTCAAATAATTCATTATTTCATTCTTAATTTTTAATTAGCTATATTAAGGGAATACAGATAATACAATGCAGAGTTTGTGTATATATATATATATCTTGCAACTTAGAAAAACTACAAGAAAATTTGTTATCAACTCGTGATAAAATAATTTGTGATGACCATGAGCCAGCAATGTGCCTTTGTGGCCAAGAAGGCCAATGGCATCCTGGAATGTATCAGAAGAGGGGTGGTTAGTAGGTAGAGAGAGGTTCTGCTGCCCATCTACTTCACCTGGTGAGACCACATCTGGAATATTGTGTCCAGTTCTGGGCCTCTCAGTTCCAGAAGGACACAGAACTGCTGGAGAGAGTCCAGTGCAGAGGCACAAAGATGTCGAAAGGAGTGGAACATCTCCCTGATGAGGAAGGGCTGAGAGAGCTAAGTCTCTTTAGCTTGGAAAAAAGGAGACTGAGATGTGACCTTATTAGTGTTTATAAATATGTAAGGAGGGTGTAAGGAGCCAGGCACTGTTCAGTGTCATCTAATGATAGGACGAGGGGCAACGAGTGTAAGCTGGAACATACTTTTCACATGAGAAAGAACTTCTTCACAGTGAGTGTGACAGAGCACAGAAATAGGCTGCCCAGGGAGGCTGTGGAGTCTTCTTCTCTGGAGATGTTTAAAACCTGCCTGGTCATGTCCCTGTGTGACTTGATCTGCTTAGATTCTGCACTGTCAGGGGATTGAACTAGATAGTCTTTTGAGGTCCCTTCCAATCCCTAATGTTCTGTAATTCTGTGATCCTTAATATTCGATAAAATAGACCATGTATATTAGAACTGCTCAGAAAATGGGATCTCCTATGTCCCATTAAACACCTGAACCTCATTTCTGTGTAATCAAAATGAAAACTCAGAATTTTCTTACAAAAAAATTTAATAATTTTCAGTGGTGATATACTATAATAAAATATCATCTTGCACATACTTTCAGTGGTTAAACCAGCATAAATGTGAAAGCAATGAGAGCACGAGTCTCTATTTCCAATGTTTTACTAACAATATTCAATGCTCAATACTTTGTTCTGAAGATTTTAGTAGTGCAATTACGTTGATTTATAGATTACAAACAGTCATACCTATCATAGAGCAGGGCCAGGGGATTCCCCTGGTTAATGAGACGAGGAACTGAGAGTATTACAAATGTCAGTCATTGTTTTCTGACAGAAAAAATAAGCAGGGTGTTACGTTTTTAGCATCTACTCTGGGAGTATTTATGTCTGAACTCACCACTGGATACTCAGTTTATAATCAAGGCAAAAAATATGTCCACTCTGGGTCATGATGCATGTGACAGTAGGTAACATTAAGATTGACTAAACGCTAAGCCCAGGACTTCCTCACATTTTTAACACTAATCACTTCCCCAGTACTAGGTTCCAGAGGAAGAAATCCTGAATGTGATAGACATAGAGCAAATTAAGGTCAACTGGTTTTCTGCGGAGACTTATGGAAGGATTGGTAAATCTAAGTTTGATAGAATCTCTTTATTTGAGAACCACATATTTTTTGATAAAATTTATCTCAGTTTACTTTGGAGAACCTGATTAACTTCACCCTGCTTTTCAGAAAATCCTGACATTCAGCTTTCCCAGATGCCAGTCCCGTAAGTTCTGCAGAGAGATGTAGCTACGAGTTACACAAATGTGCAGCTGAGAAAAGTAGCACTGTTACAATAAAAATTTAGACGTAGTTTTACTTGAAAGGTGTTAAAACATCATTGAAACATCATTGTCTATGACCATTATCACAACTGCTGTGGCAGAATCTTGTTCTAGAAATGGAAATAATCCCATCATACCTTGCAATATTTGTCTCTCCTAGTATTTTGTTCTAAATTTTTGTCTCAAATTCATAAGGAGACTGTTGTGAGAAGGAATATGATCAGAGTACTTATATTTTCATTTACATTCTGCTATTGCTATGTGCCCACAGGCATAGATGATCCCAAATTAAAGTTTATTGCTATATTACGTTGTGACATTTGTCAGTTTGCATTTAAGATAACGCTGTATGCCAGTCAAGATTTAAAATCAAATAAGCTCTACAATGCAGTCAAAGTGAATGAATTTTTTTTGTTAGAATTTCAAATAGTCTTGAGGAAATTTTTTCCCTCAATTTTCTTTCGGGTAACACTTCATGGAAGTTCAAAAAAAGGTGTAAATTATATCCCTCTCACAGTCTACTTCCTGTGTTGGTCCCTCATTCCTAGAAACTGCTGTTTTTCATTTTACAAGGCTTTTCATCCTCTACTGTATTTTGCTTCTTTACCCTTGATTTGATTCGCCCTGTATGACTACCTTACTCCCATATTAAAGCCTCTCTGTATCCCATTTTTAAAGTGATGCTATTTCTTCTTCTGTTCTGCAACTGAAGAGTTTCATAGCAAAATAACTGATCATAAATTTCACAGAGATGGTGTCTGCACATGAAGAAACACCACAGAAAGGTACTGACCATTAAATGAGCTCTAAAAAGGATAGGAGCTTCTAGTGACCAGCAGATGGAAAACTATAATGAAGAACAAATAACTGCGAGAAGCTTTATGTAGCAAAGGATCTAAAAAACCATATAAAATCAAGAACCATGCTATCTCCTTGACAGCAAGGGCAGATTAAGTTCTCCCTGGAAATCTGATAGTCGTAGTGAAATATGTATCATACCTAGTTTTAGAAGAATCTGTAAAACTGCATGTTAAACACTTAGAATTATTTTCTCCACAGCTCACTGTTATTTTATTAGTTATTTTAGAGAAGATTGTCTTAATGGAAGACATTGACCAGCAATCACTTTTACCTACACCAAAGCATCAAGACCCTCCTCCATTCTCCACAATACAAAGGACTTACTTTTCACAGCTTTAAAAATATCTGTTTTACAAACTTTGTGAGGTATTGAAATCACATGTATTTTCTGGAACACCTGATGAGTGTACAGTGGAGCAAATTCCAGAATCAAATGAATTACACGGCACAGAACATTTCACAGAATCACAGAATCACTGAGGCTGGAAAAGACCTCTGAGATCATCGAGTCTGGCCTAGCATGACCAGATCACGTAGACCAGGGCACTAAGTGCCACATCCAGTCTGTCCCTAAACACCTCCAGGGATGGGGACCGGTTGCCTGGGAGAAGAGTCTGACCCCCACCTGACCACAACTTCCCTTCAGGGAGTTGTAGAGAGGGCTAAGAGTCCCCTTGAACCTCCTCTTCTCCAGGCTAAACAACTCCAGCTTCCTCAGCCTCTCCTCATCAAACTTTCCCTCCAATGCCTTCCCCAGCCTCATTGTTCCTCAACCTGTTTCTTGACAAGAGAGTTTCAGAACTGCCCCCAATTCTGAGGTGGGGGTCTCACCAGTGCCTAGTATGTGGGGAGAATTACATCACTAGTCCTGCTGGCCACACTGTTCCTGATACAGGTCAGAATGCCACTGGTTTCTTGTGCCACCTGGACACACTGCAGACTTATGTTTAGGTGATTGTCAACCTATATGCCCAGGTCCCTCTCTGCCAGGCTGCTCTTTCTGAAGCCTGGAGGGTGCTGTACTGCTCTGCAGATGAGATCTTTTAGTGAATGTTTTCTGCGTAGGAGGACGGGGGTAGTTTTCTTCCCAATTTTAGTTTTCCACGTGCAAGGTTTATTCTATGTTTTGCAGTGAGTTTGTTTACAGCAGAATATTGCTGCTAATGGGTTATATCTTCTTATTTAAAAAGAAATTGTGAATATACATTAGTCTGTGTCTGCAGTTGTAAATTAAAATGCCAGACGTCTGCTACAAGATGATGTGACAATGATTGGCTTCTATCAATAGTATCTTGGGTTAGTCCCATCTGTAACAGACACTTTAGAGAAAAAAATATAGCTGCAGTACTTCAGAAGTAAAGCAGCACGTTTGAGTAATCTCCAAGGTCTTTTTCCTTTGTTCAGGGTGAAAAATACAAGTAGAGTAAGATAAAATTAATTAAGACATGTTTGTTTGTTGTCTTCTTTCTTTTTTTTTGAGAAAAAACCCCAGCAATCTCCTTATTAAAAGTGGAAGTGTTAAAGCACCCATCAAAGGGAGTATGGAATCAGATATTGCTATTTTTAACAGTAAGTGGAAAAAATTATATTTATAATAACAGTCCACAATTACTCCCCCACCATCACTACCAACCCAACAAGGAAACCCCAACGTTGGTTGTGTCTCTGAAATTGCAATAGTATAAATGAATGAAAACAGCAAATGTTAAGTGGAAGACTATGATTACTTTCCCCTGGTAGTACATGTACTTATCCACTCTGTTGGAATTGCATTATCTTCTGAAGTGCTCTAGCAAAGCTTTAGAAAAATTCTGTTAGACAAGGACAATTTATTCACTGACATGCATATTGTATTCCTGTCAGTCCTGTCGTAACCTTGCAGTAAGGACAGAGGTATTTATACCACAGCTTGTAAGTTCTTCTGGCAACTTTGCAAAGCTATTTTATTTTTACTGAACACTGTGGAAATCATGTTCATCATGTTCCTGTGTTGCAGCCTTCTGTTCTGCTCATGTTTTATTTGCTGCTATGCTTGCGTGGTCAAGTTATGCTCTTGCTACACATTAATTTCTGGTCATATATGCAGTGCTTGCAGATAAAATAATCAGTATCAGGAAAATGGAAGAAACTTATCCATCTACTCCACAGTCCTTCGTTTATTAATTTAATGTTTTCTCAGATTACATCATCTTACTTTACTAGCAGGGAAAAAACACAGCATTTTAATATTAAGAAACATTAACATTTCTACTTGCAACAAGTCTTGTTATTCAAATATCAGAAAATACACTGTTTTATAAGATAAATTCTAGTGATAAACAGCAAATTTTTAAGGCACGAGAAGTGACACCAGTAGAATGGCAGAATGCAGAACTAATTCACACCGAAGCATTGTGAAGTATTACTGGTGTCTCAAAATATTATCTTACAGACCATTTGTTGCTAACATCAGGACTTTCAAGTGAGTTTTCCAGAAGAAGGAGTTGAGGAATCAGCTCATTGGAAAGTGGCAGCTGGGGGTTTCACTCTGGGCTGTGAGTGTTTGCGAGATGTAAACTTCCCAGACATCCCTCCTCTATGTAGTTATTTTTTTTGTCAGAGTAACACTGGTTATTAATTCAGGTAGAGACACTTGTATATCCATAGGGAAAGGCTACAAAAAGATTGCCTTATGTAAATTACATATGTAGAGGAAGAGATGATCATAAATAAATTCAGGGATAATTATTGTCTGTGAAGCAGTAGATGAATGTTCTAAACAAACAGGCAAAATGAAGATATCTGTTTTTAGCTCCAGACCTTAAAATGTATAATGTAGTAAAAAAGTTTAAGAAATAAAAATTTGGTGCCTATCAGTTTGGGCAGTAACATAAAAAAAGGCAGGAACGTAATCTGAAGTATTTTAGGCAATAAAAGCCTTTTTGTCTCTGTATGTATGTAAGAATTTGTCACAGTTTTCTTCCTTCGCTGACAGTCAGAATTGTTAGATGTTATCCCATAGTGGTGGAGGATCAAAGTTCTGAATTTGAAAGGTTCTTTTCAAGCCTTTCTGACATGGAACAGTATTTTTAAAGCAACATCTAAAAATCTTGATGTAAAATTGTTCAGCATGACTTTCTACAACTCAGGAAATCTAGTACAAAGAAAAATCTGGCCAGTGTTTTCAGAGGCTTGTAGTGGTCTTCAGTAATCACGAGGGTTTAGTCTTATTTATACGGGTATCTAGGAAAATGCTGCTTAAGCTCCATGCTACTGAAAACGCCGTGTCCAGAATTTTAAGCAATTCATCTTGTCACTCCAGTCTTGAGAGAAACTCACAACGTAACTGCTTGTCAAATACCATGTTTACTTTAAAATTGCTTTAATGGGGTGATGGGGGTGGTGGGAGAGAGAACACTAAGGCAGATGCTCCAACAGAAATAGACCGGTCTAGTTAAGAAGCATGAGTCCTACGCAATCTGTGCATCAAAATTAAAAGCAAATCTTTACTTTTTTGAGACACATTCATAGCCTTAATTTCCTTTTTACATACCTGAACCCTGAAATGTGATGAATCCATGCTAAGGCTTCTGAGTATGGTTCTAAGCAATAAAAGATGACTTTGGTCCTATATCACAGAATTTGTCACTCTGCTAGTAATCATGTCAAGAAACAGCAGTGTTTCCTGAATAAACAGACAAATATAAAATACAGACAAACATAGACAATACAATACAAATATAGACAAATGGAGTGAACTGTCTTAACAGCATCTATGAAGGAGGATCTATATATGGTTGTATGTACAAAAGTAACCGTACACATACGTAACAGCGTGGAGATTCAGCACATGGTATTGCTGCTACTTCTGTACAACTGCTGTGAAATTGAAGCTGTCTATGTGTATGTCACCAGTCAATTTGTAGAAATTTATCCCTCCCCTAAAGTCATTGGTGACATTTTCCTTGCTTATTTACTGCCGGACGTCCTAGTAATGGCTTCTAAGTGACTGCAGAGCAGCTGACATGGAAACTCATCCTTTATTTTCTCAGTGACTTGTTTTGTGGAACACTCCCTTCACCCTTGATCCTGTTTTGCTATGCAGCGAGTGTTAATAGGCAGTGGAATAAAAGAATAAGAGAGCTATCAGAAACATGGGAGACAAGGAGCTAGAGACAGGCTGACAGGAAAGGGTAATAGCACCAGAACTTTCGTTAGTTCCACAGATAAGAGCACAAACGAGGTTTATTAAGGATGGGATTTTCGTTTGTCTGTACTTGCATTACTGAACGTGCTTTGTCTGGAATTTTAACTCTCCCCAAGTAGCTGAGTGTGTCACTCCACTCCTGGCTTCATGTGGTTTCATAAATTCTTTGAATATTGTAGACACTAAAATTTGTGTGGTCTGGATGATGAGGTAGTGAAGTGGATTGTGAACAGGCTGCAGGATAGAAGACAGAGAGTAGCGGTCAATGGGACAATCTAGTTGGAGGCTTGTAGCTATGGGAGTCCCCCAAGGATTGGTACTGGGACCAGTCCTATTCAATTCATTGATGACTTGGATGAGGGATTAGAGAGCACTATCAGCAAGTTTGCTGATGACACAAAGCTGGGAGGAGTGGCCAGCAGTCTGTGCTGCCATCCAGCGTGACATGGACAGGGTGGAGCGTTGGGCAGGGAGGGACTGAATGAACTATAAGGGCAGTGTAGAGGCTGGCATCTGGGCAGGAACAGTCACAGGTACAAGTAAAGCTTGGCGACTGACCTTTTGGAGAGCAGAGTAGAAGAACCCCTCTACTCTGCCCTGGTGAGATCACATCTGTTCCAGAAGGGCATAGAACTGCTGGAGAGAATCCAGAGCAGAGCCACAAAGATGATGAAGGGAGTGGAGCATCTCCCTGATA
The DNA here is from genome assembly GCA_013400115.1 of Rhinopomastus cyanomelas. NCBI lineage: Eukaryota > Metazoa > Chordata > Aves > Bucerotiformes > Rhinopomastidae > Rhinopomastus > Rhinopomastus cyanomelas. The sequence goes on from VXBP01004456.1 coordinate 119,468, forward strand.
AGCAAAGGCTGAGGGAGCTGGGTCTCTTGAGCTTGGAAAAAAGGAGACTGAGAGGTGACCCCATTAATGTTTATGAATATGGAAAGGGCAGGTGTCAGGAAGATGGAGCCAGACTCTGCTCAGTGGCATCCAATGACAGGATAGGGGGTGGCAGGTAGGCCAAGGTTGATTGTATGAGGTTCAGTAAAGTCAAGTGTCAGGTTCTGCACTTGGGACAGTACTTAGGCTACAGACTTGAGTGGGCTACAGTTGGAAGGCTGCACATCAAGAAAGGGGTATTCAGTTGACCAAATATGAGGTAGTAGTGTTCCTAGGTGACCAAGAAGGCAATTGGCATCTTGGCTTGTGTTATGAATAGTGTGGCCTGCAGGCATAGGGGAGTGCAGATTTCCTCCTGTAATCTGGACTGATAAGACCACCACAACTTGAATACTGTCTTCAGATTTGGGCCCCTCACTAGAAATAAAAGGGTTGGAGTATGTTCAGGGAAAGTCAACAAGCCTCATGAAGGGTTTAGAATACAAGTCCTGTGTGGAGTGGCTGAGGGAACTGGTGTGATTTAGCTTAGAGAAAAGGAAGCTGGGAAGACTGAATTGCTCTCTACAACTATCTGAAAGAAAGTTGGAGCAAGATGGGGGACAGCTTCGCTCCTATCTGGCAAAGGATAGGAACAGAGGAAATAGCTGTAAGTTGCACTAGAGGAGGTTTAGGCTGGCTGTTAGGAAGAATTTCTTCACTGAAAGGATTGTAAAGCATGGTAACAGTCTGTCTAGAGCACTGGTGGAGTCATCATCCATGGAGGTGTTTGAATTACAGTGCACTTGGTGCTTAGGGTCTTGGTGCTTAGGGACATGGGTGACCTAGCAATGCTGGGTCAAAGTTGGAGTAGATGGTCTTAAAGACGTCTTCCAACCAAGTATTCTGTAACCATCTGATTCTGTCCTTTGACGTCTTTAAAGTACACTTCTTTAAAGTCTTTAAATTACACTTCTTTATTTGTACTCTACAACACAGACAACCCTCTTTAGCATTATCTCTTACTTTCTCAGAAATCTTTCTCCACATTTAGGTAGTTTACACATAATTTATGGTCCCATTTAGTCTCTGTTTCCATCTCAGTGTTTTTAATCTGTTGCTTTATCACAGCTGAGGGATGCATTCAGACTATCACCTACAACATTCAAAACTGTCCTAGTGTGAAATGTATGTATTTCATCACTGTTTCACTTCAACTTTAATTTAAAAACTACCACAATTTATATCACTTCTAATGAGATAACATGACTGTTTTACTGTAGTGTTCAACTAGCTGAAACCTTTGTATTCATTCTAATTTTGTCTCTAGTGAGGTGTATAGATGGCTTCTGTTAGGAATAGGAAAACCTATGTAAGCAAAATTACTTCTTTAAAACCAGACTCTGAGTCAAGGATAGAATGATCATTATAGTTACCATGCATTTTTTAGGTCGTGTTAATCAAAATGACTTCTGGTTAGTTTACTTTTACAAGGCATTGTCCTAATCGGTGGTATTTTAAAGTTGCATTAATGAAGATGACTTCAAGTGAGTTCATATTAATGCATAATATGATATGGCATCAAAGCTAAACTTGAAAGCACTGAACAACTTTGCTGAAAAGTAAAGTAAAACATTGCCATAGCAGTGAGGAAACATTGTAGTGACAGGTCAGAAAATGTGCTTTAAGGTCTCATTTGTTAATGGTATGGTACATATTCTGTATTTGTGAGGTCTTTTCTGACTGGTGCTTGGTGGAAATTACTGAATCATACACAAATGTGGTACTAGCTGTTCTTTCTGTATGTAGTTCTGCTATGGATGATGCAGTCTTCTTTTATTCAATAATTATGTGGAGTTCTTTACTGTTTATAACTAGTTGAAAATAGTATTTGATGATGATGACCTGTAACATTGGCTTTCTATTTCAGTAGCAAGTACATGTCGTGTTTTGATAAGATTCTCTTAGGCTATGCTTTTGATTCTCAGTATTTAAAAATCTAAGCATGTTATTCAGACTTAAGATCAAATTCCAACTCCAAGCTCAAAGGTCAAACCAAGTCAGCCATAAGAAGTAGCTGAAATAGGTCTAGTGCAGCTTATGCTTTAGAAGGCAGAAACTTTTCAGTGTTCCATCAAACCCTTTTTTATTTATTCTCTGAAAATTAATTTTATTTATTTTTAATTGGTACACCCTTAAAGTAAATATTCATAAAAAATTTAAACTTTACCAACATCTTGTGTTTAAAACATTTCTGTTGCCTGTATTTGAGAGTACAAGTGACAGTCACAGGATAAATGGCAGTTGATGTTGAGTTTTTTCCCCTTTGTCAGTGCTACCAAGTGCACTGGTAGTGTATAAAAACAAAACATTAGAGAAATTGTTCCACTGATGGAACTGTTCTATCCCTAAATAATAATAGAATAATAGAATCATAGAATCATTAGAGATTGGAAGGGACTTAGTGCTTTATTAATCCTCATTATTTTGCTTAAATTATTGCTTTTTCTGCATGCTTTCTTAGGGTGAGCACATCTGCAAACTCTATGTAAATTATATTCTCTGCGTCCAACAGACACCTTCCAAAGGACAGCTTTGTATGAACAACTTGTTTCTATGCAATAAAAATCAATAATAGGTTGTTCATTGCTATTCCTTCTCATCTGTCATGGAGAATTCCTCCTCAGACGTGCTAGGACGTTGTGGTGGGTTCAAGTCCACAATTAAAGATAAAGGAGAAGAAAACAAAGCAGTGAGGTCTCGATGACATGTCAGGTAAAATTTGCCAGACAACAGATAGCTTAGGGAAGCAGGAAAAGGGTTTATTAACTCTAGAACTGTACACAGAAAAGAAGAAGAGGTTAAGTAAGTTAGTGCACACAACCTAGAAACTGTGTCACAAATGCCATCACGTGTTCTGAGAAAAATCCAGTGGGAGATCACTGTCGTATTGCCCCTTGGGCCGGGGCTGGTACCAAGCGGGGCCACCCTCCTCCAGCCTGCAGTTTATGGGAGCAGAGCAGACCCCACGAGCCCCCTCTGTTGCATTTCTGATGGGGAAAATAGGGGAGGGAGCTTCTGGGAGTCGCAGCTGAACCGCCTTCCCCGCACCGTTCTGGGAATGGAGAGTGGGGGTTAGCACGGGGCAGCAGCCCCACGCTGGGCTGAGAGCCCTCAGCAAAAGAGACAGGAACAAGATCACAATCCCCTATTATGGGCTCACGTAGCTACACCCCTTAGGTCAGGTCTTGGGACAGCATCACCTCCCCCAGGACAGGTAACTGGGGAAAGGGGGTCCTCTGAAAGTAACTTTTTGTTCTTCATGAAAGCACAAATCTTCACATCTGAAAATTCTGATAATTTTCAAACTGCAACAGACGTGCTACATCAAATTTGAAACAAATTGAGAATTATTACTTTATTCCATCAGTAAAGAACCAAACCAAAGCTCTATTGAGCAGTGTCACCTTACCAGTGTTGTTTGCAGATAATGTACTAGAGCAGCTTCATTACTTAATTATGTTGGAACCAATCTTGTTGAATATTAGATGTATGTGTAATTATTCAAGTGTCTGAGTTGTCTCATCACTTCTAGCAAACTGCATTAGGGAGACTGAAAGGTTAGAAGTTAACTGAAAGATCTACTATGGAAATTGACCTCATGTGTATCTAAACTTAACAATAGACACTATTTTTGTTGAAGCCTGCTACAAAGTATGGCTGAAAATACCCACTTTTCAAGCACACACAGACTTCCAGCTTCTTCTAGTGTAAAGAATCCACAGGATCATTTAGGTTAGAAAGGTCCTTTAAAATGTTGTATCCAACTCTTAACGTACCACTGACAAGTCCAGCGCTAAACCATGTCTCTACTTGTCAATTATAGAGGTCTTTTAAAAACCTTAAAGAACAGAGATTCAACCACTTCATCAGACAGCTTGTTCCAATGTATTACAAACCCTTCTGCTGAAGAGACTTTTCCCAATGTTGAGCAAAATGCTCCTCTGGTACAAAATGAGTCTATTTCCTCTCATCTTGTCACTTGTTACTTGGTAACAGCCTGTGGGTACTCATGGGTTTTTATGAGTCAAGGTTTCTCCAGTAATCCCTGACTTGATCTTCATCATCTTCTGATGTTTTACCTCTACCTTAGATCCTTTCATTAATCACAAAAGCCTGGAAGACCTTGCAGATGAAGATTGCAGAGAAAATGGTTTATCTCCTGAGACCAGCAAGCCTTTTTTTTTCTCCATCTCCTACATCTAAGCACGGAAATTTATTAATGAAATCGTTTCACTTTATTTTTCCATGTTAATATCTGAGTTAATGTTTTTTCAGAGTGTAAGATTTATTTGGAAACCTTCTTTTGAACTCTTTGATTTTGATTGTAACAGTCATCTCTTATAAGTTCACTTACAGAGAGCTTAGATGCAAAACAAAGACACCTTGTCCTCTCACAATGGAAAAGAGACTGCAAAATATTACCTATATTTAGCCTTCCGGGTTGGTCTGTATATGTTTGTTCTTCATTATCATAATTGACCTTGGTTTGCCATACCATATTTGAAATGCTTAATTAGCAGCAGCTGTTGTCTCCTTTATATTGGTTAAATATATAATATTCTGTTTTCTAGTTCTTTATGTGCTCTCATTATGATAGTATTCTGCTACCTTATACAATACAGTCTTGCCAGGAAAGAGAATACTCTTAGGTCTGTGTAACAGCAAAAGAATGTGAGTGGGATTTTATTGGTTTAGATCTGTGAAAGATTTAACCAGGGAGACCATTTACGCAGACCAGTGTCTGCACACCACAAAAAAACCTACAACATCTTAGAGATTCTGTTATTTAATTACAAAATCAGTTTTGATCATGAAGGAACCTTAGGGCTAGCAATCTGGAGAAATAGAGGAACAGTCTCATCACATGAACGTTTCCAAATATGACACGACAGTATTTAAATTTCCATGACTGAAATTCTGAAATTAGTACAAAAATATTATATGAATGCACCATGTGGTATTGCATGTTAACAGATGCTTGAAATGTCCTAAAGGAAATACTTTATTCTTAGGGAGTTACTAAAGGCGAAATACAAAACATTTTTCCATTACTATGCTTTCTCAGTCTTGAAGCAATCTTAGGTGACTGCCTTCCTTTTATAAAATTGTATTATAAGGAATAAAAATAATATCTTAACAATTATTCTGGTTTACATACATCAAGGAATAATACAATTGTAAGTGCTTTCACTTAACACTTTTCCTCATACAAAAACTGTAGACAATGTCACTTGATAAAACTAATGCTGAACGTGATATAATTTTTCTGCTTCAGCATGGCAATTTCTTGGATACCACATTATTCCAAGGATGGCATGCAAGAAAGTATTTTGACTACAGTTAAAAACTTAAATAAATCTGATTTTTGTGATGTTCAATACTATGCAGTGATGATACTAAAACTATGCTTTGTCAACACTGATAGATGTTTGATAATGTTTCACTTTGACCTTTGTGCTGGCATCAAGTCAAAGTGCCATTAGTCAATGTCCAAACATTTCCATGTTGAATCCTTTTCAGATTTTAACGATTCACTTGCACTAACTTTTCTGCATCTCAAACTGTATAACAACGTTGGAGACTATCCTTTTTCCCAAATTTGTGCCTTGCATGTGTCTGAGGACTCATTTTTTTAGAAGGTCATGAGGGAGCCTTGTCATCATCTTGCTGCAAAACAAGATCTGAACTTGAATGTGTACATTCTGAACCTCATTTTATAAGAGCTGATTTTTCTTGTTGAGATGGACAGATGACACAGAGTTCAAGTTGATGTACAAGCAGTCGTACTTTTTATTCAGCTCAGAGCTTTCTTTTTATATCCTTTCTACACACGTGTCCTTGCTTCATTGGTACAACACATGTGTAAGCAAGCGGTCACTGGCGCTCAGCTGCATACGTCCAGGCGCCTCAGTTCTTGTTGCTTCTCGTCTTCTCCGTTATCATGTTATCATGACACTTGGTTCTTCTCACCAGCTAGATGCATTCCTTAGCTGTGATGTCTAACCTGCAGTTGCATTGCTGCTTCTTCGTTGTTTCATGCTGCCACAGTTGATTCAGGTAGCTGTGATATAAATTTCCAGAAAACTTAACAACTGAACTTTGTATGTAAGCACAGCTGTTTGAAGAAGCTTTCTAGACTGAGTCTATAAATACTAATTATTATTAGATTAGTTTGTTTGTTGTAGCAAATCTATGAAAGACTACAGAAGTAGAGGACTACAAAATAAATATGAGGGCATCTTAATGGAAGTCTGATAAAATTTTCAATAAAGCTATAGGACACTGAAACTAGAATTAGCACAGAGAATTTAATGTGTGAACTTCCAGCCTTAAGGGAGAACTCTTACATGTAAAATGAATTTCTTTTAGTTTATCAACTTCAGAATTTAGAATATTTAAATTTTTAGCTAAATTTCAGGAAGAAAGAAAAGCACTACATTACAGTTGCCCACCCAGTAGTCATGTTTCTGTCTATTCAGAAAGAAATGCAGCAGAGTATATAAATACACCTTAAAAGTATAAAGCAATTATTTTTTTCAGATACCACATCAAAGACAGCATGGACTAACATAAGAAAAATAAGAAAATTTAAAAGATATAGAACAAAAATAAGAATACTACAGCTGTAGGTATGTTTACCAAGGGATTGACCTTTTCTCCATCAAAAAGTAGTAACTATACTAAACAATATCTATACTAAATATCTATACACCCACAGTGGTTTATGACCCTGTGTCTTCAGTCTTCCACCCTCTGATTTTCTTCAGCCTATTCTACACAGAAATATCAGTGTTGTGACTTTAACCAGCTTTCTGTCTGGCGTTATTGTCCTGAAACTGATTTTCAACCACCTATTCCTATGAAAATGGAGGTAACTGGGAAGGGAAAAAAAGTCCTATGGTTAACAGGAAATGTTTGCAGCATCAGATACATTTTTGAAAGAAGTAAGCAGAGTATTGATGAATGTCATCAATGAAAGAAGGCTGGTTACAGGTGTAGTTCCACAGGAAACCGTTTATTGTATTGTCCTGAATCATCAGTTACTGGATAGTGAGATAGTGATCTGGAATTAACTCTTCATAGATTTAATTTTCTCTAGGTATCAGTTATTGGCATGTGTGGAAAATCAGGAGCAATCTTGTATTCTTTACTATAGCTTGTTGTGTGTGAATTATATTTAGAAAAAAGATGCCACAGTATTTTATTCTCAGTAACCAAAGAAAATAGTCTATTGTTCCAGCCAGTGAATATTATAAATGCTATAGAAACATAGAACCATTATAACTGGAAAGGGCTTCCAGGATCATCAGTTCCAGCCCTCATCTCAACTGCTCCCTAATCCCTAGACCATGGTCTCAAGTGCTCTAGCTACTCAGATCTTAAACACCTTCAGAAACAGCAAATCCACCAGCACCCTGGGCAGCCTGTTCCAGTGGCCAAGCACTCTCTTAGGATAACTTCTTCCTAAGATCCAATCTAAACCTCCCCTGATGCAACTTGTGGCTGTTTCCCCTCATCTTATCATTTGTGATTTGGGAGAAGAGACCAGTAGCAGCCTTGCTACAACCTCCTTTTAGGTAGTTGGAGAGAGCGATAAGGTCTTCTCTCAGCCTTTTCTTCTCCAGACTGAATAACCCCAGTTCTCTCATCTGCTCTTCACAGGACCAGTTTTCCAGGCCTCTCCTCATCTTTTTTGCCCTCCTCTGGACCCACTCCAGCACCTCAATGTTCTTCTGATACTGTGGCACCCAAAACTAGACCCAGTATTCAAGGTACAGTCTCATGAGTGCAGAGTACAGGGGCACCATCACCTCCCTACTCCTGGGAGATCACTTTCCTGCTCTCTTTATATGGACACATATTAATACACATAAAAATCACCATGCCCTCAGTGTCACATCAGCTTATTTTATTGAACATCCAGAGTATTTATCTGTTTATGAATCTGACACAAATAGATAGCCTTCTTATAATAAAGGCGACTACAAGCTATTTTATTCCTGTATTCAGAAACTGAAGTGCACCATTAAGTCAATATGAGCCAAGAGAAACTCATTTTGGATATGTGAACAAAAAGTAGATGCTTTGTAAACTTTAATGACAGATTTACCTGTAGATTTTTATAACTATGCAATGATAATATCTCTCTTCTTATCTGTACTTCATGCAAATCATTTATTCTGCCTAGAACTATAAAAATATTTAGTCATCCACTACTTTGCACTCTGTAGCGGTGATGTAAATAAAGACATGATAGTCAGTGATTTAATTAAAGGCTAGTGAATGAACAGCTGAATGCCCTACTGTTACTTGGCAGTCACAATTCAATTGCTTCATTCTCTTGTTGCTTGATGCCTCAGTACTTCATAGTGAAAACTGTTGCCTGGGCCACATCAGCAAAAGAACTCAAACAGTGAGAGAGTGCTTTCTTTGTTGAGAAGACCAGAACGGGGATATATAGGCAAAACTCATAAATTCTATCTCATAGCATGATACGGACAAGATCTGTTGCAAGTTTTCATGTTTTGCTGGTGTATGAAACAATTAGGTTGGTGTATAAACACAACAATTATACATCAGAGTGTAAAGAAAGAAACTCCAAACACAAGTGTCAGTTTCACTGAATGTCCTGAGAATGCCAGTAACTAAGAGCTGTAATTGCAATTACTGCCATTTATCCCTGGTCTATAGATTCTCATGCAGTTAGATTTATTGTACCTTATAACCATCTACGAGTCTCAGTGATGGCCCTAACATTAACAACATAATCTGTTAAAAAGATAAATACTAACAGACTGCAATGCTGCAGTGACGAATTAGAAGGATTCATCTTAATAATTTTCCTTTGTGGCCTTCAGCCCTACAACACAGGAGCAAAATGACATTGTTTTCAGCTCCCTGTAGACTTCTTATCTATTGCTTTTAGAAAACATGGAAGTCTAGAGCTCTCAACTCGTCTACTCATTATGGAGAGAATAATCACAAAAGTCACTTAGTAGATGCATTAATGGTGTTTGTAGTCTTTCATGACCTCATCTTTACTTAGGACCAGCTGTCGTAGTTTGCTTTTTATGTGGTGTTTGGCTTGCAAGCCAAGTTTCTGCTGCTCTGCAAACAAAGAAAGGGATTGGAGCTTTAACTTTTGGATTTCCAGCTCTTCCTTCTTATTTTCACTTCTGGCCTGTGCTGAATGCAGCCATCTTACTGCCCTGTGAACATCATGAAGTGGTAGATCAAGACTGATGGGAAGAAGATCCTGTCTGAATTCTGTGGTTTGCTGAAACCATAGAGCTCTCTCCTTGGAACTGGGGTTGTTTAGCCTGGAGAAAGGGAGACTCAAGGGGACCTTATCACTCTCTACAAGTCCCTGAAAGGAAGTTGTAGATAGATGGGAGCTGGGCTCTTCTCCCAGACAACCAGCGACAGGATGAGAGGGCAGGGCCTGAAGCTGCACCAGGAGAGGTGGCATTGTGCTCTATACACTCACACAAGTTGTTAATGAATATATTGAATGATCACTGTTACCAAGGTGCCCAGACCGGCAGTTGACCACTGGTGAATTGTTCACAACTTTGAGACCTCTCTTTATCCCATGTCTCTGTTTTAAAGGCCTTTCTTTTCAATTTATTACAAGATTATTATAGGTTTTTAACACAACTGTAAAAATCAAAACAGAAACTACAACAAATAATACAATGCTTAGCTGGAGTATCATGCAATTGGTTGTAAACAATTATGATAAAGCAAAGGAAGATCCTGCTAAATAACTTGACCTTCTGCTGTGCCAGTCTGACCCGTGTACTGGGTGAAGGGAAGGCTGTGAATATTTTCTATCTAGACTTCACTAAAGCCTCTGACTCCATTTCCCACAGCATTCTCATGGAAAATCTCTCCGCCCATGGCTTGGACATGCACATGCTTTGCTGGGTTACACGCTGCTGTATGGTCAGGCTCAAAGAGCACTGGTGGCAGAGTTAAATTCAACTGGTGACCTTCACGACTGGTATTCCCCAGGCCTCAGTGTTTGGGCAGGATCTGTTTGGCTTCTTTATCAATGACTTAGATGAAAGGATTGAGTGCACCCTCACTAAATTTGCAGGTGAGATCAAGCAGGACAGGTGTGTTGGTCTGTCTAAGGGTAAAGAGGATCTACAGAGGAACATTTTAAAAGACTACACAGAAGAGCTGACTGGAAAAAGGTAACATTTCCTATGTAAAATAAAGTTTTAAATGGAAAGAAAAATTAACTTTTTGTCTATTAAAACCATTAAATATTCTTAAAACATTTTAAAAAATATTAGATGTTTTTAAACTATTAAATTTGTTGGAACTGATGTTCTAAGTGTTGCTTAGATACTAAGTTTAATTCCTAAAAAGCACCTGAATAAATGAACAAAAATCTGTTGCCTGTTTTGTGTGTTTGAAAGGAGAAAGGAGAGAGAAAGAAAGTGGAGTGGAGGAATGAATATAGGAACAGAAAAATGCTGGAATTAAAGAGCTGAGTAAAAAGCAAATAGGGAGGTATAAGTGTAGAAAGACTCCCGGTTATGCAGTGATGGCACTAAACATGTTTTATTCAAAGGTAAATGATTGCTGCAGTAGCAAAGCAATAACAAAACCCTTTCCAGTATCCAAGGGGAGTATCAACAAGTGCAGTCATTGTTACCTTTGAAGAGGTTAGCTTGGAAATGGGGATATCATAAATGAGTGACCAAAAGATACAGGAGCTGAGGTGAGTATAAAAGAACATTAAGCCCAGTCTGTTTAGTTACTCTTAACTGAAACTTGTATTAACATAAAGCAAATATAGCTGTAAAGATGACATTCCCTTTAAAGGATGTTATCTGTTGTGTTTGGATTATCCATTTGAAAATATAATTGTCATTCCTTTGGAAAATGTCACATTTTTCAATAAGCAATAAATAATCTTTAAAAATAAGCAATCTAAACTCTTCTCTGTTATGCTCCTCTCTAGTCTTTCTGGGAGATGCTGTAAAATATATAATGAATCTTGCAAATGAAAGTAATGAGAAGCAAGAGAACACTACAAAGCATACTTTCACTCTTGAATAACTCAAGTACTCACTTGATGGAAATAAATTGAAAACATCAGATATATCCCTTGCCTATTATATCCATTATCCTTTCTCTTTCCTTAAAATAGAAATGAAAATTTAAAAAAAGAAAGAAAATATTTTCTTAAGTACTTAAGCAGTTGGGATGAAAGAGATTTATAAGCAATGGAAAAATGATTCTATACTGTCTTTTACCAGTCAGCATCCTACCAGACACCACTAATCATGCCTCAGACTTGAACAGCTTAATAACAATATATTGATTAAAGGATTAATTTCCTGAGATTTTTGAAATAGCTAAGACTGAAAGCTTAAGGTTAGTCACTAGCTATTCTTCAGCCTAGTCCGATCAATATAATGTACCATAACGTGCAGAATAGAAATAAATTTCATTCATGTTACATACACAATTAAGACTCCCAATGTTTGTGAGATTCTGTGACAGAATAATCATTCAACACTTAGTTATATTCACTTTGTTGGGCAGATTTCTGTTGTAAATGTCTAGAGGTTTTCAGAAATGTTGTCATCCTCCTCACTTCTTAGTTCCCAGATGAAGTCAGATGTTTGCAGGAATTTGACAATCTCAATAGAAAAACATGGGATGGAAAATGTTAATTGGATAACAAACCTGGAACAGACACTTCCCAGTCCTGTGACAGACTCCCCTGAATTAGGACAGTGAAAGACAGATTTCAAGTCTATTATAGAACTAATTTTGGTAGTACATTTGGAAAAATCCTTTGACTTATGATGGAAGTTCCAGTTTTAAGTGTATCAGAATGGACATATTTGAAGGACAATAGGTCCTGAACCAAAATGTACCTCTAGATGAAATTCACAGCCCAGCAGTGTTTATCTATTAGAGTATGACTGTGTATTTCAATGCCAATTTGTGAAGCTTTGATGCAATATTTCTTGTGTAACAGTAGCCAGCAGACAGATCTTTCTTTATTTAGAATCTTGCAGTAAGGCTGTGAAACCAGACCTCTGGCCTTGATGAGAAATACATGGTCAAAGCCAAAATAGACAGAGATACTCCCTTGGGTTCCTCCCTGAGCTCTGGCCAGGCTTTGGATGAAATGGAATGGGGAGGATGACACCAGATGTTTGAAAGATGTTTGTTTAATAATATGAGAGAAGGGCCCGACTGCAGCAAATTTTTGGAGCCTCACCTGCAGGTGAACACACTGTGTAGAGATTCCCAATTACTGGAGCAGGGTCTGCAAATCCTTGCTACAACTGAGGCTCCCCAGTGGCTGCAGATCTGGATTATGCAATGTGTTATTGGGACAATGGGTGATGTATCTCTCTTAATCATTATAGCTAACTCTGCAGCAATGATCAGGGGCGTTACCCTGCTTATTCTCACTGCTTCTTATAACTAGAGTATAAGTTTATCTTTTCTGCTAAATGCATTCTCTTTTGTACTACATGGAAATGGACAGGAAAATAAGCCCTGTTCTTCTCTTGGCATCTGTTTCCTTTTTGCTGAATCCATCAATTGGTAAAACAGTATTTGTTATTATACGGTACAAAGTACAATAACATAGATGCTATCTTGTGGCCTTTTCCATTGCTCAAGTGCTTTCAGGACACTGCTGCTGGTATTTGTATTTACCAGTGGTAAAAATATTCCCTATGGTGAAATTTTTGTTGTAAAGTATGGTAATTTTCTAAGTGAAAAATAGGGTGTTATTAAGCTATATATCACTGTTAGTAATGTTGTGACTTTTACTGTGGGTGTCTGAGTGCCTCCAGTAACTTTTTGAAGAATTTGTCCCTAAAGGAAAGTGTGAGGATTGCTGAATTATTGCTGTCAAAACTAACTGAGACTTTATATTACAGTGACAGTCTGTGCTATTAAAAAAGTAATTGCACCAGGCAGAGAAAACAAAAAAAAATTCCCTAACATCTCTAAACAAGATAAAAAACCTGAGGGGTGGCCTCATCGGTGGTAAATATATGGCTGAAAGCTCTTCCCTGGTCCTACTGACCACACTGTCCCTGATACAAGCCCCAGGATGCAGTTTGTCTTTGTGGCCACCTGAGCACACTTCTGGCTCATATTCAGACAGCTCCTAGTACCCTCTTTACAGAAAAAGATGCATGATATTCCACAAACATTTGGAACTTTGTGACACCGTGATATCAATTAATGACTGTGACTCAATAATTTGGTATGCTAAATGAAAGAGTGAAGAAGCCAACCCATATATCCCATCTGGTAATAGACAGTCTGTGCAAACATCATTCTGTATAATTTTTGAGGATAGCAGGCTTGTTTTCAGAGATAGGTAAAATAAACATCATTTTTAAAAAAATGCATCAAATTACACTTCATATTTCTGAGACCTACTCAGAACAAGGATCTATTGCTCAGAATAAAAATTTACCCAACTCCAGGGATTTATCCAGCTGTCCGTCAACACACTTTTGAATCTCCTGTCCACTGCTATTAATATAGCAGGATCCCAAGCGTAGTGACTACTGGTGTTTCTTAATGACCACAACGCTAGATTACAGTGATGGTTTTTGGGATTGTTTTCCTTTACATAGTTTTATTTTAAATTATTTACTGAGCTTGGGACTCATCACTCCTACCTTCAGATCAATAATAGTTTACAGACTATCAAATTTATAAGTTTAATTTGTGCATTTTCCACAGAAAAGTTGCGCTTGAAAAGTTTGAAAAGAAGTTTTCTGCCCACCTACTCTTCCCTCTCTCCTCTAGTTTTCCTGCTGTTTCTACAATCCCCTGCATCTTGGGTTTTGTCTCATCTGTCTCAGAGTTGCCCCTGCTTGCCGCTGAGAAAAATGCTTGCTTTTTTGCAGATGATTCACAGCAGGAGGATAGCCTTGTCTCAACCTGTAGAATCTTCCTTGATTGCTCAGGTGACTGTATATCCCAAATTTTGGAGATTTATGAGAATCGAGACTTTACTGGATTAACTCTTAAAGAGTCTGCAGGCGCCGAGGTTTCGGGAGCCGGACAACCACCTTAGATTTGAAAGAAGCAAGAACAGTCCAAAATGGCCACATTTTGGACATTTTTTCTCAGGCCAGTGTAGTAGCATTGTGGCAGTCTTCTTGTGTGTCTGTGTCTATGTTTTTTTTTGGGGGGGATGGAGGGTGAATTAAAACCTCTCGTTGCCTTTCTTCCCCAAACTGAGTCACTTGTTTTCATTGCCTGCAAGTTTGTCAGTGGTTTTCTTAACCGCCCCCCCACCTTCTTTCTGTTTCACACTTTTAGCTAAAGTTCTTGGTTAAAATAAACTGGGGTCTGTATTTTAGTGGCAGCAGAGGATAGTTGCTGGTTTGTACTCACAGTACAGATAAACCAGCCATATCAAAGTCCTTTACAGTCAATGCAGAAAAGCAGAGTAGTAAGAAACTCAGTAATTTCTGTAAGAGACTGATAATTATTTTATGATGTTTATACATAGATCAGATAAGATATAAGACATCCTTAAATCTGTGCAAGACGGACATTTTGAGTGACAGATTATGTCTCTTGGCTGATCCCATAACTTGTTTGTTTTTTCTGTGCTGTGTTGGTATTTGTAGGACTGCTTAGATTTTTTTTTTTAATGGTTTAATATGTATCCTTCAAATGCTTTTGTGATAGAATTTATTATTCTTCTATTTTGAGCTGTTTTGATTTAAAGAGTTTTAAAGAAAGAGAGGCAATATTAAATGTGTTGGTAAGCATGTGTGCAAATTAAGAGGTGGCATTCATAGGTGGGGTTTCCATTTGGAGACTTGAAATAGCCATGAGCATAGTATCTTTAAGGATGAAAATATGTTTCTCCACTCACTTTTATCTTACTAGAACTGTGTAAGAGTTCTCAATAAGGCACGAAATTATCTTTTCTGCATTTCAGATACTTTATTTGGCCAAAACTGACTTCACCAGATGTAGAAAAAAGACAGTGGTTCTGTTCAAACCTCCATTCATTCACACAAAAAGATCTCAATAATTTCCAAATGAGACTTCTGTCTTATTTCACCGAGTGCTGACTGACTACAGAGAAGATTTTAGGGTAGTGAAAAAGTGAAATAAATGGAAAACCTTCTGCAGATTTCAGCAAGGACAGACTTTAATGACAGAGAAATAAACGAAGAAAGATTTTCTTTCTCTTGTTTTCTCTTTCAGCAGATAAGAGAAATTTTGTTCAGTCTTGTTTCTACTTGCAGACAGTAAAAGCTATATCCATCTTTTATCTTAATTTCTTCAATTCATGCAGAGTTGGATCTGTAAGACATATGTGGTATCATTAAGAAGTGCATCACCAGAATAAAATAGGAAATAAGATTTCAAGAGATTGAAGATGTCTTTGGTTTTAAATGAAAAAAGACATTAATATCTTTTGCATTCTAGAAAGAAGTGGAGGAGGGACAAAGTTGGGGATGTTTTTAACTGATAGACAGAAATAGACAAAATGGATTTTAGACTATACAAAGAGAAAGAAGGGATGGAAGGAAGATAAAATTATTTCTCTGCCTAAAGAAGAATTGTGCTGTGATAGAATATACACTGAATAAATATATTTAAATATTGGTTAAGGATTTAAAATATTTAATCTTCTGAGAGTGCTAATAATTTATCACCTAGAAAATAGGGTTTTTTCTTCTATTCCTTGTTGTTACTTATAGGAAGTTTCCAGCACATTTTGTAAGTGCTGCTATGAACTGTCTATACAATAGTACAAACGTACATCATACATATTGTTTTAGAGGAAAAATGTTTTTTTAGAGGAATATTGAGAGAAATATTTTTTAGAGGAAAGACTTTAGAAAAGTATACTTTTATTCATGTAGTGCACGCTGAAGAATGTATTTATTCAAATGCATCTTGCATATCTCTAAGGGATTTGCCTCTGAGAATTGCAAACTGTACTTTGAACATCATTTTAACTCAGAGATTTAACTGCTAAATAAGTGTATCTTTATTTTGTGTGGCTAGCCTCAGACTTCAAACATGAACATTCAAAATCTGAGCAGATGTTGAACTTAAGGTACACCTGTGGATTTACCAAGGCTAATGAATAACAGGGTAATTTAGCACATATGTTATCTCTATAAATAATAATGCTGAATATTATATTCTGTTCCCCCTAGATTGACTTTTTTTTATCAAATCTAAATTATTCCCTATCAAATTAAGAGAAGTATGTGAAGCCCAAAAGTGGAAACAGTATCCAATTATGGCCTCACCAGCAACGAGTACAGGGGGCATTCACTTCTCTACTGCTGACTACATGATTTCTAACACAAACCAGGATGCCATTGGCCTTCTGAGTGTGCCATCTGAGCACACTGACAGTTCATACTGAGCTGATTGTCAATCAATATTCTGTCAGACTTAGGTCTCTTTCTGCTGGTTAGCCTTCCAGTCACTCTCCCACATCATTGCAGCAATTGGTTGTTGTAGCTCAAGTGTGGGACCCAGCACTCGGCCTTGTTGAAACTCATACAGTTGGCCTTGGCACATCAATTCAGACTTCCCAGATGTCTCCCTAAAGCCTATCTACCCTTAAGCAGGTCAACACACACTCAGTTTCATGTCATCTATAAATATATTGAGGGTGTGCTTGATTCTCTTGTCCAGATCATCAGTTATGACATCAAGCAGGCGTGTACCCAATACTCAGTCCTTGGAAACACTACTGGTGACCAGTTGCCAACTGGATCTAATCCATTGGCCACCACTCTTTGGGTCTGGCTGTCCAGTCAGTGTTTAACTCAGCAAAGTGTACACCTATCCAATCCATGGGCAGCTAGTTTTTCCACTGAATTGCTGTGGGAAACAGTAAAGGCTTTGGTGGCATCTAGGAAGACAACATCTACATGTTTCTGTAATCGTTTAGGTGTCATAGAAGGAGACCAGGTTTATGAAGCAGGGCTTACCTTTCATAAACCTGTGTTGACTGGACCTGATCGCCCAGTTATCCAGTAAATGGTGCAAAATGACGCTTGAGATGATTTGTTCCATAGCCTTCACACCAAAGGCATACTGACAGATCTAAAGTTCATTGGATCCTCCTTCCATCTCTTTGTGTATATGGGCATGACATTGTTAATCTTAAATCCAATAGAACTGGCTTTATGAGCCAAGAGTGCTGATAGAATGAATAGTGATTTACTGAGCACATGTGCCAACTCCTTCAGCCCCGCTGGGCAAATTTCCCCCGTGTTGACTTCTTCATAATCATTATTGCTTTTTCTCACGTGAATAGTCTGCATAGTTCAGAATTTCTTGGAAGCATCTAATATGAGATGAAGCTTACTAGAAAGTTCCTTTGAGCTGTAAGCATCTTCCATTTCTTGAGATGTATTTATTGGTTTGTTTCAGATCATAAACATGTACATAAAGCAACCAGAATATTTCCTGCAACACAAATTCTGATTTTTCAGTCAACTCTACAGAGAAAAATATTGTAGAAAGTACACAGTGTATTGGTCAATAAAATGCAATGCCTTTTTTGTCATAGATTCTTCTCAACATTTTCCAGTTATTTATTAAAAATTCAAAATAAATCACACTAAAGACAATTTTTATCATTTTTACTCATAAATATGCAAAAGTGCAATGCGATATCTTGGACTTAATATTCTGAGTATTTAAGACTGCACAGAGGAAGAGACTTCAAGTAATAATTCAGACTTGCAATCATTACCTATTTTCAATCTGAACTATGTTTTTATTCAGCATCCTTCAGCATCTGTGTCTACCCTATGGAGCAAGGAGGCAGTTATGCTCTAATGTGCTTGCCAAAAAGAGCTTTTTCGAACAAATTATAATATCCATGCTCCATATAAATGAATCAGTTGTTCAAAAATTGTCTGTTTCTGGCCTCAGTTACCACAGTTGAAGGTGAAGGGCGACGCTTCATCTCTTACAGCTACCCATTTGACAGCATTCCACTGCAAACCAGCTACAGTAATAATTCTCGAAATAGCATGTCTAGGGTCGAATAAAATTCAAATGTGACAGTAAGATATCCACAGGAAAAGTAATCTTGCAGTCCTTGGCTTCTCACCTAACTCTCCTTTCTCCTGTAAAACCATCCTGACTTGAATCCAAAGATGAATGCCTAGCTACAAGTACAGCTTATCTTGAAGAAGTAAGCAAAAGGAAAGGCAAAGAGTGATTTATTAACTACTTTGGCACCTTTATGCCAAAACCATGACCTCTGTCATGAAGCTAGTTTAAAGCAAATTTTCCCTTTGCTCACTTCTGAATGGGACATGCAATCATAAGCAACACTCATTCCTGAGGTGTTCATCCTAACGCTCTGTTAATACTTGTGAGTATTATTGAGGCTGGAAAAGACCTGTAAGATCATCAAGCTCAGCCAATGACCTGACACCATGACATCAGCCAGACTGCCCTGGGCAGTCCATTCCAGTGTCTGATCACTCTTTCTGTGAGGAAGGACCTCCTAACATCCAACCTAACCCTCCCATGGTGCAGCTTCAGGCCCTGCCCTTTTGTCCTGGTGCTAGTTGCCTGGGAGAAGAGCTCAACCCCCACCTAACAACAATTTCCCTTGGGGTAGTTGCAGACAGTGATAAAGTCCTCCCTGAGTCTCTTCTAAACAACTCCAGCTCCCTCAGCCTCTCCTCATCAGACTTTTCCTCCAGTGCCTCCCAGCCTCATTGCTCCTCTGAACCCACTGCAGCACCTCAAACTCTTTCTTGAAGTGAGGGGCCCAGAACTAGCCTCAATATTTGAGGTGAAGCCTTAGCAGTGCCCTGTAGAGGGGTATAATTATGTCCCTGATCCTGCTGGCCACACTATTCCTGGTATTATTTTATTGTTATAACAATCAAATCAGCCAAGTATCCTGGTACAAGAGAGCATGTTTAGCATACTTTACTATTACAAGGTTGAGAGGAATGTTAACGACTTGGTTAGAAGTTATATATACTACAAAAGTATGAACTTACAATGAAAATTCATTATATATAGAATAATAATTAATATATTGCCCTGTACAGCAAATCTATAGAGTAAACAAACCCAACAACCTGTCAAAGGGATGTATTAGGATTTGTTTTAACATTTTCTGGAACAGGCAAGTGTTGAAGCTTTAATGCAAACGGGAATTTGCTGAACTGGGAATTACTACATGATTTTTCTTGCTGGTTTCTCTTTAGTAAGGAAAATAAGAGAACAAAATGAAGCAGGTTAATTTAAATCTAAAGAAACTGTTGCACAAAATCCAGGACCTTTATTGTCTATCTTTGTTGATACAAGCAGTGTAAACCAGTGGAACATTTTTTGTGCTTATATCCACTACCTGGCATACTACTGATAGATTTCCCGATATTGTTCACGAATATTGCTTCTCTTGCATGTATTCACATGCATTTACGTGTATTTATTGCACCTTTCATATGTATTTATATTGACTGGTCAGACGTTTGCTAGAATAATTGGCCTTCCTTGTCAGATGAGAAAAAGATGACAGCTCTGGGGGGTCATTAACTTGGAGAAAGAGGAGATGGAGGGGAGACCTTATTCTCTACAATGACTTGAAAGGAGGGTGTAAAGAAGTGGAGCTGGTCTGTTCTCCCTAGTAGTCAGTGATAGGATGAGGAGAAATGGTTTTAAGCTGCACCAGGGGAGGTTCAGATTGGATGTCGGGAGGAATTTCTTTCCTGAAAGGGTTGTCAGGCACTGGAACAGCCTGCCCAGGGAGGGGATTGAGTCCCCATCCCTGGAAGTGTTGAAGAGAAGGGTAGATCTTGTGTTGGGAACCATGGTTTAGTGGTGCTGATAGGGCTAGGAAAAGGTTGGATTTGATGATCTGGAATACCAGATGAAACTATTCTATGATTTTATGATTCTATGATACAAGGATTTCAAAAACAGTGTGAAAACACAAAATGTGGCAAGGACACCGCATTTTTTCCTGCTAGTTGAATCACAAAGTTCGAGTGTTTGTGTAGTATGAATTGGTAGTGGTAGGTACGACCCAGAGGTCCTAGGGATCCAGTAGTGCAATTCAGTGTCCATGCAGAAGTAATGTAGAGATATCCAGAGAAAGAGAATCACAAGCACATACAATGGGAGGGTGAATATGGAGAGTGGATGCCTGTATCATTCAGAACAATGGTCAGTCTCCTGAGGGCAGATGCAACTGCTGTTCTTTAAATAGTGTCTTTTATTTGTTGTACTGTTTCAGGCAGCAGAGTTGTCTCTAAGCCCCTTTCATCTTGGAGAGGGGTGGCATGTGAAGTGATTTTCTAGAAAGGAGGGATTGGCATGCACTGTCAGCAAGTTTGCTAATGAGCTATAACAAGAGTAAGTGCAGAGTCTTACATCTGGGCAAGAACAATCCCAGGTACCAGTACAAACTGGGAACTGACCTGTTGGAATGTAGTGTAGGGGAAAGGGACTTGGGGGTCCTGGTGGACAACAAGATGACTATGAACCAGCAATGTGCTCTTGTGGCCAAGAGGGCCAACAGCATCCTGGGGTGGATTAGAAGAGGGGTGGTTAGCAGATCAAGAGAGGTTCTTCTCCCCCTCTACTCTGCCTTGGTGAGACCGCACCTGGAGTATTGTGTCCAGTTCTGGGCTCCTCAGTACAAGAGGGATGTGGAGCTGCTGGAGAGAGTTCAGCGTAGGGCAACAAAGATGATAAGAGAGGTGGAACACCTCCCTTATGAGGAGAGGTTGAGGGAGCTGGGTCTCTTTAGCTTGGAGAAGAGGAGACTGAGGGGTGACCTCATTAATGTCTACAAATATTTGAGGGGTGGGTGTCAGGATGATGGCCCTGGGCTGTTCTCGGTGTCATGTAGTGATAGGACAAGGGGCAATGGTTGTAAGCTGGAACATAGGAGGTTCCACATCAACCTGAGAAGGAACTTCTTCACGGTGAGGGTGACGGAGCACTGGAACAGGCTGCCCAGGGGGGTTGTGGAGTCTCCTTCTCTGGAGATGTTCAAGACCCGACTGGACAGGTTCCTGTGTGACTTGGTTTAGGTGATCCTGCTGTTGCAGGCGGATTGGACTAGATGATCTTTCGAGGTCCCTTCCGATCCGTAATGATTCTATGATTCTATGATTCTATGTATGTGATGCTGGGGTAGAGCTAGTTTCATTCCTTCTCACAGTATGTCTTCAGAGTAACTGCAAAGGAGTTTGATTTAACAATTAAACTGAAAAACCTTTTCACTTTCTGTTATGGCATTGACATTTAAAATGTTTATTGCATGGATTAGTCACATATTCATGATTAGAATTTGCGATGGTGCTCTGCACACATAAGTTGCACAGAATATAAACAAGTAGTCTTTTTGAGTTTTAGTATCACGTTTAGACATCCAACAAGATGCAGGTCAGCGTAACAAAACCTGCAGGAATCGGGAAAGTGTATGATCACTAAGCTAGTGAACGAAAGCTGCCTGCTCTCACCTTCATTTCTTGAGGTTTTACTGGTTCTTTAAGCTATATTCATAAAATGTTTAAAGAGAAACCGCGCTACATTGACTTCATTATTAGAAGTCTGAATTAACTCGATGGGCCACAGGTTTATCACTCAGGTGCTATATTAGCAGAGAAGGTACCTACTGTAACTGTGGCTGGTAATTCATTGAATCATAGAATTGTTTTGGGTGGAAGGAGCCTTGAATATCATCTAATTCGAACTCCTCGTGTTCAAACAGATATTAGATCATTGAATTTGAACAGAAACTATTAGTCTCTGTTACTGTGATGAATAACACTAGAAAATATACTTTTACCTGGCTAAGTGAGCTTCAGATGCTTCCCTGATTTATATCACAATAATCCTTTATAAATGTCAGACAGTTTTTTGGGGTTTTGATAGCATATTTAAAGTTAAATAATGCATGTAGTTGTAAAAGACGTGCCCCACTAAGGGGGAGCTAGTGGGGAAGAACAATTTTCCTTCTGATTCACACATCTGATTCAGACTAAAATTAACATTTTGGTCCTCAGATTACTGTGAGTGGAGGTTGTAAATTTTAACCTGCTCTCTGTAATTTCGCATTCCAAACAGACTTTATTTTAATCTTCAACTGATGTAACCCATTTTATTCTTAACAGCTCCTATTTTTCTGGTGGAAAAATGATGACTACTAAAACAAAAATGAAGGTTTTAGACTTTTGATTTAATAGCAAGCTTCTTTACAGAAAGAAGCAGCCAGATAAATTGCAAATAATATGTATATGTCTTCAGAGAAAGATTCTGCAAAAATAGCTGCAGTATGAATTAATTTAATTAGAAACAGGGACTTTGCTTCCTATGCACTTGTCAAAGCTGGGGACACTAAGAAGAGAGTTGTTCCTACATCACACTTTTCAGTTTCTTCCTTTAGATCGGCTTCTAATAAAGTCACATTCCTGTTCTGTCAGGAATGCCAGACCTGTCAAAACATACTTGATACGCCAGTCTGTTACCTAGCCAGCTCAGCACGCTTTGTATCTGAGTGACAGAAACGTTCTGTGGTCCCACAGGATGAAGATTTCAAGCACATATTTTAAGATGTCAAAATATTTTTAACGTATATCTAACACACATCTGTTTCCTATGTAAAAACACTCAATTGATCATCAATTAGTTCAGTGAAAGCTAAATTACAAAGTTCAGGACTCTCCATCCGCAAAGAGACCTTCAGCTGCAAAGACATGAAGCCAGCCCCCCTGAAATGTGCACAGTGACAATGTCGTTTGCTCTGTTCTGACTGCTTTATATTCCACAGCTGCTTCTCCTGCACTGAGTAATCTCTGCTGACACAGACAGGATAGGTGAAATATTTTAGCACAGCTACAGGTCTATGTTTTTTAGCATGTTGTACTTGAAATATGCCAAGATTAATTTTATTTCATAGCAATGTCATGTTTTATAGGAGTTGCCACATTAGTATGCCAGTGTCAGATGCAGCAACGTAATGTATGCTGATGTTTTAATACCATCCACTCAGTAGTTTTAAAGCCATCTGAAGAATTTATGAGAGTATCTAAACCAAACATATACCAAATCTTATCTAAAAATATTGGATTACATCAGAGTGAAAGAAGTTTGAGTGATCTTTTATACTTTTATGATTTCTCTTCATTATAGAACAGTTTCAGCTGGAAAAGACCTTCAAGATCATTGAGTCCAACCTTTTCCTAGCCCTATCATCATCACTAAATCACTTCCCATAATCCAGCATCTACCCTATATGCAAGTACTTTCCATTTTAGTAAATAAGACACCTTTTTACAATTACTACTAATTAGAAGGCATTTTATTATGAGCTGTAAAAAGTTCAAACAACTTTTTCATAAGGATCCCGAGTATTTAGGGTCTAATATGCCTTAATCTCTAAGAAATTATGTCTGTATTTGTTTTTGATAGTTTTAATTTGTAGTGAATCATTCTCACAACTCTGCAAGAAGATAAGGAAGTTTTATCATGATTTTTGTGAATGAGAAATGAGTATTAAAGAGTCAACCAAGTTTACACAGTCAATCAGGAGATTTGTGCAATTACTTTATTCTTACGTAACCAGATCTTCCCAGGTCACAGAGCTGAAAGGCTTTGTTCCTTTCATCCTCGATTTGCATTCATTTTCTCTCAAGGTTTTGGTTGCTGGAAGTGAAGAAACAAAAGCTGTGTTTGGATATGTGCTATAGCCTATTCTCAAAAACAGAAAGGATAAGTCTGAGAGGTTTGAAAGTACATAAAAGTGTCACTAATTGGTTAAAAGTTTAAATTGAATATTTAATTCTAGCATTCTGGAAATACAGAACCAACAAGAATAAAGTCCTAGGGCTCCTACATCACCTGTGCAACAAAGTTAAAAACAAATCTTTATTTTTTTCAGTGATATTCATAGCCTTAGTTTCCTTTTTACACAGCTGAACCCTGAAAAGGTGATGAATCTGTACTAGGGCTTCTGAGCAAGGTCTTGGGCAATCAAAGATCTCTTTGGTATTGTATCACATATCCATCATTCTACTACTAAACAATTCAAGAAACAGACATGTTTCCTGAAAAAATAGACAAATTTAAAATATATAAATCTAGAGAAAGAGAGTGGGCTGTCTTCTTTATGGCACATATAAAGGGTGTATATTTATGCATATATACCTGTTAAAAGGTGGCCATGCACATGCATAACAGCTTCTGTATTAAACAATCTATAGAGTCTTTCATGCATGGGGAAGTGTGGCTGGAAAGCAGTCTGGCAGAAAAGGACATGGGTGTTCTAATTGACAGGAGACTGAATATGAGTCAGCAGTGTGCCCAAGTAGCCAAGAAGGCCAATGGCATGCTGGTCTGGATTAGAAACTGTGTGTCCAGCAGGAGCAGGGAGGTTATTGTTCTCCTGTTCTCACCACTGGTGAGGCCACACCTTGAGTATGGTGTCCAGTTTTGGGTACCTCAGCACAAGGGAGATATCAATGTGCTGGAGTGAGTGCAGAGGAGGGCAACTGAGCTGATGAAGGGCCTGGAGAATAAATCTTATGAGGAGAGATTTAACGAGCTGGGATTGTTTAGTTTGAGGAAGAGGAGGTTAAGGGGAGACCTCATTGCTCTCTACATCTATCTGAAAGGACACTGTAGAGATGTTGATGCTGGTCTCTTCTCACAAGGAGCTAGCAACAGAACCAGAGGGAATGGTTTCAAGCTCCAACAGGGTAGGTTTAGATTGGACATCAGGAAAAAAATTCTTCCTGCAGAGTGTGGTCAGGCACTAGAATGGGCTGCCCAGGGTGGTGGTTGAATCACCATCTCTGGATGAGTATAAGAGACGCTTAGATGCAGTGTTGGGGGATCAAGTTTAGGAGTGAACTTGTAGGGTAGAGTTGGTGGTTGGACTCGATGATCCCAAGGGTCTTTTCTAACCTGAATGTTTCTATGATTCTATGTTTGTAACACAGAAAATCATCTCAGTTTGCCACTGTCATTAAATGCTGAACTTTTGAAACCCTACAGTTGTAACTGGTTGCTGTTCTAACTAATACAGTCTATGAAGCATACTACCAGGGACTGAACATGTGCTTCAAACAGTGCATGCTCGTTCATACTTAGGATAAAATTTACTCCTGAAATTCTAGGAAAAAGATGAGTCACAGATTACATCAGTAGTTGTTAAAGTAAGGATCAGTTAGGTGCTTGGTGCACCTGTACCTGGAGAAGTGATGAATTTCAGATTTTGTATAATTGCATACATTAGAATCTGTATTCTGGAAGTTCTGGAAAGACCCCACATTGTTTTAGGGTTGTGTTACTTTGTGTTCAAATTCATAATTGTTTTATGAACTGTTGTCATGGATTTAAACCCAACATCACACAGCCGCTCACACAATCTTACCCTCAGACCAAGAATCCGCTACTCTGTGGAAGCGGCTCCTTTAAAGATAAGTTCTTTGCTGCATGGTCTCAAAGCCATCTCCAGCTCCAATGAGTCGTGTTCCATGAGGTACAGATGGGACTCCTTCCTCTGTTTAACCACACCATCGACTTGCAGGCAAACTTCTTCACTGATCTCTGCCATAACAATCTTCCACTCTTTCCTTCATCACCTTGCTCCAGGGTACATGATGGCTAGCTTCATTCTCAGCTTCAGTGCCATGTGCTTCATCTCCCAACAAAGAGGCACAGTATCCCAGGAAACAGGAAACTTGCAGCACCACTTTCCCCCCCCTCACACAATGATGCTTATTTGCAAAGATGCAATTGCCCAGAAAGAAAGTTGGTGAAATCTTAAAATTCCAAGCTGCTGATCAAGAGTTTCCATAGCAACTCCCA
Source organism: Rhinopomastus cyanomelas (assembly GCA_013400115.1). Lineage (NCBI taxonomy): Eukaryota > Metazoa > Chordata > Aves > Bucerotiformes > Rhinopomastidae > Rhinopomastus > Rhinopomastus cyanomelas. Next base: position 145,400 of record VXBP01004456.1, read on the forward strand.
ATCCCTCAGGCTAAAACACTCACCAAATTCAAATCTGCAAGGATACAGAACTTTTATGGTCTAGTATTGATTTAAAGAGTATTCAGAGTATTTTTGCAGACTCCTGAAAACTTCTGGGCAACCCATTCTAATTGTTGGTCACCCTCACAATAAGAAAGTTATTTGTCTTACCATGGTTTTGTGTGTGTGTGGTATTTCAAGACCACCACCTCTTGCTTTATCACTAGATTCTACTGGGTAGAATCTGGCTACAGATTCTCCCAGGAACCAGATCTTTATGCATATTTATATGTTTCCTCCTGAAGCTTCTCATCTCTCAAACAGTTCCAGCCTTTTCTTATACGAGAGGCGCTCTAGTCCCTTCATCACCTGGCCCCTTACTCGACTCAGCCCAATACATCCATGTTGTAGAGTACCGAACGCAGTCCTTCATGTGTGGTCTCATCAGGGCAAAGTACAGGGGGACAGTCACTTCCCCTACTCCTGCTGGCTACACTATTTTCCCTTGTAATCACTGCATAGCTGCAATAGGTATTCATTTTCTTATCTTTCAGATATCTGTGTGGAAACACTGAAGATTAAGGCACTTTTAAAGTGCTTAAGTGTCCCACAGGCAGGGGATTTCTGGTTATGAGTTGTGTTAATATCACTTAATACAAGACAGATACAGACAAACCCAAGTAATGATGAAGTAATTATGTAAATTCATAATCCTCAGATTATCCTAAATACATCAGAAGGTATCCTTCCTCTTCCCTGACTTGGCTTTCTGCCACTTTTTTGACAAACAGGATTTTAGGCTTTGACTGTGACTTTTCCATGAGCTTCACCTTTGAGACCTTGCTTTTAGGAACTTACAGGATTTTTCCTTCAGTGGCTTCCATCAGTGAAAAATCCCAAAGGATAGCACAGAGCAGCTACTGTTTCAGAACACTCTGGCAAATATGCTAACCATATAGTAATGTTTATTCCTTCTGTGCTCTTACTGGTTTGTTGTTGTACCTTTTTGATCAAGCCTGTTATTTTAATTCCTTAAATAAGAAAGCCCTTACTGAGACAACAGATACTATGATGTTAAAGAAAATATCTTTTCTTTTTTTCTTTTTAAAAAAAAGAAGAGCATAATGTTTTTATAAAATCTCCCAAACTCTGGCAGTTCATTTGGTTTGGGGGAAAAACTTGTTTTTTTTTCAGAAAAATGTAGAATTATTCTGGCTACTGACATTGTAAACTTGCTTTTTCATTCATGCAAATATAATCAGATTGTTAAAATACTGTTTCTGCTTGACCCTAAGCTACATAACCTCCAGATACCTTATGAGACGACAAAAATAGTCACAGCAGGAGAACTTGGCTCTCAAGCACTTGTAACTGAAGGGCTTAATTCCTATTAGACAACAGGGGCATAGATGTTTTTGTAGATAAAAGCTGCAAGACCATGCTGCTAATGCTGTGAGTAAGCCCTTGACAAGTAAATGATTTATAGGCCTTCCTGCATTTAGACCTTTATTTCTTTTTCATTTTTTCAACTTATTTTGTCTTGATGTTTCTGAATAAACAGTCACTGTATTTCTGTTGTAAAATATATATTTCTTTCTTTAGAAGAAGCAAGCTGAATTTATCTTGGTTCAACAACCTTGGGGGCTGTAGAAGACTGCTCTCATTATTGACTTGAGCATCTGGATTCAGTATTATTTCTCTAACTGAAAAGAAGACTCTTTCCCAATACACGGCCAACTGCTAACTGCATACAGAGCAGGAAGAGGCATTGTTCTGCTTCAAAAGCTGAGCAGAACTTGTCAGTCTGACCTGTGTATTTTCTACAATAAAGGTTAAAGTTTGGGTTTCAAAAGTTGAAAAGTGTCTAACCCCCTACTCTTCTCTCTTCTTCCCCCTTGGTGACTTCTACCTTCTTTGCTACTCTCCATCTCAGACTGTTCAGAGCTGAGTCACTGCTGCTGAGAGAGAACATTATTGCTCCACAAAGGAAAGAAAACATGGCAAGTGGGAAGATTTGCCCAGACTTGGAGAGATTGTGAGAATTCTGAACCTTGAAGATTTATGGGGCTCGAGACTGAAGTTGGATGACTGCCATGATTTGAGGGAGAAACAGGAACTGTCTATAATGAGGAATTTTTCATTTGGGTTAGTGTAAGAGCAGTGTGATGAAACTTCATGTGTGTCTATATCTTGTGTGATGTTTGTGATGTGTGATGGGGGGAGTGAATTAAAATGTCTTCATGCCTTTCTTCCCCAAATTGAGTCAGTTGTTCTACTGCCTGCAGATTCAGTGATTTTATTAAACCCTGCCTTTGTGTCTGATTCTCTAGCTAAAAACTTTTGATTTAAATATAGCTGAGGTCTGTGACTCATTATGTTAGTGGAAAACCAGGTGGGATGCATGGGGATCCAGGTGAGGACCCACACTACACCACTACTACCATTACAGACACATCAAGGGAATGACAAAATGTTCAGTTGAAGGTCAAAAAATAGGATGTTTTGAAGTTTTATTTTTATGAAGAGAGATATCTGCTGATTTATTAGCATTTGATGTTACAAACTTATACCACAGATATTCAAAACAAAAGGAAGATGGTGGAGGTAGAAACATTTGTCACAGGAAAATATTATTTCAGCTATTTGCCATAAGAAAATTGCAAGTCCCCCTCAGTGATTAGTAATTAAATTAGTTCTGTAGTGCTATACAAATAGTTTCTGTAGCAGCAGCACTGCTGAAACTTGCTACTAATTTAAAGTACTTAACTATCCTGAAATGCAGACACTCAGCATATTGAATTTTGCATAACATTGAACTAAGTCATAGCTTTCCTTTTAATGAAGTGGTATAGAAGAATCAATTAAATGAAGATACTAATTGAGCAGCTGACTGAGGAAATTAACTTGGGTTATGGCTGTAAATAAGTTAACGCTAAGTTTATCAACATTGTTGAGAAACATTCCTGATGGCAAGGAAATGTGAACTTGCAGCAAGCTGGTTAAGCAACAGTCATCAGACAAGGTATTTTTCATTAGCCTTTTTCCTGTTTGCCTTGTAGCTCAGTGCAGTGTTGTGTTCTGCAGTCTGGCCTCTCTGGTGACCAGGCCTTCCGTTAATTAAAATCACAGATTTATCTGTTGTGTGCTTTCTACATCGCTAAAACTAACCAGGAAATATCAGTTCTTTAAACAGCTTCTAAAAGTAAGGTTGAATGAACAACTATATTATACAATCTTAATTTGTAAGAACTCTACAGTAGTGAAGAGCTTCTGGAGCTAATTAGTAACTTGCTCTCTTAACACTTACATACCTTGTACCGCTCTCAATGGATACGCTTATGCAAATACATAGCACTTGTCTTTCTCTGATTTACTGAATCTTAGGCTAATGAAGCTGTTCCACTTTATTTTCTTCAATAGCAAGGTTTGGTTAGTTCATAGTCGTTTATACTTTCATTTTTCATGTGACAGCACTGTCTCTGGTGCTCTTTCCTCATGGCAGAGAACATTTACATGATTACCCAGTCTATTCTCGCTGATTTATTTTACTTGACTTGATTACAACAGATAAAACATTATTACCTTCATTGTTCTGTTCATTCTGGTTTACATTTAATGTCTTCTCGCACTACTTCTATTTATTCAGGTGCTAAATGTAGGCAGATGCACTCAGTAACTGCTACCCAAGACATTATTTTTCAGTTGTTTTGTTACTTTTTCTTTGTATGCTTGTGGTCACTGTATTTTCACTGAACCAAGTTTCAGCATACTACTACTTGCTACCCAAGTCCCATACTGAAGGTCACCAGATGATTGAAGAAAAAAAATTTACAAATAAAAAAACCCTGTAGGAATTCTTTTCCTCTTATTTTGCAATGTGAGATCAAGGTATGGACACTAAGAGCTGCTGAACAAGTCACACATCAATCACCAAAGTGCAGAAGAAGACACCACTTATATGGCCGGGCAACTAAGAAATTATTTTGTCAGTTTTATAACAAATATTTGAAAAGTATATTCATTTTGTTTAAGTATTAATATTCATATCTGCTGCTAGAGAAAATATTTCTTTACTTAGGTGTTGGAATTACAGCTTGGCAGAGTTGTAGCTTGGAGGAAGGGGTTGCTATGGCAACCTTACTAAGTGGCTTCAAAAATAGAATCCCCCTACAACTACTGTTACTCACCTGCCTCTGAAAGTTTGAGCCAATCAGCACCTCTGCAAATAACCATATTCTGAGGACGGAAAAACCTGTCTACAAGGTTCCTGTTGATGCTGAGCTACCTGTTCTGAGACAGCCGTGTGGCACAGAGATAAGAACACCACTGGGCAGACATTTGTACCCTGGAGCATGGTGATAGACAGTAAGCATGTAGAACCAATGAAGAAGAAGAGTTCCTGAAAACTATGGTGGAGTACAATGGAAGAAGACCATCCTACCTGTAGTCTGAGGAGGACAACATGCTAGAGAAAGAGGACTAGCCTTGAAGAAATGGAGCAGGCAACATATCCTTAAAGTGACCTCTGTCTCTGAGGAAGGAAAAGCCATACTGAAGCAGTCGGGTGAAAAATCATGGAGAATTTGAAGGGAGAAGACCATGTTGCCACAGTGAAAGGAACTGCCAGAGGTTTTTCTCCTGAGGTGAAGGAGGTGACAAAGCTAGGCCCAGGCACAGAAGCACCATGTGACTGCTCTCTGTGTTTCGGCATTAGAGTTTTCATGTCATTTGACATAATGAATTTAGGAAAAAGTCATTTGCTTTTTCCTAAATCAGGCCTGTCACTTTAAGTCTGTGTTTTATGATTGAGCTAAGCCCTTCTTGTTTGGGATTCAGTTCATTAGCACTTTAACTTAATTTAACTCTTCCTGCACCTGACCAGCTGGTGAACCAGTACTTTAGGAAAGCATTTTTAAGACAAAGGCAATTAATATAGGGCAAGGACCCCTAAGTCACCTATACTGTATTTTTATACTGTACGATGCTCAAAATGAATGAATTAAAAAGAGATATATTAATCTTATAATGTTTTGCCTGTTGTTCAAGGTATCAACACACTACATAAATCATCTTTAAACACATATATCCAGGCAGCTAAATTAAACCAAAGACAACCAAATCTGGATGCTGAAAACTATGTGTACAAAGTGCATAGACATGATCAAGGAGATCAGTCTTTGATATAAGTATCTGCACACAGACACATGAAACACTGGAGATATCTCAAATTTAAAATCAAGTATGACACACAAGAGACAACAGTTCCAGACCCCAGTAGATAAATGGAGACTACGTGAAATATCTTGTGTCATGTCAACATTACTTTGACACTACTTAATTGAGACTATATGCAGGACAGCAAATGGAGTCTACGGAGGCACTCTGCTTCAGCTCCAACCCCCCAGCCAGCCCAGTGAAACACGCTCCGGTTTGGTCACATAATTGTAATACAGCTGTAGATGTGCTATCTTTTAGAACCATCTTGTTCTGAGATAAGCTGGATAATTCATACTTTACCCTTATTTATTGCTTGTGTATTTTTAATGTCTCACTGGAAATGTTTTTGAGATAAAATACTAAGATATAGAATTTTCTTCTTTCAGAAAAGACTCCTCATTTTTATTTCACTTTCTTCCACCTCCTGCAAAAAAACTATAGATTCTACAGGTTGTGTTCCCAATGGCCTATTTTTTGTCAGCATCTAGTTATAATTGTTATGGAGACACCTGTAAAACCAGACAGCAGTAGTATTTATTGAAACCAAATGTGCTGGCACTCTCACTGTCCTAAGTTATTTACAAGTTCAGATGTCAGGTGAGAACACAGACAGCAAATTCCTAAACGTCAATGAATACTCTCCAAGAAAGCTGAACCAAAATTTGCATGCACTTACACATAGAAGGGAAAACCTACCATGTACACAAAACAAGGGGTCCCTCACCCAAAAGAAAAGAAGGCACGGATTAGCTCAAGGATATATCCAGAAGAAATATTTATTCACCAAAAATGGGGTTGAAATTTCACTTTATTTTGATAAGTTTCCTTGGAAGGTGGCATGGGAGAGTCTCTGGCTGCAAACCTGCTGCTTTGAGGAAGAGCGACACAAATTTGGTTCTCTGGCAGGGCTCCACTTATACCCTATTAAAATCTAACTACAGTCATTCTATTTAGTTGGGGATAAGTGGAAGACAAAGGCAAGGGCCTATGCTGTGAAGAGTCAAGTAGTAGTTAACAGAAGTTGAGCTGATCTTTGGGGACTTTGGCAAAGCCTAGTCTTTGTCAGGTCCTTGCTGGGGAGGACGCATCTGCCTCACACATAGCAAAGGAAAAAATGCCAACCGTGATTGTATACAAGGTACCTTTCAGAAGACTTCTCTAACTTTTGAGTCTCACATTGGTAACAGCTACATCAATTTATTTCAAATGCAATGCCATTTTCTATTAAGGGAATAAAAGTGATGAAGCTTATGTCCCTCCCACCCATACACCAATTACTTTTACTATAATTGAATTAACACACGGTTTGAATCTCAAGCAAAATTTAGATCCTCTTCCTACAGTTCTGCCATCAGAAACAGCAGCACAAACAGCAACAGAGAAACCAAAATAATCAACAAAAGCAACGAGACAGAATATATCAAAATGTCAAAGTGTGACTCAGCATGAGCATTAGCATCAGTAAGTAAAAGCACAGTACAATCATCATACGTGCTCCAGGCTTTCACAGGCACACAAGTAAATTTACTTCCCACAACGTGAACATCTGAAGGTCAGTGATCCTCTGCTGGTGATCTAATCTTAAGAATTCAGTACAAGAAAAAAATATTAACAGGATAAAGCATTGTTCTTCAGACACTCTTCCTATAGATGCAGTAATTTGCCTTTTGCTTTTTCATGTATATTTTTTACAGAATCATAGGATGGCTTATGTTGGATGGTACCTTAGAGGTCTTCTAGTCCTGATATCCTTGCCATGGGCAAGGACACCTCTCACTAGACCAGGTTTCCCAGAGCCCCAGCCGACCTGGCCTTTTGACAACTTGCTAAAGCCTTGATACCTTGATCTTTGGTCTGTAGGAGCCAATTACTAAAACTTTGTGAACTAGCAGGTAATCCTGAACATTTCTCTAGCATTTGTAATTGTGATCTTAGCCTATGGAAGGAAATTGGCTTGGATCAAATCTTAAGCCTCTTCGCCAGAAAAAAACATCATCTTCTTTTCAGCATGAGAGAACTGGAGATTACATAAACAAGATGAAACTTGCAATGGTCCCAGCATGTTATAGCCACAAGGAGTATATCAACACATTTCTGGGTGGTATATGACCTCTGGAGACAAGAACTTCAGCTTCAAAGATAATGACATTTATAAACTCACCAAGCCATAACACAATACTCATTGAAACAGTAGGATATGCTTTTTACAAAGCATTACAAAGAGATGCTGAAGGCATCACAGAATGTTGAAAAATGCACGTTGTGTTTGTGTTATTGTGCCCTCAGGTAATGTGAAGAAAGATGCAAACCCACCTGCACAGCCTGAAGCTGGCCTCCAGCACAAGCTGTTAGAACTGTGACCTCTGTACAGCAGCCAGTCCCACTGGTAAAAAGAGTAAGTGACAGCAAGAGAAGGGGGAACAGGTAGGGTAAAGCTAATTTCATAGGCTGTGCTAAATTATCTGGTTTAAATCTATAAACAGACCATATTATGCAAAATACATGAACTAGTTAGGACCTGGATGAATGAAAAAGAATTTTAAAGAGGCTGTCAAGGTATAAGTGTAATTAATATTTGTGAGGAAAGACAGCACAAAGAGAAAGATGAGAAATAAGGGCTAGAAGCAGAGAGGGAGAAGAATCCTAATATGCAGCAAAAAAAATTTTCTAGCAACTTCCTAGTCATCCCTAGACAGAATGTTTTGTGCACAAGATGACTTCAGGGGGAGAGGGTATTTGACCAGATAAAAATATTTCTTGAATTTCCTTGAAGTATAGGCAACAGGAAACAGAAGGAGAAAAACAAGTCCATTTTTCTATCAAATTTCCCTTTAAATATAGCTGGTTTTGCTAGAAATTGTCTGATACTCATCTGTAGTGTTTCTACTGATCCATCAGACTTTTTTCTCATCTGATGCTGAACTTAGCACTGTTGCTCTTCACCTAGATTCCTATGGGCAGCACAGGAGTTGCTAAATAAACAAAAAGAACTGAAGATTTGTACTGACCTTGAGTCACCAATTGTATTTGTGTATTGATTATCACATGGCATCGATGAGAGGTCTGGTTCTGCATTACCCCAAACTGATGATGCGATCATACCATCCACTCACAATCTTCTCTGCTCTCACAAAAAAAAGAGGTAAGCCATTGAGTGCTATGGCTTTACAATTTTGCTGTGAAAATACTATGAAACAGATGGGACATGATGACAACAGCTGTCAACAGGTCTCACAAAACTGATATAGATATTTGGGCACAGAGTACTGTTTGGGGTACGTTACCATTCACCCACTGCAGTCTGTTGAGCTTCAATGTTTACACAAGTTGAGGTTTTGCTCATTCTATCTGAAGCTGAATTACACTTTGTTTTACAATGTCTCTAGTGATAAAATATCCTTAATCATACATTTTCTCTGGAATTTTAAACATGGTTCAAATATTTATGAATTATTGCTGTCAATTAAGCTACCTGATTTGTTATTAAACATAAATATTAAAAATGCATGCCAAATTTTTCTTACTCTTTTACCTCCCTTTTTGTTTTAGGGTTTCATGTGGAAGATTTTATTTAGAAATGCAATACAGTAAGATGCCTTTAAATTACTTTGGATTTTGCATGGGCTTGCTTTTTCAATTTAAAAAATATGATTTTATAGTTATTAATTAAATATAATTAAGTTCTCTATGTATTATAAAGAAACATAAATATTCCCATATTGTTTTCCCTTGTAGTGATAAAATGAATAAATGAGATCTAATACTCCCCTTTTCAATACATTTACATAAAAATTGATAGGTCAATGGCAGGGGGATTGGACTAGATGATCTTTTGGGGTTCCTTCCAATCCCTGATGATTCTATGAAAATAAATATCTGAAAATCACAGTTTCTTCTCCATTATTCCAATTTCGTCTAAAAAACCCAAAGAAATAAGAAGTCAGTGAGTCACTTACAGATAAGGTTTCATTTTTGCACAATTTAGAAAACTGCAATTCCTTAGTATCCTGCAGAATCAATGTCTATGATTCATGAGCTTCATTTTGGTCAGATAATTTAGGAGTTTAAATTAGTCTAAATTATCTAATTTAGGAGCTAATTAAGATAAAACATTAACAGCATTAATGGAAAGACAGACACCTCTAGACAGTGATTCAGAAGTGTTAAACATTAATTTGGCTCTAAATAACCCCTCTGTTATCACTGATTGCATTAGTAGCTTAGGTAATGTTTTCTACTTCCTAGTTTAGGCATTTCAGGTGATGTTCAGTGAGAGTCATTAGTGCCATCCTTTATAGCTAGTGTGTCCTTCGGTGCATCTGGGTTTATTTCCTTTAGAATTGTACTCTGGAAATCAAAATATTGATGGTAACAGGGGCCATGAAGTTTCAATAAAGAGATGGGAGCTACTTAATCTCTGAAACTGAAGTGTTTCCAAACAATGTGTAAACATTGTAAATATTAGCAGCTTAATTTCTGGGGCTTCAAATGATCCCAAATGTTCTTGTGAATATTCATAAATAATTCAAAATGTTGTAATTACATATATATAAAATCATATCTATGTTGTAGCCAGCTACACATTTTTTAAACTGGAGATTGTCGTAGCCTACTCAAATAGTGTCATGTCCTGACCCACTCATTTAAGTCCAGGGAAAATGACTTTTTCAGTAGTCTGTGGAGCAGCCAAAACAATTGCCAAGGAAGAGATAATTAAACCACCCAAACTTATGTGGTGGGTTCCGAGGGAGCCAAAAGAACTGGACCCAGCTGGACTAAGTGTCCTACTGGCTTGATCTTAGTTAAAATATCCTTTAAGTTATTCTCACAGATCTAGTCAGAGAGTCTCGTTGCTGATACTTTCTCTCTCCCCTGGCCCACTCCTTCTGCTCAACAAAGACACAGGACAGGTAAAGCCACAACGACTCTGAGGAAAAAAATTTGCTGATAATTTTATCAATTAACAATTCTAGTAAATAAACATGGAGAGTTTGGCAATGATTAAATGATAACTTTCAGTGAATGAATAACTAATAGCTTTCAGTGAGCAAATGAAGTGCTCTCATGAGTCTAATTATCTGAGCCCATCGCAATTCATAGAAAACTTAGAAACTTGACTACATGTAGAGTGGAAAACAGAAAAAAAAAAGACAAAAAAAACCACAGAGAAAGGAGAAAAAGAGAAGGTAACCACCCTTTGGCTCCTGCACCATCACTGCATAGAAGAACTTACCCTGTTGGTGATGAGGCGTTAAGACAACAGCTGACCCCTCACCACACACGAGGTTCCTTTTATGCAGTTTTGACCACCCACAGGTGTCAGCATTCTAGCTTTTAACTTAGTGTTTAAGGCCTCTGGTCGTCATTAGTAGGTTGAAAAAACAGGTGAGCCTGCAAGTGACTGAATCTGTAGCCTTGAAGATAGATTGAACACTAGGCTGTATCTTCAGCACAGGTAGGAGGGAAACAGTCTCCTTGTTTTCACAAGGGGCTGAGAGAAAGCTATTAAAAAATTATTGTCTTGAAGCTGTTAAAGATTTCACAATTAGAAACTGTTTGAGAGAAGACAGACCACTCTCGTGAGCCCAAGAAAAATGGTAAATTATTTTAAGATGTTGACAACTGGCCAGTACTGTTTTATGACATGTACAGAAGAAATGAATGACAAGCAATATTGTAGGTGAAGAATAAGATGGCATCCTGAAAGCTCTAAGGACAAAATAATTGCTTCCCAAAGGAAAGCACAATCTGGTAGGAGATCCTTTGGGGACATCTCTGTCCTTTGCTGTTTGAATACAATAAAACTGAAAAGGACTACTGAACTTTAGTTGGAACTGGGAAGACCTTTGGATTTTTAATCAAGTGCTGCAGAGGGAAGAAGAACCATGTATTATTAATAAGAAAAAAAGAGAGTGCATACTATCAAGGCAATTAAAGCAGGCTTTTAAATGCATGGTTCTGGCTTAATGAGTCAGTTCTACTTAAACAGCCTAAGTTTTTTAATGTATATAATATTGTGTAATTTAGGGCCATTTAATCCTGTTTTTCTTTTAACCCACTCAGATCTTTAAAATATTTAATTCTATTTTGTAGTTATGATTCCCTTGAAACTGAGAAAAAAATACTGCTGCCTTGAACAGCAACTGAAATGTTCTTCCACCTTCTTCCATGCTGTCACATTGCAGAGTAACAGTAGCCAGAAATTTTGCAATTAATCTGCTTTACTATATTTTGGCAATAGAAGTGTGAAAACTCTTTTTTTCTTGTCAAACATGGCCTTCAAATTAAGTAGTTTAGATTTCTGGCTGCGAAATAAATCCAGCAAAGGCAACGTGTTTTATTCAATGTTCTATATAATATCATTATTTATAACCAATTCTTAGCCAACAAGATTGATGTCTTCATTCCATCTTTTATAACTCTGTAATCTTTAATTTGTCTGTATCTCTGTACTTCACGCTGCTGTTACCTCGGGAAGCTTCCAGAATGATTTAATCAGATTTGTCTATGGTGACGAGGTCTTAAGACAGAAAATCTGTCATACAATACAGGAATATCTCTAATATCAGCTTAATCGAACTTGCTGTTGTCATATGGATATTCCTGGACGCTGTCCACTGGATTAGCTTTACCAAATTGAGAGCATTGTCAATCTGCTGGAGGGTAGGAAGACACTGCAGAAAGATCTGGACAGGCTGGGTCAGTAAGTTGAGTCCAACGGGATGAAGTTTAACAGGGCCAAAGAGTAGGGTCCTATACTTTGGCCACAATAACCCCCTGCAGCTTCAGATTGGGGGATGAGTAGCTGGAGAGCAGCCTGGCAGAGGGACCTGGCAGTACTGGTTGACAACTGGCTGAACAGGAGCCAGCAGTGTGGCCAGCAGGACCAGGAACATAATTCTCGCCCCGTAGTGGGCACTGGTGAGGCCTCACCTCAAGTACTGGGGGAAGTTCTGGACCACTTACTACAAGAAAGAGTTTGAGGTGCTGGAGCAGGTCCAGAAAAGCAATGAGGCTAGGGAAGGGACTGGAGGCAAAGTCTGATGAGGACATGCTGGGGCTGTTTAGCCTGGAGAAGAGGAGATTGAGGGGAGACCGTCTTGCTCTCTACAACTGCTTGAAAGTGTAGAGAGATGAAGCTTGGTCTGTAGTCCCTAGTGGTCAGTGATAGGATGAGGGGAAATGGCCCAAAGCCACTCCAGGGGAGGTTCAGATTGGATGTCAGGAGGAATTTATTTGCTGAAAGGGTTGTCAGGCACTGGAACAGCCTGCTCATGGGGTTGAGTCCCCATCCCTGAGGGTGTTGAATAGAAGGGTAGATACAGTGTTTGGGACCATGGCTTAGTAATGCTGATCAGGCTACGAAAAGGTTGGGCTTGATGAACTTGAAGGTCTCTTCCAGCTGAAACTATTCTATGATTCTGTGACTCTATTATGCCTTATCCCTTTGGAACCTTGGAAATGCTAACTGACATTTAAAAAAATTCATTGCAGTCTTTATTGCTTCAATTTTTACCATCATTGTAACATTTTAATAATTTTAGTAGATTAAATTTTCTGGTTTCAGCTTCTAGCCATTGAATCTTAAAACATTGTGCTGTTAGAGTGTACAATCTTCTGCAATCTTGGTTCCTTTAGTAAGCATTTAATCACCAAATTCTGTAAATATTATTCTGAAAATTACATAAACTGTACATCCTCAGTCTTTAGGACAGGTTTGCATTTTTTTTAAATGATACTAAGAGATGTTCCATAAGTAATTGTCTTTTTCTTCAGTATCCTAAAGTGCAGACAAGAGTTAATTACATGCCACATTTTCTTCATTAAAGACCATCTCATTCTCACAGAAATACTAAAATACATTAAATCTCTGTAGTGAGTGAGGTTATTCTATGTGCCACAGTCTCTCTTTTAAGAAGAGGAAGAATGTTAGAAATATTGCCTGAGGCAGAGATCTGTAGGAGCAGACAGAAATGTCTCCTGAGCTACCCTGTTTAAAGATGTCCTGATGAATGCCAATTCTACATTTGCTTCCTCCTTGCTGCAAAATAATTAAAAATAGATAGAAAAACTTCATGCCACATTTGTACCATCAGTTGATACTCTAAGTTCTCTCCTCTCTTCCCTAGATCCTGCAGTACTTGTCTTTCCTTTTGTAATTTTTACTTCTTTCAAGAGATTTTGGACTTTATTTTACCTACATCCTACATTTACTCCTAATTCTGAGGTAATTTCTGTGTTTCTATTCACTGTTTTATCAATTATCAGATTCTCATTGCTAGTTATCTGTCTCCATATATTTCTTTCTTTATTCTTTCAGATTGTTGATCACAATTATTTGAGTGCAACCATGCAGACAAATCTTGTTCTGCCAAATGGTCTATTTGCAAAATTCATGTATCTCTATTTTAGAGACAAAGATGTCGTGTGGGACAGTGTCAAATGCCTTGTACAAGCCCAGGTAGATGACTCCAGCTGCTCTATCCTTACCCACCAATGTTGCATCTCTGTCACAGAAAGCTACCAGGCTTGTCAGGCATGATTTGCTCATAGTGAAACCATGTTGACTGTCATCAGTCACCTCCTTGTTTTTCATGTTCCTCAACATACATTCTAGGAGGATCTGCTCCATGATCTTTCCAGGCACAGAGGTGAGACTCACTGGCCTGTAGATCCCTGTGTTGTCTTTACAGTCTTTTTAAATGGGGATTATGTTTCACCTTTTGAAATGGGGGTCATACTTCCTCTTTTGCAATTGGTGGGACTTCACCAGACTGCTATGAATTCTCAAATATAATAGATAGTGGCCTAGCAACTTCATCAACCAGTTCCCTCAGGACCTGTGGTTACATCTCATCAGGTCCCATGGACTTGTGAATCTTCAGGTTCCATATATAGTACTGAACCTTATCTGCCTCTACTGTAGAAATTCAGATGCTATTAACTGTTCCAGAGGCACCTTTTTCTTTCCATGCCTTTAAATAAATGAACAGATTTTTAATGTTAATAACAGATATTTCTAAAATAAACTAGTCAGTCAAAATTTTAGTGGTCAGCATCAATCAACAACTTAAATATAACCTCTTGATGTCATAGCAGAAGTGGGCGAGTTATTCTTTACATCATTTCAGTATCCTTTCTCATGCAGTTCCCAACAACTGTGCTGAATCACTGGCATTGGGTGCTCAAAATAAACTGAAGAAAAGAACATCTGAATTAACTTTAATCAAACAACTGCTAAATCAGTCTTCACCTGGGTTGAATTGGATCACACTGTTTTCTTCAGACAGTGGCTTATTTTTCTCTAATCATACTGTTTCTTTTAAAAATGCATTAGCATTCTCTAGAAACCTGACTCAAAATAAAGCTTTGCTTACTTAATGTTCCAAAAATGCAAAGATTTCAAGAAAATATATGAAAATCAGAAATACAGATTTATCTTCTTTCATGTGGTATCTATATCCTTCAAAACTTGCAGACATTTTAGGAAAAGACATTGAGAGATTTTTCTGTTTTGCATTGTCTCACAAATACTTCCTGTATATTTCTTTTGAATTCCTGTGTCTTATTTAACTATTCTCCTTATTCATCTGCAGAAACACCTTTTAGCAGTCTATTTTTTTCTTGGAGGTTATAATACTTATTGATTCTACTGAAATAAATCAGTGGCATCCTCAACCACTTAGGGGGACCTTGACAGCCTGGATAAAAGGAAAGAGAGGAAACTCATGAATTTCAGTGAAGAAAAATGCAAAGTCCACCACCAGGCCACAAAGATGATCAGTAGACTGGAGTATGTTTCACGTAAAGAGAGGTGGTAAGAGCTGAGAGTGTTCAGACTGGAAAGAGAAAACTCAGTGGAATTCATGTATAGTGCATAAATATCAAGTAGAAAAGAATGAAGACAATGAACAAGGGGACAATGCAGTTGGCACAAATTAAACCCCAGTAAATTCCATCTGAACAATTTAACACTGGGAATGGTATCCTTTTACACTGGCTTGGACACAGTTCTGTGTTCTGAAGGACAGATTACATCTCTGGGTGGCATCACTTAGCCATTGCATCACCACCATCAGCTGCCCCCAAACTCCCAGAAGCAAGATGATACCAAGCAGCCCAATTCTAAAATATCTGCTGCACTTTCTGAGTTGGTTGCCTGCCCACAGGAAAGGTTATTAATATTTACACAATATCTTAATTTATCAAATAATGTAATGACTTCAATCATACCACAGAATGTCAAAGATCTCCAAATGAGAAGCTAGAGAAGAAACAGATGTAGGGAAAAACAGCAAAAGCTTTTAATTGTGGTGTTTATGTGAACATAGAACAGTCTTGGCTGGAAAAGACCTTCCAGATCATTGACTCCAACATTTTCCTAGCCCTATCGGTACCACTAAATCCCGTCCACCAATGCAACATCTAGCCTTCTCTTCAACACCTCCAGGGATGGGCACCCAACCACCTCCCTGGGCTGGCTGATTCAATGCTTTCCAGTAAAGCAACTTTTCCTAAAAATTCTAATGTTCAAAAATCATATGTCATTCGTAATATAGACACAAAGTGGAAGTTGAAGGTAACACTGAACTTTCTGCTGAATTTGTTGAGGAACATCACACAGAAATCTCTTGCTCCTAAAACAGGGTGAAATGTACGTAGGCTTCAGCAGTATTATTTTTGTTCCATTTATTAAGCATAATTTAAAAGAAACCCACAACACTGCTCATCTACAAAGCCTCATTGAACTAACACTTCTACTAACACCCATGCATTGTGGTTTGACCCCATCCAGCAATCAAGTACTGCACAGCTGCTTTCCCACACAGTGAATCATGAGAAAACACATGGGTTGAGACAAAGACGGTTTAATAGTTAGCTCTATCCCAGAAAAAAACACTGCAGCATGCCAGACAAACATAAATAACACTGATATCTGCCCAGTATGACTTTCCCTCTTAGAAACAAAAACTACCAATTTTAGTTGGTACAGCTTCTTCCAGAGAGTACAGATAATACAGAAAATACAGAAAATCTAACCCCACATCTCAGATAAAAAATGAACTTATTCAATTTTCCAGGTAAAACTCTTTTTAACCCAACTTCCATTTTAATTTGTTTGTTTCTGCTGTTTCCTGTTGCAGAAAGAATTCTTGATAAATAATTACCTGTTCTGCAAAGCTTTGTATGTCAGCTTGTCAGCGATTCACACATATTGGTGTGGCTAATGAAAAGTGTATTACATAAATCTGATTTTATAAATTCCTAAAATAGGGATTCTTAAAATTAGTTCAGTGAGAACTGACACCCAAACTTTTTAAAGATAATATTTCTTCATAAGGGCTCTGGGAAGTTAAGGAATAGGAGCAGGATAGGCATTGAGTCAGTTGTAACTCCTTCAGTTAAGGTTTGTTAAACATATACGTAACATTCGCTCAGTAATAAGAGAGTCCATAGTGAAAGTTACCACTCCAATAGTAGAGTTTCTTAAATAAAGTAATTTTGTTCTTGGTTTTTTTCGCATGTTCTCACTTCTGTTACCGAGTGATTTGCAAATGGTGTGCTCTCCAAAACGTGATTCTCACATAACTTCGTGTGTTACTCCCAGAACACTCAGGAGCAGTTTTCCGTTACCATCCTTACTCCCATGCGCAACAAGAAATTCCTAGAAGAAGGGATGGTTTATTTTTAGTTTTAACTGCTTATCACTGAAATTTGCTGGCACTTGTTCATCTCCTCTGTTGACCAAATAAATAATTTGGGTTTTGCAACTAGAAGATGTTTTATAAATTTTAATGAGTAGTATGAGATGCTGGTTATTATTAATGGCAGAAAATGTTCTTGTCACATGCATCATTTGTACTTCCCTGAATCTAGAAAAATTAAAAACAAACGTGCTAACAACCGTTCCCCCCTGCCTCAACAAACCCATTGTTTTTGTTAAGTAAAATGCTGCTTTCATTCATCCGCAGATAAAGTGTGATTGGCAGTAATCAGAAATGTATTCACTGAATACTCTAACATGAAAAGGGAAAATCAACTTGGACACTTAAGCAATAAGATCCTTCAAGGCTGGAAATTTGTGCAAGTGCAGTTGACAGGCATAGACAAAAGAGACAGATTGCTTATCTCTGAGTAACAGAGACTGAACTCTGACTGCTGGAATCATGGTGCTGTGGCACTGAAGTGCATGGCTGTCTCAGTCTCTCACACACAAGCACATTCATAGGGCTTAGTAAAATGTTGTCATTATTACACATCTTAGGTTAAATCAGATGCTTAGCCATAATATTCTGGGAATGGGGTTCCTTGCATGCAGCTGTGGTTATGTTCTTTGAGCTCAACGTTGACCTTGTTAAGTCCTAGGTCTTTCCTTACTGGAAAGGAAGTAAATTTTGAATATTTTATTGTCTGAAGTACTGACAGGCTTTTAACTAACTGTCTTTACAATACCTCTGTAAGTCAGAAATCTTGACAAAAAATGGAGTACCTATTCATTATTTGAATATTCAATTTGTATTTGTTGATTTTTTCCTATTTGCTGAACAGGAATACTTAAAAAAATAGGAAATAACTCAGATATCCCACCTGTATTTAATCAGGCACAAGTAGTGCACCTGCACTGTTTTCTCAGGCAGAATTTCAAGCTGAATATGTCTTGAAAAGAACTATTGGAAAAATTAATGTTTTTTGGAAAGGTTTCTGTTAAATTATGGGAATGTATTCTGAAAAAAAGTTAAAAACTTAAGAAAACCTTAATTTTAGTGCTGAATAGCAAGGATTTATACCAAAAATCCATAAATAACTCCAGGAAATGTTGAGTAGACCTTGGGCTTCAAGATCACAAATTTCTTAAAATAATTTTCTGTGTATTTTTTCATATTACAGCTCTGTCTTCTAAAGAATAAAAAGTGAGAGTTAGGAGATTTGAAATAGGAAAAAGATGAAATAATTACATTTGTAAGTTTTAAAAATAAGATACTAAAAATTGAATATTATTAATTACAAAATTGCTGAATTTGAAAAGGAATCATGTATCCTAGTTTCTTTGACATCTCTGAGAACACAATACCACAAAATTCAAATTCAAGGTGTTTTTCCTGTAAGTTCAGTTGCTGCAGAAATTGCTACAGAAAATGAGATTTCTCTGTCTTAGTGTTGGGTGTAACAGTACAAAATAGACATCTCAAGAAACATCAGAAGTTTTTGCAATATGTTTAACACTGACATGAAAGCAAGCAGACAAAATACCCAAACACAAATTTGCTTTTCAGCAATAACCCAAAAACATTATACTTCTTACCTGTCAATTTAACACTAGAAAATAAAGTGCAACTACCATGGAAAATGCTACAGACTTATGGCCTGTTCAGGTGGCTTTTCCCCTGAAGTCTATAAAAAAATCTTTCATGGGTGTATTTATTTGCAAATAAAAATTTTATCAATCAAATATCAATTAATAAATGTTTACAAATGTTTCAGCTACAGTGGTGTGTTTTTCAGTCCTTCTATTTGTGACATCCAAAAGTCGTTCTAACAAAATACGGAGGATGAGTAACACACTAGGCAATTAGTCTGCAGAAAACTAGGTTTAGAATTTGCAATGTACTCACTTCCCTACAGTGACAGCTAAATTTACACTAATTACTTTAAGAAGCTAATATAGAAGCCTAATATGTTAGTTGACTCATTATAGACTGTGTTTATGTCCATCAAAGACATAAAACACTGAAGTCAGACTACCTAAATCTTCTTGTTCTTAAGCGTGCAGAGAAGAGATACAGAAAATTACTTCACTGCCCTGAGGGAATCCAGGGCAAAAGGTTTCCAAGCTCAGCCATCAGCTTTAAGGTCCAGGGATGAATGCAGTGTAGCCAGAAAAATATTGTAGGTGAAAAAAATGTTATTAATATTGTTGTCAAAACACCCATATGTCTTATCTAGAACTCACTTATTTTCCCCACATAAATACATGCACAGAGAGTTTTCCATGGAGTATATTAGAAATAACACCTTATAGATTAACTATTGTTTTCTAAATTACATGTTTCATGCAGAAATTAAATACATGGATATCCTTTCAGAGTGGGCAAATTCAATCACTTGCTTCTTTTCCATTGCCTCAGCAGTCATCAAATTTTCATTCTAAAGTCAGTAAGCTGTGAATAAAACCAGAAACTCCCTACAAATAGTCTTTATGAAGTGGTGAATGTGAACCACCTAAAGACTACAAGTGTCATAATGTTATGAGGAAAAGCAGAGCTAATGAATTGTTTACTGACATTTTCACTAGTCATGACTCTTAGCTAATATATCTTGGTGGGAGACATTTCCAAGCTACTTGCCACAGCCTTTTAAAGACAATTAATAGAAAATCCTGCTGCTTTAAACTCTTATATTATTTGCATAAAAAGGCCTTTAAAAAAAGCCATAAAATCTTACAACACCTATTCCTACTCAGTATTATTTCAATGAGAATAGAAATTTGGCTTCAGAAGCTTGCAAAGTTATATTTTTTTTCCAAGTACAGCATAACAAGATAATATCACACACTTAATTGCACTTTCATAAAGATAAAGGGTTTCCATCCCTGCCATTTGCAGCAGTTGGCCAACTAGAATTATTTTGACCCTTTTATGCATATATACAGGAAAATGATTGTTTTGTCTGCTAGATTTAGCAAGAAAATGTATTTTTATGATACATGATACAGGCAAAAATCTTTATATAAGAAAAATTGTTATATCATAGAATTGTAGAAGAGTTTCAACTAGAAGAGACCTTCATGACCATCAAGTCCAACCTTTTCCTAGCCCTATCAATACCACTAAACCCTGCAATGCAACATCTACCCTTCTCTTCAGCACCTCCAGGGATGGGGGCTCAACCCCTCCCTGAGCAGGCTGTTCCAGTGTTTGACAACACTTTCAGGAAAGAAGTTTCTCCTGACATCCAACCTGAACCTCCCCTGGTGCAGCTTCAGGCCAGCAGTCACTGGCCACTAGGGAGAACAGACCAACCTCCACTTCTCTACAACCTTCTGTCAAGTAGTTGTAGAGAGCAAGATCTCCCCTCAATCTCCTATTCTCCAGGCTAAAGAGTCTCAGATGCTGCAGCCTTTCCTCATATGACACGTGTTTCAAAATAGGAAAAAAGTGAAATGTTCCACCTTTTAGTGAAACTGGTATTGAATGGGACAACATAAGGTCTTTTAATTCGATCATAATACCGATACTCAGCATAACAGCGTAAAAACAAGAGTAAGAGTATTCCTACACAAGTTTTCTTTATAAATAAGGGTTAGAAGTTTTGCCCTGGTGTGGAATAGTAAAACATTTTCAGAAGTAGAGAGGCAAAACATGGTGATTCTAAAACTTGAAGCGAGGCAGAGAGTAGAGAAGTAACAGGGGATAGGTAACTTTTAAGCAAGTCACTACATAGTGCATAGCTTCCTACGTTCTGCGGACAAATACTTCTAGTCAGTTGGGATTTTCTAGGTTAACAATATAAAAGCATCTCTTCTCCACCTTTCAGTAATGAACATACTTTCTGCTCCATTACTCTCCATTAACTAGGTACCATTAGCACCATTACACAATGTCTCTGTCATTCAGACTGGCATAAAACAGTGGATTTTGTTAATAATAGGTTATATAATAAGGGGGGGAAATGGATCACTTTAACTCAGCAGGCAGTTTTGCCCTAGGTGAGGACAAAATCCTGATGCGCTTTCTCAGGCCATATCTCCTCTATGTGTTACAAAACCTATCAAACTTTGCTATTGAAACAAGATTGGAAAGCTCCATTAATCTATCCGAATATTTTCCTTTCAATATACTTCAAAAGAGGGGTCAGGGGGAAATGAGAAAAAGAGTTCTGTATGTACTCATTTCAGAAATGGTAAAGTGCTGTCAAGTTTTTTCACTTCTTTAAAAATTGATTGCTTGGAAAGAATGCCAAGGTGTTCAAATGGTAATTAAAATGTGGACATCCTATGTTTAAATTGTTTAAACTTGTACCCCAGGTATCAGTATAGATTGGGGATCGACCTGTTGGAGAGTGGCGTAGTAGAAAGGGACCTGGGGGTCCTGGTGGCCAGTGGGATAACCATAAGCCAGCACTGTGCCCTTGTGGCCAAGAGGGCCAAAAGCATCTTGAGGTGGATCAGAACAAGTGTAGTTAGCAGATCAAGAGAGGTTCTTCTCCCACTCTGTTCTGCCTTGGTGAGACCACATCTGGAGCATTGTGTCCAGTTCTGGGCTCCTTAGTTCCAGAAGGACACAAAACTGCTGGTGAGAGTCCAGTGCAGAGCCACAAAGACAACGAAGGGACTAGAGCATCCCCCTGATGAGGAAAGGCTGACGGAACAGGGTCTCTTTTGCTTGGAGAAAAGGAGACTGAGGCATGACCTCATTAACGGTTGTAAATATGTGAGGGGTGGGTCTCCCCAGGGAGGTCGTGGAGTCTCCTTCTCTGGGGACTTTCAAGGCCCGCCTGGATGTGTTCCTCTGTGATCTGTGTTAGACAGTTTTGTCCTGCTCCGGCAGGGGGGTTGGACTCGATGATCTCTTGGGTCCCTTCCAACCCCTAACATCCTATGATCCTATGATGATCAGGAGAATGGAGCCAGGCTCTTCTCAGTGTCATCTAGTGATAGTATGAGGGGCAATGAGTATGAACTGAAACATGGGAGATTCCACATAAATATGAGAAGGAACTTCTTCCCAGTGTGGGTGACAGAGCACTAGATAGGGCTGCCCACGGAGGTTGTGGAGTCTCCTCTGGAGACATTTAAAACCTGCCTGGATATGTTCCTGTGTGACTTAATCTAGGTGATCCTGTTGTAGCAGGAGGATTGGACTAGATGATCTTTTGAGGCCCCTTCCAATCCCTGATTCTGTGATTGTGAGTAAAAGCCTGCCTCATCTAGTTCTCTTGTGCAGCCTTAGTTCAGAATTAGAATTAGATTTATTATCAAGTCAGGAAAAGATCTCTGAGATCATCAAGTCTAGTCTATAACCTGATACCATGACATCAGCTAGACCATGTCACCAAGTGCCACATCCAGTCTTTAAATATCTCCAGGTATAGTGACTCTGCCAGTTCACTGTGCAATCCATTCCAATGTCTGATCACCCCTTCTGTGAGGAAGTGCTTCCTGATATCTAACATAAACTTCCCCATTTAAACAACTACTGCCATCAGAATCACTTTCAGAACACAAGAGGAATCTGCAAGATATGTCCCTGGCAAAAACTTCAGCTGCAATGGATTATTGTTATTACTGAGGCTGGACTAAATGTCTGAGCTCATCCAGCCCAGCCTATCACCTAACATCACCACATCAGGTAGTGCCACCAAATGGCACATCAAAGTTAAGTCATATATTTATACATCTACAATTTAAACTCTATTCTTAACAAAGCTATGGCCTCTATTCTGTGACTGAAGTGTAATTATTTTTTTAAAAACAGCTATCTGTCATGAGTTATTTCCTGACCATGTGGACTTGGTGAGAAGACAATCCTGCTCCATCTTCTCTCATAGTTTCTGCAGTGGGGGGGGGGGCAGGGCAGTTTAGCTTTTTTTCCCTCTTTTATATCTGTTTCTGAATCATATCACACACCTGCTAGCATGGAGAGCTGCAACATTCCTTTTGAGTTAGTCTTAGTGCGGAGAGAAGCATCTTGGAAAACAGTGATTTGGATGAGTTTTAATTGCCAAGGCGTGTTTTAGGAAGGTAGTTTATCAATAGAACTGGTTCCTATGCATGGAACCCAGGCCCTGAGCAGCATGTATGTGTAGTAGCCCTTTTCACAACATCTGCCACTTGTGGCAGGGCATTCATTTTGTGGCTGTCATTGGTTTTGTCCATACCCATAGGTATGCAAGGACTGTGTGAAGGTTTACCCCAAGGAATATGGCTTTCATCAGGCTGCTTGAACATTTTGCTATAAATATGTGATGTTGCTTACAGTTACTTTAACAGATGGCACTAGGCTGTTGAACAGGTGAAGCTGCATATGGGATTAGCAAAAACTTGCAATGTCTCCTTTCACTTCTTCAAGCTCTCAACTTTTCAGACCTCTGTAATTGCTTTCTCAAGCAGTCGACACAAGTGTCAAGGTACAGAATTTCTGACATGCAATGATCTGTGATGCCAACAACTGTCTGACTATATCGTTTTGTCCTGAAGTCTGTAAATGAAGGTGCCAAGTTAAAGTATGTGACAAACCTGCCTGCTTTCTCCAACCTCATAAATCAGTTATATGTGTAATGAAACAAAAGAATGCATTAAAGGGATCAAGGAAAAACAGAAGGCAATAAAATAACAGAAACAAGCTCACTAAAGAGAGCAGCACACGATTATTCTCTTTAATCTGAGATGTCTGCATAAGGAATAACTTGGTATTTTCAATCAGTGGCTCTACCAGGTAGAGAGAAGAAGCAATCTGCTCTTCTGGTTTGCTTCTGGCTTTCCTAAAACAGTCATTTCTCGGATCTGTCATTATCAACCTTGTAAGTAAATGGCTTTAGAATCAATATCTGTAATGGGAAGTTGTTTGTGGCCTTTGCTTTCCACAAATCATTTTAAGTTTGTACAAAGTGTTTTCATGGTTTTCATGATCCCACTTTGCCACAAAATTTAGAATGATTGTGTATAAACAGAGCTCTACAGAGCTGATCTGCCATGTGTTTTTATTAATTCCCAGCAAGGCAGACACAGTAACATGATCATTTTATGAAAAAAAAAACCCAACAAAACCACGTTACAACTTCTTAACGATCCATATATTCACACTCTAATAATAGTCTGCATGAAATGTATTACTTTATAAGATCTGGCTAAATCAAGGCCAGATTCTCTAATAATTATTTTAATATGCAATACATTTGCAAAAAAACCCTGTAAGTAAGGAATGTACACTCAGTTCATGATCACAGGGATCACAGTATCACAGTATCACAGTATTATCA
>VXBP01004460.1:18837-38847 GCA_013400115.1 Rhinopomastus cyanomelas
AGTCTAAACCTACCCTGTTGTAAATTGAACCCATTTCCTCTTGTTCTACCACTAATTGCTTGTGTGTGAGAAGAGACCAGCACCAACCTCTCCACAACATTCATTCCGGTAGTTGTAGAGCATGATGACATGTCTTCTCAGCCTCCTCTTCTTCAAACTAAAGAGCCTCAGCTCTTTCTGTCTTTCCTCATAAGATTTATTCTCTAGGTCCTTCACCAGCTTACTTGCCCTTCTCTGCTCCTCTCCTGCACCTCCACATCTCTAACCCAAAACTGGACACAATACTCAAGATGTAGCTTCATGGGTGCTGAATACAGGGGTGTTAAGGGAGAGGGTGGTGGCACTCGTCTCNCATCAATTAGAACCCCTTACGTCCCTCTCTGCTACAAGGCTCTCCAGCCACACCTCTCCAAGCCTGTAGCATTGCATGGGGTTGTTGTGACCCAAGTGCAGGATCTGGCATTTGGCCTTATTGAAGCTCATGCAATTAACATTGGCTCATTACTCCAACCTGTCCAAGTCTCTCTGAAGAGCCTCCCTACCCTCTGGCAGATGAACACTCCTACCTAACTCGGTGTCATCTGCAAACTTACTAATGATAATGTGTCTTTATCAAGATCATCAATAAAGATGTT
This sequence comes from Rhinopomastus cyanomelas, assembly GCA_013400115.1. Lineage (NCBI taxonomy): Eukaryota > Metazoa > Chordata > Aves > Bucerotiformes > Rhinopomastidae > Rhinopomastus > Rhinopomastus cyanomelas. Next base: position 19,473 of record VXBP01004460.1, read on the forward strand.
ATACAGAGATCGTCCCAACACCAAGCCCCGAGGCCCACCACTTGCTGCATGCGCCAGCTGGGTTTAACTCCATTAACCACCACTCTTTGGGCCCGCCTGTTAAACCAGCGTTCTATCCAGCAGACTGTGTGTTTGTCCAAGCCATGAGCAGCTAGCTTATCAAGGAGAATTCCATGGGGAACTGTGTCAAAGGCTTTTAGAAAGTCCAGGTAAACAATATCCACAGCAGGTAAACACTATCCACATCTCTTCACTCATCCAATAGTCGGGTCATCCTGTCATAGAAGGAGATCAATCAGGTTCATCAGGCAGGACCTGTTTTTAATAAATCCACATTCACTGGGCCTGATCCCCTGGTTGTCCTGTATGTGAAATGTGATGGCACATGAGATGATGTGTTCCATGACCTTCCCTGGTATCAAGGTCAGACTGATAGGTCTATAGCTTCCTGGATCCTCCTTTCTGCCCTTCTTGTAGATGAGTGTTACATTTGTCACGTTCCAACCCATTGGGACTTCCCCACCTAGATATAGGAGTCCAGGAAGGCTGGACAAACAAGGGGACAAACTCTAAAGAGACATGTCCCCATGTGCCAAAGAAATGGTCCAGCCGGAAAGAAGACCAGCCTGCTTGAGCAGAGAGTTTTGCAAGAACTCAGACTGAAAAAAAGAATGTGTCTATTTTGAAAAGAGAGGCAGATGAATCAGGAACCTTTTAAGGATATTGTAAGATCACGTAGAAAGAGAATTAGAGATGCAAAAGCTCAATTAGAACTGAATCTGGACAACTCTGTTAAGGAAAATAAAAAGTGCTTTTATAAATCCATTAATAATAAAAGGAGGGCCAGGGAAAATATCCACTTCTTATTGGATGAAGGGAGGAACTTAATAATTGAAGACACGGAAAAAGCAGAGGTACTTAACACCTTCTTTGCCTCAATCTTTAACAAAAAGCTTGGCTTGGCTCAGGGTAATAGGGCTCCTGAGTTGGTAGACAGGGATGAGGAGCAGAAAATCTGTCTTGTGATCCTGGAGGAAGTAGTTAGTAACCTGCTATGCCACACAGATCCTAACAATTCTGTATGTCCAGATGGGATTAATCTCATAGTGCTTAAGGACTTGGCACAAGAGCTAGCTAAACCACTCTCCATTATTTGTCACCAATCCTGGCTAACCAGAGAGCTTCCAGATGACTGGAAGTTGTCCAGTGTGATGTCCACCCAAAAGAAGGGCCAGAAGGAGGATCCAGGGAGCTGTAGGCCTGTCAGTGTGACCTCTGTGCTTGGCAAGTTTATGGAGCAGATAATCCTGAGTTCCAATGAGTGGCATGTAGAAGGCAACCAGGGGATCAGGCTCAGCTAACATTGGTTTAAGAAATTAAGATCCTGCCTAACCAATCTGATCTCATTCTATGACTGGATGACTCACCAAGTGGATGATGGGAAGGCTGTGGATGTGGTCTGCCTAGACTTCAGCAAAGCCTTTGACACAGTCTCCCACAGCATCCTCCTGAAAAAGATGTCAGTCCATGGCTTGGATAGATACACTCTCTGCTGGGTTAAAAACTGGCTGAAGGACTGGACACAGAGAGTGGTTGGTCTCCAGTGACCAGTGGTGTCCCCCAGAGACCAGTACTGGGCCCAGTTCTACTCAAAAACTTTAACGATTGTTTGGATGATGGGATAGAATCTACACTTAGTAAATTCACAGATGACACCAAGTTGGGGGGGGAGTGTCGATCTGCTGGATGAGAGGAAGTTGCTACAGAGAGACCTGGACAGGCTGGGTCAATGGGCAGAGGCCAGCGGGATGCATTTGAACAAGGCCAAGTGCAGGGTCCTGCATTTTGGCCACAATAACCCCCTGCAGCTACAGACTGGGGGATGAGTGGCTGGAGAGCAGCCTGGCAAAAGGGGACCTGGGAGCACTGGTTGATTACCAGTTGAACATTAGCCAGCAGTGTGCCCAGGTGGCACAGAAGACCAATAGCATCCTGACTTGTATCAGAAATGGTGTGTCCAGCAGTGCCTATACTCAGCCTTGACTACTCCGTGCAGTTCTGGGTCTCTCACTTCAATAAAGATATTGAAGTACTGGAGCGGGGCCAGAGGAGAGCAGTGAGACTGGTGAAGGGGCTAGAGAAAAAGGATTATGAGGAGAGGCTGAGAGAGCTGGGTTTGTGTAACCTGGGGAAGAGAAGACTTAGAGGTTTTTTCCAATCCAAGTAATTCTGTAATTCTGTGATTCTGTGATTCTATGATCTGCTCTCAGTGGAAAAGGATCAATGCAGGGAATACTGAAGCAAACTCAACACACATATTTATGGGATGTTCATGAAGGTGTTGACAGGTTTCATTGCGAGGACACTCTCAATGATTTTTCAAAAATCATAGTGATGGAAAGTATCTCAAGACTGGAAGAGAGTAAGTATCACACACATCTTCAAGGGCAGGAAAGAAGATGGAAGACAAGGGAAAGTACTTGAGAGATTTCTGTGATGAAAGCTGATTTCTATGTCATCATTACTTGTGGTGCTTCACATAAAGAAGAAATGTCTAAAGTGGGTAAATATGGCTTAATTCTTCATCAGTCTGTGTCTGGTTTAATAATATGTGTTTGACCCAGGTAAAATCTGTTAGAATTCATTTGGAAGTGCTGCATGCTGCAGTGACCTAAATATACAGAAAGACACCAACATAGACCTTTCTTTTATTTGTCTTGAGTGTCTAGTTTAGATCATGGCAGAAGAGCAAAGGCAATTAATTTCTTATCCATGAGTTTCCAGTGTTCAAACTGCATAACAGAACCATCAAAATATTACTTATGCTTTGCTCTGTTCAGATTCTCAGCAAACCATTGCTTTGATATACTAATCCTCTCAAAGCAGCTTATTAAGTTGCACAACATTATGGTTAATTACAAATATGATAGGTATTATACAAAGAAAAGCAGTTTTGTAAGAAAATACAACAAGCAAGGCAAGTGCCATAATAAGCCAGAATGTATTTTTTTGGGGAAAAACATTTTTAAAATTTGTCGGTCAGACTGAAGTATGTCTCTGCTCTCATTTATCAGTACCAGATGTTAATACGAAGACTTTAATTAGTTCTGTCACTAATTTGAGAAAAATTATGGAGGTAATAGAATCACTGTCCCTGAAGGTGCTCAAAAAATGACCAGATTTGGACTTAGGAAACAGGTTTTAGAGGGCATGCTGGGGCTGGATTAATGGTTGCATGGGATGATCTTCTTGGCTGCTTCCAACCTTAATGATTCCATGACTCTATGAAAACACAACTGAATGCAATCATACACTAGAGTGGGTCTTTTTGTCTGCAAAAGCAAATACTTGGGATTAAAATAATGAAGATGACCAACAAGAAGACTAAGGTTTTCAAAACATTCTCTCTCCATGTGAGAGGTATGGAGTGCATCCTTTAAAATCAGCCTCTCCAGCTGTGTCCTCCAGAATCACACTTCCTCCCATGCTTCATTCTTGAGTATTTCTGACCTGAGGCACCAAAGCCTCACCTTAAGAGATACTATTAAATCAAATTTTCAAAGGCTAGGTCATAGTATCCATTGGTAGTATCCTTAGATACACTGCTCTGATCGTCAAAGTTACTGAGTTCTTCACAGATCCTGAAGTTCACAGAGGACAGAAAAAGAGATATTTTCATTATTTTTTTACTCATTTTAGGTAATTCCCAGAAGGATTTTTCTGCTAATAAAAGATAGCAAATTCACCACCAAAAAACATTTTGCTCTGCCATTTCTGTAACATTCCTAGTGTTATCAAAAGCAAAGTTTCCTACCACATTAGGAGAAAAATAGCATAATAAAAATTAGCAAGCATTATGGGGAGCAGACCTAAAGACCAAAATATTTGGTGCTGATATTTATTTGCCACAGACAAGCTATAGCCTTGCCCTATAGACAGCCTGGAGTAGTATTATTTCAGTTCAATAACATCAGGAAATAGACAAGTTTGTATACATGATGATGCAAAGAAACTGGAAGCTGCCAGGAGTTTTAATTTAAAAATGGACCCCTGATCTGAACTAAAATATTTATGTGGACTGTATTCAAGTTGCCCCAAAAGACAATGAATCTGCACACGAGTAACATATGGTAATAACATTTCCTGACACATGAAACTTGTGCATTGCAGAAAGTCTGAGAGCACTCCTCTTTTATATCACCCCCAAAAAGTCTTTCTTTTGTCAGAATATGTTGTCTTAGCCAGAGTAGAGAGTATGGCATTACTCTTCTTTATATGCATGTACCCTGCAGACTACAGTGAAATCTCTTGTTTGGGAACTTCAGAATTATAGCACTGGCAAATCAATAGCAAGGTACGCACAGTTGGCCCTGTGTCTATTATTATGTCTTATACAGAAATCCAGAAAGCAAACTCATCTGCTGTACTCACACTACTTTACAAGTGAAGGCCATTTCCTAACGTAGTATCAGCTGCACGGAATGCTGGGTTCTCAGACCAGGCGTAGGAGACAATAGAGAAAAAGCTAATGAGTTACTCAAAATGAAGTTTGTAATATGACTGACTTGGCTGGAACTGAGAGGGCAAGCTACTTTCAAAAAATGTATAGTAAAACGAATAATCCAGACTATATATGCAATGAAATAACAATCCTGACTGTGCACTAACTTGATGAAATTCCTTCATACTGCAATTTTTCTTAAATCCGTCACTTAGAAACACTTGGGAGGTTTTGAAAGTTTCCCAAGGAGAATTTGTACAACTGTTTCTTCTGGTGTTATTCATTTTCATTATTGTTGTTGCTGATGCTGACGAAACAGCACATAGCTATTGAAGTATTTTTTCACTTATTCCATTATTTTAATACATGCAAACAGAAAAGATGTGGCAAGAGGAAGGGGTGATGTTGATAAAAGTATCTATGTGGCAGACCAAAACATTCATTGTCATATTGACTAATTCAAAAAATATTGCTTTATCTGTTGTACATCTCTAATGTTACGAAAACTTATTTATGAAAGGTACTGGTAAATCTGCATTGTGTACAATGCATTTGCAATTAAAATTACTGTCAGGGTTTTCACAGTATTTTATGTTTCATTATGATGAATCCTTCCTTTCTTAAGATCAATGCCTGCTTTGTTTTTTCTCAATCTTACTTTTAAAAAAAGTCTTAGTGTTAAAGAAAGATTAATTTGAGGGGCTTAAAGGATTTCATAAAAAAATACAAGTATATTGTTTATGAGATCACACCTCTTCATGCCTTTTAGGTGTTAAAGTTGTACACTGTTCCCAAATGTAAAGAAGAAACTGCTTCTAAGATCATGGCTTGGAAAAATAGACTAAACGGACTAGATGATCTTTCGAGGTCCCTTCCAATCCATAACGATTCTATGATTCTAAACATTTTTAATCTCAGCATTAATTCCATGTCCAATCTAAGGTCACATTTTATTGATTATTACATTTCATGGACCTTCTGGAGGGGTTTTCTCTCAATAGAAAAGGACTAAATATAATCAAATACATATTTTGTAAATAAAATGGTTTTTCTGTTAGTTTTTTTGTATTCTAAAGCTAAAAAAAAGGAAAACCTGTCCAAAAAACCCTATATTTTTACGACTAAATGGATTAAAACATACCAATAATTCAGCAACACACATGCAAGAGAACATAAAACAGGTTTTAATTGTTTCCTTTTACAACCACCATGAGAAAGGAAACTATTCCATGAAATCGTAAGAATACAATTTACAGAATTTAAATGTCTCAGTGTTCCCTAACTATGTAATTTTTTCTTTTTACAATAATTTTTATTCACTATGCTATAGATTACCTTTTTATTATAGACATTTCCTTCCTTCTCTTAAACATATACTCAAAATAACCCATAAGTATACATACAATGTGAATAAAAAAACATTTATTTTGTAATAATCTATGAATATTAAAATTCCTAACATACTTGTTTATGGGAAATTTCCATTTTCTATTGTCTTCTTTCTGTTTTTCTGTAAATTTATTGACAGCTCTCTGTTTTTCTACATCTTCACTACTTGTTCAATTTATAGATTTTTATGTTGAGGGATAATTACTGGAGGTAACTTGAAAATTGAACTTATATTGGAAATGGAGCATTATTTGCACATTGGTGAAAGATCTGAGCCTTCAGAGGGTAGTACAGCTGGCATGCAGGAATCCCTTCCTCCGATGGTTCCCCAGGCAAATAAATCTGCCACCTTGGAATCTACATGGGGTATGGAGTGGTGTGGAGGCATCATGACCATATCCTATGATAAGATGTGCCACTGTGGCTAAGCCCTGTGACAAGGTGATGTACAGGGATGGGAACTAAGTGGTGCCTTGAAGGTGATAAGTTGTACCTTTACAACCCTGAGCCATATTTCTGTCATCTTTTGACGAACCACTACCCTTGTGTGAGCTTTGCTCACTATAATGTCATTATAATGCCAAAACACACCTCCGTCCCAACACCTACCCATATCCGATGAGTGATACCAATCAAAAACAACATATGTATGACTAGAGCCGCTAAAGCTCCACCTNTCCCCCCCCCCACTTAGGGACGCCTTTGGGTAAGATATAAACCTTCTCGAGAACTGTATAAATCTCTATAGAACTACTTTTTAACCTAACACTTTAGTATATAGTTACTTTTTTATCTTAATACTTTGCTAATTTTAACACTTGTGTACACATATTTTCTATACAGTGCTCATCACTGACAATCCATAAAGAACCTGTTAATCTGTTGCTCTAATAAATTACCCCTGTTCACATGAACTAGCCTCACTGTTTCTCAGTGGACACCGCGTGAGTCCATGGATTGTGGCTAGACAAGAATAGAACACACTATCGAGTCAATCCAAATGGTAAGGATAGTGTGGCACCATTGAGTGAATCCGACCTAGTTATTGGACTCATAGTGTGAAATTGGGTATTGCTCAGGATTTGGACCTGTAAAGCAAGGGGGGTTTAGTCCCTGCCAAATCCACTGCTTTCTTTTAACACCACATATGTAGAAGCTACTTACCTACAGAGAGGTAAAATCCTTTTAGTATGTCAACTGTTCTCTGTATCTGTGAAGTGATGACAAGACAGGATGTTTCTTGGACTAAAATCTTTTTAATTCTCTGTTCAGAACTTGACATTCTGTTATGAACATTTTCACAAAACACCACTTCAGTCTTTTTCTTTTTTTGCACCACCGGACGCTCAAAATAACATTGAAAGCGCCACATTAAAAACAAAATTTCTCACCACTGTGCTAAGCAATCATTGGTTTGAAACTGGCCATTTGGAATCTTGCTGAATTTTTGTGTCACATTCCAGTGCATTGTCAAAGTGAGTCTCTGTATTAAAAAGAAACAGGCAGACTCTATTTGCTCTCCATTTCACTTTAAACATGGTATTAATAACTGAAAATAATTTACTGAAAAAAAGCAAACTAAAAGAAGTGAGCTATATGTTTTGTTCAAAACTTGAGTATATTTGACATTCTCATCAGATTAGTGAATTCCTCCTTCTTCTTTCCATTGTTGTTTGCTATCTGTCTTCTTTCTTTAGAAGACTGATGAGGTATCAGGAGGACTGAAGACTATAAAAAATAGAAGAAAAAAAAATAATTTAGCTAATTTATCAGGCTCACAGAGGGTTTTGAAGCATAGATTAAACACTGAATAGAATTGAACACTTGATGTGAAAGTACTATTAAGTGATTAAGAATCTGAAGACCGGAGGTTTATTGAAAAACAGTTCTAAAATGTGTGTAACTTTGTGAAGTTGTTTTTGGTGGGTTTTTTTCACAGAATCGCAGAATCAAAGAGCAGTAGGGATTGGAAGGGACCTCGACAGACCATCTAGTCCAATCTCCCTGACACAACAGTATGACCTAGACCATAGAATCATAGGATCATAGAATCATAGAGTCACAGAATCATAGAATCATAGAATCATTGAATCATAGAATTATTTAGGACTGGAAGGGACCCCGAAATATCATCTAGCCCAATCCCCCTCCCACAGCAGGATCTCTTCACTGGAGAAGTCATAAAGTCAGAATCACTCAGGTTTGGAACCCCCCCACTGTGGGCAGGGACACTCCACCCAACACCAGGCTGGCCAGAGCCCCATCCAGCCTGGCCTTAAACACCTCCAGGGATGGGGTCCCAACTATCTCTCTGGGCAACCCATTACAGGCTGTCACCACTCTCACCATGAAGAACTTCCTCAAGACATCCATTCTAAATCTACCAATTTCCAGTTTGGATCCACTGCTCTTAGTCCTGTCGCTACCTGACATCCTAAAAAGCCCCTCCCCAGCCATTTTGAGGCCCTCTTCAGATACTGGAAGGCCACAATAAGGTCACCTGGGAGCCTCCTCTTCTCCAGACTGAACAGCCCCAATTCCCTCAGTCTGGCCTCATAGAAGAGGTGCTCCAGCCCTCTGATCATCCTCGTGGCCCTTCTCTGCACTCGNTCCTCGTGGCCCTCCTCTGCACTCGCTCCAGCACGTCCACATCCTTCTTGTAATAAGGGCTCCAGAACTGGACGCAGTACTCCAGGTGGGGTCTCACCAGAGCAGAGTAGTGGGGGAGAATCACCTCCCTTGACCTGCTGGCCACACTTCTCCTGATGCAACCCAGGATCCAGTTTGCCTTCTGCAATGCCACTGCACACTGCTGGCTCATGTTGAGCCTCTCATCCACAAGCACCCCCAAGTCCCTCACCTCAGGGCCACTCTCCAGCCAGTCACTGCCCAGCCTGTAATTGTGCTTAGGATTGCCTCAACCCAGATGCAGGACCTTACCTTGTTGAACGTCATGAGGTTGGCCTCTGCCCACCTCTGCATCCTGTCTGGGTCCCTCTGGAGGGTATCCCTTCCCTCCAGTGTGTCTGCTGTACCACGCAGCTTGGTGTCAGCAAACTTGCTGAGGGTGCACTCAATGCCTCTGTCCCTGTAACCAACAAAGATGTTGAACAAGACTGGCCCCAGGACTGATCCCTGAGGGACTCCGCTTGTCACTGGCCTCCACTTGGACATGGATCCATCGATGACCACTCTCTGGGTGTGGCCATCAAGCCAGCTCTTTACCCATCTAGTGGTCCACCCACTTTGGCCAGCAGATCCCTGAAGTGATCAAAGTCTGCATGTCTAAAGTCCAGGGACGTAAGCTTAGAACACTTTTTCCTGGTTGCCCTGAGGATCTGAAACTTAGTGGCTTCATAATCACTGCAGCCAAGCCTGTCCCGGAGCCTCACATTGGTCACCAGCCCCTCCCTGTTGGTGAGAACAAGGTGCAGTATAGCACCTTTTCTTGTTGGTTCCTCCACCATTTGAAGGAGGAAGTGGTCATCAATGCAATCCCCGAACAACCTGGATTGTTGGTGCCTTGCTGTGTTGTCCCTCCAGCAGATGTCAGGGTGGTTGAAACCCCCCATGAGGACCAGGGCCTGTGACCTGCAAGCTGCTCCTATTTGCCTGTGAAGGGCCTCATCTGCTTGTTTCTGCTGGTCAGGTGGCCTATAGCAGACCCCTACAGTAACTAGCAAGCTCTACAATTTGGGGTGAATCCTCCACAACCTGGATATCTAATTTCCAGGTTAAGGTTCCCTGTTCGACCAGATCCATCTGTAAAATCCGTAAGTGCCTGCCGTGGAACCAAGCTGCGGACAGGCTTCGTTTTGGGTGGACGATATATTAATTACTTGACATAGTATCTAACCATCAATATTTTCCATTGTAATATCTTGCATTTGGGTCACAACCTGCTGAATGAGCTAAACGGAGCACGGCATAAAACACAGTAAAAACAGGATGATGGCTAAACCACATAAACTGCTGATTCTACCTGAATTATTGTTTTCATCCATTCTGTCAAACTTCTACCATTCAACAACTTACTCAATCATTTTCTGCCTTTTTCAACTTACACCAGCAAATTTAGCAAATTTTATGTGTTATTATGGGTTAGTAGTTGTTAGTAGTTCAGTAAAATATCAGTAAAAATACAAAGTTGTATCAGACTCCCTTCTCTGCTGCCTCAGTTTCCCCAAAGTTTTGGATCCAAGGCATAGCTGTGAATTTTCAAATTCAGACCTGTCTGCAACCCATTTCCCCCCCTTTTTTCTTTTTTCTTTTTTCTACAATGAGGGCAGTGTTTACTGTCCTTCTGCAGGGGCCTTGCAAATAGGAAAACAAACACGACACAACAGTACCACAATCAATGCACCTAATAGTCCAATTTTCCCAGTCCATTAACCAATCTTTCTTGTCCCTCTTGTTTAAATATTAACTTATCCTCCAAATAATTCCACATCTGCTTAAATTTTCTGTGTAGTTTGATCAATTCACATATGTACTCATGGACTGATTTTAGAATGAGTTGCTGGGTTCATCTAACATATACCATCAAATTCGTCACATCCATGTCCATGAGCTAGAAGAAAAGACTGCCTGATCATTACAGTCTAGGGCAAAAGCATGAATCATTTTCTTTTGCCTATGAAAATTACTAACATGGGTGTGGTTTACAATCTTTATAATCTTTGGTGTTACCAGTGTTAATCGATCAAGAGAGTAAGGACTCCCTATGAGTCATGAAATTGTACCCGGCCACACACAGTCTCTGCAAATCAGAAAAAAATAAATTTGGACCAATTACACCACTTGGAGGTGTTAAAATGTACAGGAGTTACATCCTGCACGTAATTCTCATCTGGATAATATCTGCTGTAATCAAATTTTACACAGCCATCCATACAATGGAATTTAAGAGGCCAAGCTCCCGTGGTTCTGTTGGAGATTGTGGCAACCAGTTGTCCCAAAGACCCAATTAATTAAAACATCTTTTGACAAAAGCATTGCTATTGCAATATGATAGACTCACTTCTGGATTTTTTTTACAGCATGACTTCTAATCAACAGGAATTCTCACCAAACAAGTGTGAAAAGGATCTTCAGGAGTAGCCAGAGACAGGCATAATGTAGATTGATTTAAGGCTTGGGCAAGGCTTAGCCAAACATTCTGCATAGGCAAAAGAGGTAAAAACACATTCCTAAAACAACAATACCATGCGTACATGGTACAGCCCAAGTGCTGACCACTAGTCAAATACTGTGGATGCATAGTGGAAAAATCATGAAGCAACATTTACAAGACAGTTCCATACAGAGTTTTTAAGGTTTATAATTCTGAGAATTTTTCTGAAACCTAAGCAATTTCAAACTTTCCTCTCTCCCATTTCTTCAGTGTGCACAGGCCTTCTCCTACTTTGCTGTGACACACATAATGATAGCAACAACAACCATTTACTCTACCTGCAAGCAAACTTATAAGTAAATACAACATTATGCAATGGGTCAGGGTCTGTTGCTGTAAAGGGAAGGGGATGGGGGGAGCTGCTGGCCACTGGCCCCCCCGAATAGCAGCCGCGGGGGATTCGCGCGCTGCATCTTTCTCTTGAAGTCCTCCTACAGTCAAGTTCCGTACACAGTTCTGTGATCAGAATGCAAGCAGCAATTCTTTTCAACTTAGCAATTGCAGTTCTTACCGCTTGAGCGTACCTGCGGTAAAATTGAGTGCTCAACCTAACTTTGTGAATCCACAGTTTTTCTGCGTCGGTTGCACAGTAGCTTAACCTAAGGTAACATGCAGCTCTCATGACAAGTTACCACATAAATCTTGGCAATGGTATGCAAACGTTCTGGGCAGAAGGAACCTCCAAACTGTTCTCTTACAAGTCCTTTCAAAATGTCCCTGTTGCCCACAGGCGTAACAGGATCTATTGACATGGACGGCAGATACAAAGGTACCAATCACTCTCTCACAACCTTCATTAGCATTGTCTTTCACAACCTCCAATATCAGAAATTCCTTGGCAAGTTTCTTGGTTGTTTGCTTTCCTAGGGCCTCTTGTAATTTTTAATAACGCCTGCATCCCAAGATCTCTGCCCTGGGTTAGCACAAGAGGATGCAAACGTGCTCGTCTCGATTGATTGCAGTAGCCCTGTGCCAAACCTGGGATCCTCCTGAGACACTACTGTTAGTACCATATCACTAGCCATTGTCCCCCATTTAGCCCAAAACATCAGCATTTGTACAGGGAGTCCTTGCAAGCTGTTGAAAGTCTCTGTCTGCTCTCAGTTGTCTCAGGGCTGTCCATATTAAATGCCAGGTGGTGTCCGGCCGTGGGGCTGCAAAAACACCGGCAGCTGCACCGTGTTCTGCTCTGGTGGCTTTCAGCATGGTGCCTGAGGCATTGCCTTACTGCTCACTCCCTGCTTCAGCCCTAATGTCTCCTCCTTCAGGGGTGCCGAAGGGGCAGCAAAGGACAGAAGTGCAGTTCCTTCAAGCATACCCACATGGACGTGACCCACAGCTGCTGATTTGCTCAGGCAAAAAGCTGAAAAAGCACCAGCCACTACAGTTCTTTCAGCTTTCATTTTTCTTTTTCTTTTTTCCTTTTTTTCCTCTTTTTTTCCCCTAAGGTAGCCTGTAACAGTTTCCATGTTGTCACAAGGAGAGTCTCCTCTCTTGATCCATTACTTGTTTCCTCTGATAATTTTTGACTTATTCCAACCCAAACAAATAGTTCAAAGGTTTAATTCTGCAGAGTCCTTGGCTTTTCTAGTTGCATGCCTACATTCCCTCACCAGAGCCTTATAATCACCCCAAGTGACCATCCCCTCCTTCCATGACCTATAGACCTTCTTCTTCTTCAGTTTGCCCAGCAGCTCCCTGTTTAACCACACAGGTCTTATGGCTCCCTTCCTTGACTTCCTACCTGTAATAATGCTCTGATCTTCAGCTTGAAAAAAATGGTCTTTGAATGTTAACCAGCTATTTTGGGCCCTTTTACCTGCCAGTACCCTGTCCCATGGGATTTCCCCTAGCAATTGCTTGAAAAGGCCGAAGATGGCCCTCCTGAAGTCCAGTGTTGTGATTCTGCTAGCTATTCTGTTCCTGCCATATGAAATTCTTGACTCCATCATCTCATGGTCACTGCTACCAAGGCTACCCTCAACCTTCACTGCTTCAGTCAGGCCCGCCTTGTTGGTGAGTACAAGATTCATTAGTGCTCCTCTCCTAGTGGGCTCTTCCACCATTTGCATCAGGAAATTGTCACCAATGCACTGAAGGAACCTCCTGGACTGTGGATGGCTGGCAGAGTATGTCTTCCAGCAAACATCTGGGTACTTAAAATCCTCCATGAGATCCAGGGTCTATAGCTGTGAGGCTGCTGTCAGTTGCCTGCAGAAGTCCTCATAAGCTTCCTCGCTCTGATCTGGAGGTCTGTAACAGACACCCACAACAGTGTCACCCATGGCAGCCAGCTCCTTAATCCGCACCCACAAACTCTCAACTCTCTCTTCTGAGAACCTCTCCCTCGAGGTTCCCTGGTTCAGGAAACCCTATGGGCTCCTCAAAAACCTCAATAAATAGCAGCATGCAGGACCAGCACCAGCTTTCTCATTGTTTTATTGTCAGAAAAGTGAAAAATAAACCTAAAAGTCACGAAAGGGAAATAGTCACAGCTCATCCTGTCTTAATCAATGAACAAAACTTTCAGCCCTTCATAGAGCATATGGAACAGTTGGTGAAGTTTGATGACCCCTCAGTACTGAATTCAGTTAACACTCAGCTGCTGCAGTGTTGTAATGTGTATGACCTTTACATTATGCAACAGTCTGTTTAGCTGGGCTTATTTACAACTTTATAAAAGACAGTTCTTCCATTAGAAAATCAGAGTAATTCAGAGCATGCTGTTCCCATGGTGTCTCTGAAGCATCTATCAAAAGAACATGGACCTGTTCAGGTAAGTACTGAACAAGATGAATTGTATAGTTAGCAAAGAACACAAGGAACTAAGCAACAGCATCTCCATACAGATGGCATTTTGTAACCGCTGTCAGTGATAACTACCAATATTGCTGAGATTTGAAATGCTATTTTAACTGTAAAATAACTTGCTTAGTGATAGCTTCATTTAATTTATTAATTATATTTAAAGAATCTATATCCTACATCTTAAGACACTTAAATGTTCAATTCTTCTTGGATTTTATAATTTCTAACCACTTAAAGAGAAGACAGAAATGCTGTTTTATTGTCTTAAGTTATATACCTAAAATATATTTTAAAAAGGCTAAGAAGAGCAGTCTGTTGGTAACAAAAGCAGCTGAAATATCCCTAGCTGTCAACACATCTAATGCAGTTGTATAATTTGGAAAATGTATCACTACAGTGTTTAAAGTATTGTTACAGAAAGTTTTCTAGTCTGAAGAGTTAGGATGTGCCATCTCCTAAAATAGTTGATTGTATTGCTAGGATTTTTTTTAAGAAAAGGTAAAACACAGTCACTAACTGAACTGACTTGTAACATCCCTTTCTTTTCTCTTTGTCAAGTGTTCAGTTGCTTATAATAATTATGCAAATATGCTTATCAATGGAAATTAAAACCAGATTTCACCATTATTGTTTTCTTCAACTTATTTTAAATATTTTAAACAGATAAGCTTTAACTTTTTTAGTATTGCTACTATTTTCTAAGTGTAAATAAATAAGCATTTGGCATACACATGTATTTAGTTTATGTCATCATAAACAAACCTAATAGAACTAGAACAAATATCATTTTATCCTAAAAATAGTCTCCTGACTAGCTCAAGAATTAAAATTACTGAAAGTGATGCAACTGGATTAAGTCTGAACTGCATGGCTATAATCAATGCCCATTGTTATGTTAATTAAGAAGATGACCACTAGAGAAAAAAAAGATGTCAGGAATTTGTATATACCTAAGCAGTCTAGTTTTTGATTAACAGGATTTTTGTTGATGAAAACTATGAAGTGTATTTGTAAAGTTGATTTTCCTGTTTACAAAATGTCCTTCTTTATTGCTGTTTCCAAATACACATTGCTTTAAACTCTGAAGCAGATGTTACTTTTTATTCTCAGACACATCATCTAGTTACTGTAGATAACTACATTTGGACTCAAACATCAAAGTACTTTTTCTAGACCATTTTAAAAATAATATTCTCTGTGTATGTTTTGATCTACTTTCTCCTCAGTTTTTTATACTAATGTAAAAGGTACCATCATAACCTTTAGTAGCTTGGAAATCTCCATGTGAGCTAAAAGCGCAGCACAAGTGTTATATGCATTTAAACATTGTTCTTTGTTGCTATTTCATCCTGCTTTTTTCATAGCTATAAGGACTCATACAACCTATTAAAGACATTTGTTTGACATTTTGATATTTTGGCAATAATTATACTTTGAGGTGTAGTTATGCAGACCCACAGCTTTCTGGATAATGCATCAGTAAAGAGGCAGAATAACTAGTTTCCAGAAATGTTATTTTGCTTTGTTTTTATCCAACAATGCTTACATGCAGTCGTTGTCCAAAACCTGACCGTATCTCTAGCCATGTTCTGGTTTATAAGGAGTGCATCATCCTTAGGAAAGATGCCAAGGGACTTTTACGAAGAACACTAGTAATAGGACAAGGAGGAATGGTTTCAAACTGAAAGAGGATAGATCTAGATTAGAAGTTCCTTACTGTGAAGGTTGTAAGGATCTGGAATGAGTTGACCATGAGGTTATAGATGTCTCCTCCCTGAAATTGTGCATGATCAGATTGGATGTTGCTCTGGGCAGAAGCTTCCTTGCTCATGGCAGGGGGTTGGAAGCAGATGATATCCAAGATCTCTTCTAGTCTAAGCCATTCTATGATTCTCTTCAATCCTATTCCTTTTTGCCACCTAACTGTCACAATGAGAGGAGAATCAAGAGTGAACAAGGGAGGGGACAGGAAGAAAATGTTTTTACTGTTTTTCTTCTCACTATCTTACTCACTTAAATTGGCAAGAAATTAAATTGATCTTCTTAAGCCATTTTTCTTTCCCCACTGTAATTGGTGAGTGATCTCTCTGTCTTTATCTTGACTCATGAACTCTTTCAGCTTATTTTCTCTGTTTGTCTTGTCTGAGGCAGGAGACAGAGAGAAGCTTGATGGGCACCTGGAAGTCAGCCAAGGTTAAACTACCACAAGAACTATTCATGGATATACTGTTTAATGTCCCCATTGCAATTCTGGATAGGGGAGAAATACAAAGGGGATTAATCAAAAAGTTGTCTTGGTTCATGTTGTCTTCCTTAATAGCATTCTCTTTGTCACTATCTGAAACAGCATATTTAGCTAACTAGGTTGAGCCAGACTGTCTGACCTAGTAGGACATTTCCTTTGTTCTGGTATTGTGTGAAACCAAGGGAATAATAATAGAAACAGTAAATATTTTTCTGGTTTTATTTTTTTAATTTCCTTTAAAAAGATCTCTGTTTATGAAGCAATGTTGTATGATATGATGTAAGAAAGACACTGATATTGACAAAGATTAGTATACAGAGATTACAGAGATTATAAAAAAAAATATCCAGAAATTATGGAAGCATTTTCAGCATGATAAATACAAAAGCTTGCAAACTGTGCAGTTTGTTAACAAATCCTGGCACTGGATGTCAGAAAGTACAATTGGTCATTATTTCAAATATTAACTTACTTGACCAAAGTAGCAAAAATATTTGCTCTGCTTGACTTAGAATAAATGAACTAAGACCTGTATAGAGCAGTAATGCATTTAATTTAACTGAAATAACACAGAAAACCATCTAAACTTTCAGACACCAAAGTATTTCTGTAGCTTTATGAGAGACTTTGAGTAAATTAAATTGTCTCATCTTTTCATATTACCACCTACTTCAGTCATGTCAAGTGCCATGATCTCAGGAACTACAGCTCTATCTCTCTCAAAAAAGGATAAATTTATTTCTAAATACATCTGTAGTATTTCAACTCTTTCTATGACATGAACAAATGATGACCTGAGCAGGAGGAAAATTAGCACACTTGTTTAGCTCTCTTTGTGCTTTATGATAGAGTAAGATTTTGCAAGGAAATCGGTGTTATTTGTATCTTTTTAAATATATATTTATAGATGTAAGATTGTGGAACACAGCTCAGAATGCTTGCAGGCCATTACAAAGTACAAGATTGGATTTTGCAACACAATCAAAGGGAATTTAGAAATTCCTTTCTGGTTCATATTATAACATCCTGGCACAGAGCAGTAAGTTATACTGGTGTAGAAAGTGTATTCAACTTTTCATGATTTAAAAATATAAGTCAAAGTCTTTCCATATTATTTCCTATTCTAACTTTCCAAACCAAATATCACATTATTTTACTACAAAAATAAATAACAAACAGTTGATCTCAAATATGTTACCAAGGTGCTCTTGTCCTGTAGGGTCATATTCACCAGTTACCACCAAAAGCAATTCCCTGGCTCCTTAATGCCTCTGGAAATATAGATATGGAGTTCAGAGAAGTGAGTACTGAATATTTAACTATGTTGATTTTCTTTAATGGTGCAAACTTTCTACTGTAAATTTAAGTAGAGTTGAACACTCTGTCATACGAGGTTGGCTTATCAACAAAACAAACAGACAAAATGCATGTAGAAACAGTAAAATCCATCTGAAGCTTTGAAATTATTGGCTGCTCAGACTTCTTGAATAGTCAAGAGAATTCTTCTTGTATATTAGACACAAGTTATAAGCCAAATTTTCATTTTTTTATGACATCAGAAAATGCTGTTATTATGCTAGGAAAAAACCCAAACAAACAACCAAAAAACCCCAAAATAAACTTCAACATCCCCTTCCCCAAACCCCTAACAATAAGCAAATTAAGATGTTCTATGAATTTCATAAATAAATATCAACAAATTCTTTTTTGTAGCCAAATAGAGTACTTGAAGGCTATAAATCTAGTTACACTTCTAACTGTTTATGCAAATGAAAGGTGTTGTATGTCACAGTGATGCATATGAGAAACAAAAGTGTTTGAAAACTTGACAAATATGTGACAATAGGAGTACTACTCCATCAGATTCTTTTAGATCACTTAAGGCTATGCCTGGAAGAAACATATGACTCTGTACTGCAATAACATTTAACCTTATATATGGTACTTACAGGTGATTGATTATTTAGTCTCATCAAGTTAATAACATTTGCAATCCAGGGAAAACTGCAGTTCTTCAGTATAACAAAAGGGAAAAGGAAACAGGGAGCTCACAGAACAGGAGAGTTAAATATGACAAGTAACTTCTTCACAGTGAGGGTAACAGAGCACTGGAACAGGCTATCCAGGGGGCTTGTGGAGTCTTCCTTTACTGGAGATGTTGAAGACCCGACTGGATGTGTTTGTGTGTGGCTTAGTCTAGACGATTCTAAACTAAAAGAGCATGTATGCATGTATGGAAGGATGCAATTCCTCCTGATACAATGGAGATGATGGAGAGTGTCTTAGTAATGATTTCCGCCATCTCCGATCTGGTCCCATGGATTTGTGTGCATCCATTTTGCTCAACTTATCCCTTATCCAGTCCTCATTGACCAAGGCAGGCCCCTCTCTTGCCTCCACTTCCTCTGGAGTCTCACTCAGCAGTCAGAGGCTTGATATCAAGACAGCCCCCAGAAGCATAGACAGAGGCAAAGAAGGTGTTCAGTATCTCTGCTTTCACTGGATCCTCTGTCTCCAGGGCACCCGTCTCATTCATCAGGGGGCCAACGTTGCCTCTCATTTTAGTTTTACCTGCAATGTATTTGAAGAAGCCCTTTTTGTTACCCTTGACTTCTCTTGCAAGGTTTAATTCCACAGAGGCCTTGGCTTTCCTAGTTGCATGCCTACATTCTCTCACCAGAGCCTTATAATCACCCTGTGGCCATCCCCTCCTTCCACGACCTATAGGCTTTCTTCTTCTTCTAGAGTTTGCCCAGCAGCTCCTTGTTGAACCACGCAGGTCTTCTGGCTCCCTTCCTTGACTTCTTTCCTATTGGAATGCTCTTTTCTTGTGCTTTTAACAACTAGTTGGATTGGATGGGTGTACACGATTCAGGAGAGATAGGCGAGGCAGAAGTGGTGATGGGGTGGCCCTGTATGTTGCTGAAGTTCTTGAAGTCACAGAACTTGAAATCAGGGATGACAGAGTCGAGAGCCTATGGGTTCAGAGTAAAGGGTTAGCTAACAAGGTCGACATTGTGCTTCGAGTGTGTTACAGACCACCCAATCAAGAAGATGAGGTTGATCAAATATTCTACAAACAACTGGAGGACATCTCAGGATCGCCTGTCCTGATTCTCTTATGTGAGTTTAATTTCCCAGATATTTGCTGGGATCTTAACACAGCAGTGAGGAGGCAGTCTAGAAGGTTGGTAGAGTGTATTGAGGACTGTTTCTTGTCACAATTGGTCAGTGAGCCTACCAGGGGTGAAGCTTTTCT
>VXBP01004461.1:0-172464 GCA_013400115.1 Rhinopomastus cyanomelas
GATGATCTTTCAAGGTCCCTTCAATCTCTAATAATTCTGTGATTCTGTGATTCTATGATCAGAATTTGCTTTAAAAGGAATAAAATGTGAAATTTCAAATTGTAGAGCTATGACACTACTTTCTTGACACCATGAAGAGCAGAACTTGAGAGGAAGGTGCTGCTTCTAATGCTGAACATGAGATTGTTGGCTGCTGTGGTCTGCCAGCCCAGAATCACTACTTGCTTTTGGAAGTCTCATTTAACAATTATTTCCAAGTCCTACTTGAATTTATTGAACCTTAAGCTGCCTTGCCAAGCAGTTTCCGAATGTCTGTGGAATGTAGTATCTTGTTTGGTTTAGGAAAAGTGCAATTTCTAAAGCTTTAGTATTTCACTAGATAAAAATATATTTACAGAAAGGAAGAGCCATGTTCTCCCTGCTCTGATGGCAGCTGACATTTTGACTTCATTGTAGATATTAAAATAAAATAAAAATCTCAGATCATTGTTGTTTATTAAATAGAAAATATATTACTATTTAAATATTTCTAAAAGAATGTAAGAAAAGAAAAAATAGGTTAACCTTAAAATTCATAATGAATGCAAAAGTCGTTATTTAACTCGGTGGATGCTCTAGGACTTCACAGATTTCCCTGATTCTCTGCCATCCGGTAACTTTTGAGATTATTTAAGGTAGTAGAAAGCGATTAAACAATAGGAACTCAATCAGAAAAGATTTTATCTCTGTTTCGCACACAGGAGTGAAAGAATACTGGAGGCCAGGGTCCTGTTTGCCTGAAGAGACTTCCTTTTTTTTCCTCCAATCAAATGGGACCCGTCTGCCAAGTTACCAGGATTTATAAGTGTTGGCTCACGCTGGCCCAGGTTCTCACCCTTGGAAAAATGAAGAGCTTGAAAAGGGCCCTAAATGGGCTGAACACACAGCTATTAAAGACTTTGCCAAACAAAGAGTTTGGGATAGCCCTGAGCCAGCTACTTGTGGTCTTACAATTCGTAAACACTTGTAGAAAAACTGAGGGATCTAACAGGAAAGTCGGATTGGTCTGCCTGTGCTCAGGTTCTCTGTGTGCTGCTGAGGAGCTGTGATGGCCCTGGGTGCTGGTGGGCTCCCAAAGCAAGTAGTGATAGCTCTGTAGCTCCTGTACATCACCTGCCAGCTCCACGTGTTGCGGTTGTGAATGGTGGCCTCGTCTGGACTCCCCTTCATCATAAACTCAACAGAGAAAAAGGAGATTTGCATTGATTAAACTGAGTTCCCAAACTGTTGGGAACAGCACAGAAGCAGCAGAGTAGACTCTGTGGTAGTTTAAAGCAGGTTGGTCTCCAGAGTTAGTCTCTTGCTTAAAAACACTGCTGACCTAATTATGACATAGTTAGCATGCATCTAGTAATTCATTAATGAGCATTGCAGTGTCTGCTGTGGCTGTGGGCTCTAACTCGTGCCGTACCCTGTGTGGGGCTTTGCAAGGCAGAGTCTGACCTGACACTTACACCTCTCTGAAACTTGGCAGTCTCAGCCTGGGCGCAGGAAACTGTGGGATGTCCAGGCACTTGGGAAACCAACAAAAAGATCAGGTCAGTTAAAATCCTCAGAATGGACTATTAAGTTGTTTTGCTGTCGAGCTTCTCTGTAAAATACCAATTACCTCAATGGATGTAATGTAATCAAAGTAATTAAATTCCAAAGGCATGGAAAAACCAGAGCTGAGTAAGTGGGAACCCAGGCTGCGGTGCTTTGGTCGATCTGTTTGTGTTTTAGAAAATTCTCCAGATTACTTTTTCTTTGTTAATAATGTTAGAGAACAGTTAAAGGGGGTTGTATGTAGGAGATTTGGGTGTGTTTTGAGCTGCACTGCTCACAATGGTTGAACAGTGGAAGGAGCAAAGCCTTTACAGAATCTCAGAATCACAGAATATTAGGGATTGGAAGTGACCTCGAAAGATGATCCAGTCCAATCCCCCTGCCACAGCAGGATCACCTAGATCAAAACGCACAGGAACATGTCTGTTCCAGCCAAAGCACTGGGGCACAGCACTTACAGGGTGAGGAGTTAGCTGCTCTGTAGCTGTGGGAAACAGGGATAGCTTCTGAATTGTGCCCCATCTGCTGAAGGTTCCCCAGTGGATGGGTAAGCATAGCTTACCTTCCCCTAAGCTCTGGTCAGTGACAGCTGATGTCTCCAGTTCAGGTGTGGATCCCCAGATTTGTCACATTGGGGATCTTGCCTCTGGTGACATGTTTTACAAGAATAGGAAAAAGCCGAAGAAAGATGCATAGAACATTTTCCCCATTGTTGCTGCTGCTGTAGGAACTTCTGCTCTTTGATTAAGTTTTGTTTCAGTTTATGTCCTGCTGCCTTTGGTTTCAGCAGAACTGAACCAAACCCTGTTGCATTAGGGCCAAAATTACTTCTGTTGCTTGATTTAATGACATGAATGGTAATTTTGGGCTGCACCACTTTGAGACATCATAAAAGCTTCCAGTTTAGAGAAGGTGCTAAGCATCTGCACCTCAAAAGTCGACTTTAGTAGGATTCACAAATGGTTTGAGCCATAGTCCAGGACATCATAAAAATCATATAAAAGTTTTAGCTGGGAGAGATATTCAAGATTATCCAGTCCACTCTTTTCCTAGCCCTATCAATACCACTAAACTATGTACCCCAACACAACATCTACCCTTCTGTTCAACACCTCCAGGGATGGGGACTAAACTCCCTCCCTGGGCAGGCTGTTCAGTGCCTGACAACCCTTTCAGGAAAGAAATTCCTCCTGACATCCAAACTGAACCTCCCCAGGTGCAGCTTCAGGCCATTTCCCCTCGTCCTGTCACTGGCCACTAGAGTGAACAGACCAACCTCTGCCTCTCTACAACCTTCTTTCAAGTAACTGTAGAGGGCAATAAAGTCTCTCCTCTTTTCCAGGCTAAACAGCCCCAGATCCTACAACCATTTCTTATACAACACCTGTTCCAAATTCTGTACTGGCTTGGTAGCCACCTCTGTGCCCTCTCCAGCTCTTCAATGTCCCTCTTATAGTGAGGGGCCCAACAATGGGCACAGATCTCGAAGTGTGGCCTCACCAAAGCTGAGTAGAGGGGAATCACCTGTAGTTTGTAGCATACAAGCAGACATCTCCATGCCTCATGCCATCAGCTTTCAGACGCTCATCCTTGCCTAATGGAATATTTGTTACTCATTTCAAACCATCTTTTGTGTCACTGATTGTAAACACATAAGCTTATAACTTATAAACAACCACAAAGCTGCGGTAGGCCTGATGGGTTCTTCCTTCACTGGTTGATACAGTGGAAAAGAAAGAAAGGAAAGGCTTTTTTTCAAATTTTGATGATGATGATGATGATGATGATTACACTGCTGCCAGGTGTACTGCTTGAGACAAGAAGGAGACATGCACAGCCCAAGGAGCTCCCAGCCAGACCAGGTAGACAGAGTCATGGAGTAGCTCAACAGAGACAGTGACTTGGTCTTTGTCAGGGCCTGAGCAATTTCTGGGGGAGAAGTGAACCTTTGGGGAAGGATTTAAATCCGTTAACCTGCGTGCAGCTACGTGTTTGTTTTGCTGTTTCTATCAAGTCATTAAAAAATTATAGACTCACAGCTCCAGCTGAGTAGTTTTCCTAGAGAATGAGCTCATGGAGGCAGAGAGATGCAAAGACATTGTTAATGCTGGAGCAAAGTGTTTGGGAGCTTGGGAAACAAAAGGAAAATCCCTGAGTGCTCATAATGTGCAGCAGCCTTGGAGGATTTTTTGTTGTCTTCAGAAAAAATTAGTGAAAGGAGGGTAGGCTGAGGGGTTCCTTGAAGCTCACTCAAATCAGTGTACAAGGTGCCTCTGCCCCAATAAGCCCTGTGCTGTGTCTGGAGGATAGCTGTGCAAAATTCCAAAACTTTTGGAATTTAAAAGTAGCTAACTGGTGGGAGCACAGTTACTTGATCAAACTGCTTAGACCTTCCTCCAACTGGTTTGAAGGAGTAGAAGGTTCTCCATCTTCTGTCACCTCATTAGCAGCTTGTGTGCCCTCCTTTGCTGCTGTCACTGAGCAGGACACAGAATCACAGAACATTAGGGATTGGAAGGGACCTTGAAAGATCATCTAGTCCAATCCCCCTGCCAGAGCAGGATCACTTAGACCAAGTCACAGAGGAACTTATCCAGACTTATCCAGGTGTTAAACATCTCCAATAAGGAGATCCAAGAGGTTTTCAGCTTGACCCAGAACTGTACCAGGACAATTACAGTCCCTGATGGAGGAGAACCCCAGCTGATTTCACAGGGATCCCCCAGTCCCTTTCTGAAAGCACATGAACACTCACTGATTTTATTCCACTCCTACCCACTGTCCTGCCATGCTCCAGTACCCAAATAAGATCTTAAAAATGCCCCTCTTAGCCCACTAACCCCTTCCTTGTACTTTCAAAATCACTCCAATATTACCATCGTGGTCACAGGAAACCCCATTAAGGCATAAAAACATGTAATGGCAGATGGAAGGGAAAAAGAACATTTTAATTTGAAATATCAGCCAAAAAATTAAAAACACTCAAGGAGAAAACAGAAAACTGCAAGTTTCTGCTTTTTTGTAGCTGTGTATTTGGCTGCTGCAATGGCACTGGTAAACTCTGGGCTTTTCCCAAAGTTAGTGCTATCAAATATTAACAAAATCTTATTAACATAGAATCATAGAATCATTACGGATTGGAAGGGACCTCGAAAGATCATCTAGTCCAATCCCCCTGACACAACAGGATCACCTAGACCAAGTCACACAGGAACACATCCAGGCGAGTCTTGAATATCTCCAGTGATGGAGGCTCCACANGGTCCTTTTCACCTTCTTCTACAGATTATGCTGTAAAAGCCACAGATATTCCCAAATCCTTATTCCCTGTTTCTGGTCAGTTTGACGCTACACTCTGGATTCACGAACTCATGAACCTGGGAGTGGAAGCTGGAGGCTGCCAGGAAAACAGTCTCTTGCCCAACTTTGATTTATTTCCATCAGTCCTCCCTCAGGTAGAGACTGAATTGGTTCAGGAACCAAGTAGCAATGGTTCATTAGGAGGAAGTGACTGACTTTTTCAAATTAAATGCTCCAAAAACAGAAGATCCACCGTGAGCTACTTGATATAAATGTCCCTAATACTGGATCCTGCCTGTAGCTTACAGGCACGTTACAGTGCTGTGTAACATTCATCACGCTGCTTGTCGTGCAAGCACAGCACAAATTCACTGAGCTCTTCTAATGCCTCTGTCCTTCTCTCTCTCCACCACAGGTGCGTTGCTGTTAGGAGGGATCCTCTACTCCTGGCAGTTCCCTCACTTCAATGCCCTGAGCTGGGGACTGCGGGAAGACTACTCCCGCGGAGGATACTGCATGATGTCCGTCACCCACCCCAGGCTGTGCAGGCGGGTGGCTCTGCGGCACTGCTTGGCCTTAATTGGACTCTCGACGGCAGCTCCTGTTCTCGACATCACCACATGGACCTTCCCCATCATTTCACTCCCTATCAACCTCTACATCTCCTACCTCGCCTTTCGGTTCTACAGGGATGCAGACCGCAGCAGCTCACGAAAGCTCTTCTTCTGCAGCCTCTGGCACTTGCCACTGCTGCTGCTCATCATGTTCACATGCAAGAAGTCGATCCTAGAAACGGAAGACAAAGGCAATCGGCTCAGTGAAAGTCCTGACAGGGCTATGGAAATGCAATTGCCTTAAATGTCAGTTACTTGTAATCTCTGTCAAGTAGTACATGTTAGTGATGGTGAGGGGGAGACCTGTGAGGATCTGTTTGAAGAAGAATCATTTGTGCCTAGCGACCACTTCATGTGATAATTTTGTTTTCTTCTGATAGGGAAGAGGTGTGAGATCTTCTAGGGTTCACGGGCCTCCGGCTCACTCAGTCATCACGGCTTAACATTTCACCGATGTCAGAAGCACATCACATTGGGGTGGCCCTCCAAAGCCTCCGTGAGTCATTGGCCCTTATCCTGTGGGGAGGTTCTCAGTTAGCCAGTCACAAGCGCACACTCACTAGCTGCCAGCACCGGCAGCCTTGGCGCCGCCACTGGGAAGCGACAGATGAATGATTTCTCACCCCTGCTCCCTAAGCATCCTTTCCAAATTAAGCTTTGAGGCACGTGGTAGGCTTGATGAACTCTTCTAGTCTATGTCCTTGTTGTCCCTCCTCTGATTACACAGAAGCTTCAGCTTCTGAGGTTTTTTACAATCATCTGCTTTTCCCAGTGTTCCCATTTACACCAGTAGATTTTTATTCTTCATAGAGCTGGCACAACGATAGATGAGTGGGAAAAGTGTCTTGAGCACACAGCACATCCGCATGTAAACACCCTCCGGACAAACAGCCACCCTGTAGTGAGGAGCTGGGACACACAGAGCCCTTCTGCTGTACCTTTGCCATGGGGAACTGCTGACTTAGTATCGGTTTGGAGCCCTGTGTGTCACCCCTTCGGCCAGTAAAAACTGCTGTCAGTGAAGCTTTGGGAAGGCATAAGATCCCAGAAACTGGTAGTCTTGAGGCTTCGCTATGCCAATGTGTCTTGTGCCAGCCCATTCCACCTCGGTGTCCTCAGAGAAGTTCTGGGCTTGCATCACAAGTTTGGAGAGTATTTAACGTCACACTGGGGTGGTTCAGAGAGAGGGTCTCACTTTCAGGGGATGTAGTTGGTAAGGAAATGCAGTCTGTAGAAAGCAATAGGTTTGTATCTAATATTCTAGTGTTTGAATGCTGATACAGCAGTGCAGAACTCTCAGGAGCAGTTCTCGTGGCTTCTCTCACTAGGACAGTGCATTCTCCCTGTAACTGATACACTGACCAATGTCTGCAGTCACAGCCTGATGTTCCCGTGATCCTGCCACAGGGCTGCGGCTCAGCCTACCTGGGCCTGGCTGTGACCCGCTGGGACGTTTCGACCACGGCAGCACCCAGGGTAGACACAGACTGTGCTGTGGCTTATTGTGGTAGTTAGTGCCTGTTCTGACTTGATATGTTTTCACGCCAAGGTTTCTTTCCCACGTGGAGAGGGACTGGGCGGCACGGTTGTGCATCGTTCCAAGATACAGCCTTGCCTGAAACAGGAGACACTGTCCCTAATCCGATCCCCAGTAAAAGCCCTTTGGGAAACATCACAAATCTGCCACCACGTGCGTATCACGCCGACATAAAATCCCCACTGTCCGCTTTCATGATACAAACCCAGCCTGGGCTCTCAGTTACACTGGTGTAAATCAGGAGTGACACGGTTAACCTCAGTCCTTCTGGCCGAGGTGCTTGCCGGAGCAGAGCCACCTGTTTTACACGGCTCTTAAATAATCACTTGCAAGATCTTCTGACTGTCTCAAGTGATGGCAGAGGACAGGATTGAGTTTTCCTCATTTGTCTGATGGACTCTGTGGGACTCGAGTTACTGTGGGCAGCACTTCATAGGAATGTCTGGAAACTGTGTGACTCCCCAGTTTGTTTTCCAAATGCATCCCGTCTTCTCTGCAATAAAGTGGATCTTGTACAAAGCACAGAGACGAGTGCGGCGTCTGTCATAAACAGGTCTCTCGTGACCAAAACTCTGGTGAGTTCAGCTCACTGCAGTGGGACGCGTGGCGTTTCTCACGGCAGCAATATTCTCCTCCATCAGCGCAAGAGCAAGGAGTGCTTGGGAGATCTCCGTGTGCCTCTGAGATGGCAGTGTGTGTGGACAGAAAGGGTCCACCAAAGAATCTTTTAGCTGGGAGAGGAATCTGGAAGGAGCAGATGGCCCACAAATCCCACAGATTTTGCTCCCAGAGGCAGAAAGTGGTGCTGAAGCAGGAGAGTTGTGGTTTTCTCCCAAATCATATAGAGCTTCAGGATGGTCTGCAAGTGTCAGCTGCTGTCCTGACAAACAGTCTTGATTAAAGGTCCCGAGGACATGCCTGTGGTTATATGTTGAAGAGCAGTCATCCTCAGTTCTTGGGCCAGAATGTGTAACATTCATTGGTTTCAGGGCTAGACAGGAGCTTTGTAGTCACCACCAAGTGTCTGCAGAATGCAGCTCACCCACTTGCACCATCTCCACACCCAACTGGTTGGGCCTGAAGGCAAAGCTTGGCTTTACAATGAGTGGACCTGGCATTTAAAGGTAAGTAATAGCTCTTCTTAATTAAAAGAAACAAGCTTTTTCCACCTAGAAAGTGTTCCCTGCTTTGCTCCAAAGACCTCATGTCACCGATAGGGATGAAGCCCTCTACTGGCAATTTGCTGCCTTTAGGAATTCTGATTTTCCATGTGCTTTGAGAAGAAAACCATTGCCAATCTGAAGTCTTGGTTGCAGATGGATGGTGCAGTAGGTGCTCTCTGGTGTCCCCGGCAACAATGGAAAGGACAGAAGTTCAGACAGCCTCAATGTAGGTGGTTTGGCTCATCCCATTATCAGCCTGATGCACTTTTGCGCCCCTCACTTCAAGAAAGAGATGGAGGGGCTGGAGCAGGTCCAGAGGAACAACAAGGCTGTGGAAGAGACTGGAAGGAAAGGCTGATGAGGAGACGTTGAGGGACCTGGGGGTGTTTAGCCTGGAGGAGACTCAGAGGGGACCTTCTCCTTCTCTATAGCTTGCTGAAGGGAGGTTGTAGTCAGGTGACGGTCAGGCTCTACTCCCAGGCAACCAGCACCAGGACAAGAGGGCAGGGCCTGAAGCTGCCAGGGAAGGGTTAGGTTGGATGTTAGGAAGCTCTTCCTCATGGAAAGGGTGATCAGACACTGGAATGGACTGCCCAGGACAGTGGTGGAGTCCCCTTTCCTGGAGGTGTTGAAGGACAGCCTGGCTGTGGCCCTGGTCTAGCCAATGAGGTGATGTTAGGTTCAGGTCTGGGCTGGATTTGCTCAGAGGGCTTTTCGATTCTGTGATTCTGTGAAATGGAGAAAACCTGCTGCTCATGTGGTAGTGAGCAAAGCAGCAGCAGTGTGCTGTGTCCATCCTACCCCCTGACTCTGCTGGTAGCCCACAGAGGCTTCAGGACTCAAGAGGATGAAGCTGGTGTTATGCTATTTGGAATTTTGTGTGGTTTTGTACCTCAGTAGCCCTGAGGTTCACGGGATCTTCATTCTTTCCAGACCTCTGTTGAAGAAATGCAGCCCATGTGAAAAACAGGGATGATGATAGTTGGCTTTACTGGGTGAATGAACAGCTTGTGGGTAGCTCAGCCCTGTACCTGTTACCCTGGCTCTGTAAGGAGAGCACTGGTGATGGTCTGAGGAGCTGCAGAGATCTGGCACTGGGTGTCTCGCACATCTTCTCCTCACTCAGTCCTTTAGCCAATCACTTCACCTCAGCACAAGGCCTTTCCTGGGCAGGATAGGCTGGGGATGAGCTGTGCAGCCTGAACTCCAGTGTTTGCAGCCCATGGGTCCTATCCCCCAGCAGGACAAGCAGCCCAGTGAGCCCAGCACTTGGTGTCTAGCTCTGCACTTTGTTCCAGCATGAATGAGGAAACCCAATCCCCGCACACACAGCTCCTTCCCTTCTGCTTTTCCCCACTGGGTTATTTTTTTTCTCCCTTCCTGTATCAATCTCTGATATGATCTGCCCCAGCAGAGTAACACATTCACACTCTCCTGGCTCCAGCAGTGTTTCCCACTCAGCCAGGCCACGGCTCTCACAAAACACTCGTCCTTTTCACTCGTTTCGATCCCACGAGAGCAGCAAGGGAAACAGAGTGATGCTGTTAGAAATCATTATCGTTACGTGTTGTCCTGGTTGTGCTCCAGAGCTGATTAGATATCCCTCCCTTCCTTGGAAATACAGGCTGTCTACAGAACACTTGGCTTTCAAAACAGAAATATCAGCACTGTTTTCCTAGCAGGCAGCTCTGCTGGAGGTGGTAACATGAGAAGCTCTGGGGCAAGCTGTCCCCAGTGGCATTTCTAGTTATGGTATTTCTTACTGGGTGAAGAACCAGCCCCAGCGAGGGCCCGTGGAGTGCAGGATCCTACTCGTGCCAGTGGTGTGCTCTTGTTTGTCTCTTGGTGCTGCTGCTGTTTGTTCTCCCAGCCATGGAGAAGGTCAGTCTTGTGCCCCCCTGTGGGTGCATGGCCAGGACTTGGCCCTGCCAAAGACAAGTCAGGGTCTGGTTCCAATCTCCTTCATCTCCCAGAATGGTGCTAATCTGGAGTCAAAGGTGACGACTGAGTTGTGAGGTCAGCAGTGTCATGCAGGACCCTCCTCTGTAGGAGTCCCTCAGACTGTGACTTACTGAGTGGTTCCGTCAGTGTTTTTCCATCCCCTCTGAAATAAATGCACCGCAGACTTTTCAGAGTTTTTTTTACCTTCCAAACCCTCGTGTTGACTCCTCTTGACCATGAGGAGCTTCCTGTGCTCGGTTAGAGCCACCTTGGGCTGAATCACCCTGATACAAAGGCTATTGGTGAGCCCAAAGCAGTCAAATCCCCCCACCCCCAAGAACAGGAGGTCTGTCGAGCGCAGCGTGTGCCTAGTGTCCCAAAGCCCTCTCGACAGCCATCCCAAGTAGGTGTGTGCACAGGAGCTGGCAGGGATATCTCTCATCAGCTCTGCTGACTGCACTTTCCGTCACCTCGGTTTTTCTGCTCCCAGACTTGAACTGTTGGCGCTGAAGTTTTTCCAGCCTGGGTCAGCGCCTCGGGCCGAGGTTTAGTTTCCAGTGTTTCGAAAAGACACAGTTCCAGTGTTTCACAGAGCAAGGTTGGCAAAACGAGCTCTTTTCCCACAATGTGGAGATGTTTTTCCTACCACTCCTAACCAGTTCTGGCACCTCCGGGCCTTGGAGCAAGAACTGACGGGTTGGCAGCGGGCTTGGCGGGTTCAGGTCGCTGCAATTATCCACTCTGGGAAGGTACCGTGTGCTTCCCCAAGTCCCTGGAAGGTTCCTGCTCCCAAATGCTTGTTTGAGCATTGCTGCTGATGCCTCCAGAGAGATGCTCTGAGTGTGGTGGGTACAGACCTTACTGGAGAGCTGGTGAGGAGCTGCTGCCCTGCTCATTGTGCTGTAGGGGAGCCCAAGAACTGAAAAGAAGCTCCTTTCTTCCTGGAAGGAGGATGCCTGGCTGTGGCTGCTACAGATGGAAAAGTTGCCCTAAATTCCTACTAGTTTTGCCCTTACTCTAGGAGCCCTGCTTCAGTCCTGCCCATCAAGGGAGGCAGGGTGATACCCAACAGGATGTTTCTGTGCCTATGTGTGTGTGTGTGAGGCCCCAGAGCCTGCATCACTTCTGTGCTTGAGGTTCTTTCCCCCTGGTTCTCTCATGCAAGATGCATGTCTGAGTCCTTTCTGTTCCCTGCGCCCCCTCATCACAGAAGGGCTCTCATTTCCCAGACTCACCAAACCCTCCCATCCCATCTTTCCCTGCCCATCTTCCTCCTCTGAAAAGCAAGTAGTAGTAAAAGAGAAAGAGGTGCAGGCAGGATGGAGTCCAGCCTGTGGTGCCAGGGAGGACAGAGCCTGCAGCCAGGCAGGATGGCTGCACCACCAACCTTCTGGTCCCCACACACA
Source organism: Rhinopomastus cyanomelas (assembly GCA_013400115.1). Lineage (NCBI taxonomy): Eukaryota > Metazoa > Chordata > Aves > Bucerotiformes > Rhinopomastidae > Rhinopomastus > Rhinopomastus cyanomelas. The sequence goes on from VXBP01004461.1 coordinate 11,546, forward strand.
GGAACTGGCTGCCCAGATACACATGTGGCACTGGAAATGCGTTCTCAAACAAGTGACCTGGCACAGGGATCATCTTTTGTCTTCAGAGCAACAGGAAAGATTAAGATCTGTGCTGCTGAGAAGGGCTGGGAGATGTCTGGGCTTTCGGTTTGGCCTGGGAGAGGAGAAGGCACTGCATCAAATTAAATTTGAAACAGAGATGCAGACGAGGTGATTCAGGCATTTCTGCTGGTCTTCCAGGGGAGCTGGATGGTGTCCAGGGCTGGGGACGGGAACAGCCTGAGTTTATCAGCCGAACTCAAAGCTCATGGTGACACTCACAGCAGAGAGCAGCTGAGAGGCCGGGTGACAGGCAAACTGCCCCTTGGCCATCCTGATACCCAGTGGCTCCTGGCCAGAGCAAAAGGAAGCTGAGGTGTGCTGAAGGGAGGGGGGATATCTGGGGCCACGTAGTCACCCCACAGCAGAGAGAGGAATGTCACTTAGATCTCCTCCAGCCAATGCCCCTAGCCTGCTGCTTGGGGCCAGTTTGCTTGTTACTTGGCTTTCAGCAAGAGCAAGGACTGGCAGGATCTGGTGATGTCAGGATTGGAGCTGGTTAATCCTCCTTGCTTCAAAATTGAGTAGCGGGAAGAGTAGTGGAAGCATCTGCAGGCGGATGTTGCTGCAGGGGCTCTCCCCTGTGCCCCTCACACAGCTCTGTCCCTTCCCCACAGGAGCCCTGGACACCTCAGTCAGCCCAGGCACTGCTTCAGAGACTTCTCCAGAGATGGCAAATGCTCCTGTTTGGGTATGGGAAGGGGTCTGTTTTCTGCAATCTCCTGCAGGTTTGGTCCCCAGAAGTCACTCAGCATCTGCAGCAGCATTTGTGCCGCAATTCCAGCTCAGGAGTTGGTCCATGAGGATGGGTGTGAGGTGCCATGGACGAGATAAGGAGCTACGAACACTGGAAGGACCATGACAACAGGATGAACAATTTGCTGGGGTCTGTCCTTAAAGTGATGTCCTGTGCCAGAGAAGCCATCCCAGTCCACAGCTCGGAGCTAACAAGCCTTCCCCAGCCCTTCGTCCACCAGTGGGGGCTGCTGGAAGGCAGTGCTGGACAGACAGACAGAGGGAGGTGCAGCAGCCGGTGCTGCTGGCAGGGACCTTCGAGCTGTGATGGCAGGGAACTCCCTCTGTTGACTTATCCTGAAGTTGCACCCCTGCACCCAGCACTGTCCCCTCTCCAGTAGCACACAACCCCTTCTCTGAGCCCTAGCTGAGCCACAGACCCAACTGCTCACTGCAGCCTTTGCAAGGCTGCTTCTATTGATACTCTCACCTCACTGCTGTGTCCGTCACGGCTCTCTCAGCAGTCTCCCGTGCAGTCAGGTGCTGCAGGGCCTCACATTCCCTGTAGCTGTCGTATGTTAAACCTCTCGTTACTGTGATGGGACATCAATACCACTTATCTATGTGGGGCAGTACCGTGTTTTCTTGTTCTAGACAACAAAAGCAAAGTGTTAGCTCCAATAAAACTTCATTTCCTCCTCCTGCGGCTGATCCCATTAACCAGGCACATGGTGCAGAGCCCATTTCACCCCATCACAAGCCGCCACAGCTCCAAAACCTCCTCCTGGACCTCTGATTAGAAGGTGTTTGAGACTCCAGTGGGAACAGAGGTGCTTGAAAGGCCCCACAAGGTGGGAGGGGTGTGAGCTCGTAATTGTCAGTGTGCAGGCTGGAGAAGGCTGTAATAACCCCAAATACACTGTGCAGATGTTCATTTGCGCCTTGCAATTCCCCTAAAACCCAAAGAACCCATTAGGTCCTATCTCACAGGAGAAAAGAGCTGTGAGGCACTGGGTCTGATGCTTTTGGGGTGAGAAGCTACTGCTGAAACCAGAAATCAACCCAGCACTGCTCAGGGGGATGTAGGACACAGTCCTCAGCAGACAGCAGAGCAATGCTCTTGATTTTTGGCATTTAGGTGGGAAAAACCCCTCCCTGCATCGCTGGAAGGGGTTTAAATGAAACATTTCAGTAGCCAGAGCCTCTGCCTTTAATTTCATTCAGAAAGGGGCTGTGAATGGACTCCTAGGCTGCTTCAAAAGGCTGTGGCTGCATGTCCGCTACCGTGCAGGTCATTCATGGCCACTCCAGGAGATGTGAAAACATCTGCTGGGTCCCTGCCTGCTCCTTTCAGTACAGTTCCTCCTCTTGCTCATAATTGTCTGTGTTCTGCCATCTAGAAAGGGACTTTGTGTGTCTCCCAGGTATTCTCATGCTAATTTGTTTAGTTAAAAAGGAGAAGAGGCTAAACAGATGTGAGCCATTTGGATAGGTTGTAGTTCATTTGTTAGGAAGTGCAAAGGATTCTTGGCAGGATATTAAATATTACCTTGGCTGCTCACAAACACTTCATATTTCAAGAGAGGAGGGGAGGTAGGGACGGCACTCCATAAATCAGCCTTTTCAAAGAGACAGAAAAAGGCAAACATTTGATAAATCTGTGTCATTAGACTTGGAGATCAAAGGGGGGTTACCCGTGTATTTATGCAACCGGCAACCTAGGAGACAATAATAACAAACAGAGAGCTCTGACAGCTCTACAAAAATAAAAATTAGCCGCTTCTAATCTGTAATTATCTGGGAACGGCACGAGGTAGGAGGTGGCTCGCAGCCGAGCCCTAAGCTGCTAATGCTGAGATGGTGAGGGAGTGCTCGCTCATTCATAAATACAGTAGGAAGATTCCTACAAGAGGTTGCCACAGCCATCAGCTAGGTTGCCTGAGGTGTGTGTAGACGTGGTGTTACACAGCAAGCCCACACTGGGCAGTGGCTACCAGAACCAGAAGTCACCATGGAGTGCAGCCTTTCACCACCAGCTAATTACCCTTGGGGTTTTCCAGCAGATTATCTGCCAGGAATCTACCTGAAGGGTCATGAAGACTCAACAGTTGCCATCCCCAAGCTCTCTCCTGCCTGGCAGTTAGAGATCTGTGTCTGGTAGCCCTGCACACCTCTGGCTTGGCCCAGATGAGCCCTGCTGCCATTCCCCAATTAATCTGATTTGTTGTGTGAGTGGAGTAGTGGAGCTGAAGACTCAGGTATGTCAGGGGAGAAGCTGGAAAAGAGCCCAGAAGAGGTCTGTCAGCAGCAGGAACAACAGGAGATCCACCAGGGGCTGCTTTAATCCAGCAAAGCATTTAGCAGAGGACTTGAAGCCTCTGCAGAAGCAGCCAGGGCCATCACATTGCTCAGAGAACAGGAGAAATCCAGTTGCGTGACAATAACTCCAAGGACAAAGCAATGCAGTCACAGAAAGGAGAGGTAACATTATGTCATCTCGCCTTTCCTTCTGGCCAGTCGCTGGGCTGGTTTCCTATTCTCTTGTGCTGCTTTCAAATGACTTCAGCAACTTGCTTTCTGCTCATTCCCCTGGGAAACTTCCACAGTCTATAGATTTCGCTGGTAGGAAACTCCTCTTGACAGTCAGACTGTATTTTCCTTTACTCGATTCCATCACTTCACTCCTACTTACGCCTCCTTGGAGCACCCTAAACGCTCTTCTCCATTGAAGTTGCTGGAGTTATGCGAGCAGTAAATTTGGCCCGTGGCACTTGGAGAAATAGATATTAAAACCCCAGGGATGAATTAGGGGGTGAGCAAAGGGAGGGCAGTGTAGGAAAGGAAATGGTTTCAGGTTGAGAGAAACAAGATCTCCCCTTACATCTGTACAGTGGTGCTGCCCACTGCCCCACTGGGAGCCCGCCCAGTGCTCAGCAGCAAAGTGCTGCAGGAGGCATCGATGGCCCCAGGGTGTCCCTGCTGTGGGGATGCAGCCACGTCTGAGGGCTCAAGGACAGGGTGTGATGCTTGGGTTTATGTGCAGTGGGATTGCATAAAAGCCCTGGGTGCTTTCCTTGCCAGCAGCCTACCAGGTCTGAGCGCCCGTGATGCCACCCACAGCCACCGCACTGCCTGTCACCCTCAGTGACCCAGTCCCACCATTTAGCTGTTTGCAGTAGTCCTGACTCACTTAACACTGACTGCAAGCTCTGCCTCCCTCTGTGGGTTAGTACCAACACGTGGATTTTTCAGGATAACATCCCAAACGCCTGCAGCCCTTTTCCCTAGCTCTTGTGTTGCTATTGAGACTTTAGGAAGAGCCCAGCAGATATGTGCAGCAATGGAACTGCTGTGGTGGAAAAGCAGAGGAAGCTGCTGACAGAAGCACAAGATTTATACAGTGGGGTGAACCTCAGCTCCCCTCTGCTCCAAAATAGCTGCAGTCCTCCATGCCAGAGGCCAAAGGACATGGGCAGCACAGAGCAAGAGAGGGGCCAACACTGAGGACTTCTTAGGGTGGAAGAATAAGGATATGTGGGATTTCTCTTCCTGGGACCCTACAAGGGGTCAAGGGCTGAGGAACATCTCAGTATTGCAAAGGACCAGTAAGGACCAAAAAAATGCTTGTAGATACATTTGTGTGGAAGATGACACAGGGAAGCATGCAGAAGCCCCACACCGAAGCCCTCAGTGTTCTAGTTGCTGTATGTTTCCAAAAAGTGGGTGGTAGTGTCTGGTCATCTCTTTCCTGGCCAGGTCACTCTGTGCCACAGCCTTCCTGGCTTGAGTTTGGGTACCTGCTCTGGTCGATCACCCTGTCAGGACTGGCCAGAGCTGACTCTGTCCAATAGCTGACCCTTCCTTCCTTGCTGGGGGTTTTGATCATCTCAAATGTAAGCTGGGCTGGGCTCTCTGTTTTCTGCCAAGTTCCACAGAGCTGGGCACCCTCCAGCCTCATCTCAGCGATGCCTCACAAAGTGCCACCACAATCCCTTGTTAGGAGCAGCCCCATCTCAGTACCATCTGTGCAGTAAATCAGTCATCAAGAAGCAGGACCCTGAGACCAAACAGATGCAGCTCAATTCCTTTATCGATTAACCAGCCGGGGTGAATCATGACAGCTACTGTTACGAGTCAAGGGTTCTGTAGCAGCAGCCCAGAGCAAACCCCAACTTGCATTTCCATTTGTGCCCATTTCTTTCTAACCCCAGGTCCTCCTCAATGTAGCCCCTGTGACTCCGTTGGACCCTTTGGTGGAGCCCTGCCAGAGGTGGCAGCAGATCCTGGTGGCAATGGAGGTGTGCCCTGATGAGCAGATCCTGCAGGCGCCAGCTGGAGGCAGATGGATCAGTCTGAAGGGTGGAACTACAAATGGCTCCCAGCCAAAACTTGCCCCCATACTCCAGGCACAACTCAAACTGAGTGGTCTCGGCCATCCTCCTGTCCTACCCCTGTTTGGATGCTGGCTCTGATCATCTGCCCATTTGCCATTCCTGGGGAGGAAATTCCTAACATTGAATTATAGAATCATAGAATCATTAGGGAGTGGAAGGGACCTCAGAAGATCATTTAGTCCAATCCCCCTGCCACAGCAGGATCACCTACACCAAATCATACAGTCAGTCAGGGTTAGAAGGGACCACATCCCGTTGTTGGAGATCCAGTTGCAGCAGAACCCATCTCAGAGCTAGTTTTCTTTAAAAGCCAACCCAAGGTTTACAAGCTGCAGCTGATGGATATTAAGGGCATAACCAAACCTTCAGTGACACTTTGTGGGTGTTTTCCTGGCTGGTGCTGGCAGAGGTAAGGAACAAGGAGAATGACTCCATCCGAAGAGTTTTCCTCAGACCACATGGGCACAGGAACGTGCAACGGAGCCACATCTGTGTGCAAGCAGGGAGTTTTCTGGCTTGAACTGTGCAAAACACCAAGTGAGAAGTGAGTAAAGCTGGGTCCAGGACAGCCAGACTGTGTCACCTGCGCAACCCTTGCTGATTCATGCCCTGCCTACAAGTGTCCTCTGTAATCCTCTCCATAATTACCAGTCTCGGCCAGCGCAGAGGGAAACTAGAAAGCGATTCCTCCTGCAACTGCATGTCATCGCTGCTTGCTTGGCATCCCCACCACCAGCGTGGTCAGAGCAGTTCACTTTTGCAGGATAGTTTTCCTGAACCCATGTTAAAGTGATTTATGAAGCAGCATCACACTGTCACTTCAGGGACATGAGGGGAAAAATAGGCTCTTGGTAGGGAACAGATTAACAAATTTGCTTTTGGTTTGGTGGCAAAAATGAAAGGTTCCAGCAAAGCCCAGTTCTGCCCTTAAAAGCAGCAGAGCTCTGAAAGGGGGTGAATTTATAGCACAAAAAGTTACACATCTTCCGATAAAACCATGGTGAAAGTACTGCACAAATGCATCGGCGCCCCAAAACCCCATATCTGCCGGGCGAGCACTGACCGAGGCGCTTCCCGGAGCGTCCCAAACCCCGCCGGTCCTGTTTAGGGCTAAAGCCGGGTCTGATGAACACCCTTGCGTGTATTCCCCGGGGGATGGACACTGCGGAGTGAAGTTCTGCTCGCTGCAGGGCTCTCGCCCATGTCTAGATGTCCAGGGCAGGTGCTCAGGACCAGCCGCAGCATCACGATCACCGCATCCTCCCGGGTGCGGGTAACGCGCTGCAGCCACCGCCCCGTCGAGGGGACGTGGCCTCCCCTCACCTCCCCCCCATCCCCTCAGCCAATGAACGTGTTCTCTCCCGCCCTCCGCCCCGCCCCACCACCCCATCCTCTCTTCTGATTGGCTGGTGCTCCCGGCTCATTATCCGCTGGGAGCTCGCACTGTGATAGGCGGATGGTGCTGCCCGTCGGGGCCATCCCCACCCGCCCGCAGCAGAAGGCAGTGGCGGAGTGGGGCTGGAGCAGCGCTGAAGCTCTGGGGTTTTTGCCGATGAGGAACCGGGCGGAGCCGTTCCGAGCCGGGCCAGCTCCATCCCCAGCCATGAATCCCGGCGGCACATGGGGCAGCGTTTGAACCGCTGCCTCGATGTCCCCGTCGCGTTGCCGCTGCCGCCGTTGAGGCGGAGGCTCCTGCTGCTCTTCATCATGTTCTTCCTCTGGCTCTATATGTTCTACTCGTGCGCCGGCTCCTGCGCCGGGTTGACGACTCGCGGGTCTCCTGCACCTCCCCGCATCCTTACCCCGGGCGAGGGGAGCATCGTGGAGGAGCAGCGGGCATCCCCCGACGGCCCCAGCCCCCCCATCTCAAGCTTCTTCAACGGCTCCGGCACGAAGCGGCTGCCCCAGGCAATCATCATCGGAGTGAAGAAGGGCGGGACGCGGGCGCTGCTCGAGTTCCTGCGGGTGCACCCCGACGTGCGCGCTGTTGGCGCCGAACCCCACTTTTTCGACCGCAACTACGAGCGGGGACTCGCCTGGTACAGGTAAACCGGCTGGGAGGGGGTTGGAGGGATCCCCCCACGGCTTAGGGGGAGCGTCCGACCCGGAGTGAAACGGGAATGTACCGCTAAATAGAACCCCTCCACTACCTCGAACAAAACCAGCCCTAAAAAGCCACCCCTCAAACCCTGTGCGGAGCCGCCAGGCTGTCTGCAGGTGGGGTTCGAGTTGTAGCCAATTTAATATTTAAAGAAAAGTTAAATACTAATTTGTTTTGGTTTTTTGTTGGCTTTTTTTTTCTCCCTTCGTGGAGCTTCCAGGGGAAACTCTGGCTTTTCCCTCCGGCTCGGGGTGGTGTTGGGGGGCGGCTGTTGGTTCCCAAATGCCCTTCGGCTCGGGGAGTGAAGCCGTTTGCTTCCAGCAAAAGTACCTTCGGAGGGTTGGGACTCTCTTTGAGGGGGGTTGCACCCTCTTTGGGGGGATCTGGACCCGTTTGGGTGGTTTCGGTACTGTTCTGGGAGCGCAGCAGCTGCTCCACGTTCCCGATCCAACTCTCAGATCGCCGCCCCGATCCCTCTCCCGCTGCTTCTCACTGGATTCTGAGTCCAATAACGGCCCGGACTCGCCGTTTGCAGCCGGCGCTGGTGCGGTTCGGAATGGCCCAAGTGCGACCTGGAGACAGGCTGGAACTTTTCTAGCCGGCGGGAATAGGAACTGATGGGATCGCATCCTGTCGGGATGCGGTGGGGCTTGGGGAAGCCGCAGGAGGAGAAGCAGCGCTGGGAGCCCCTGTGCAGGTCCGAACCGCGCCCGCTCTTCCTTTTCATCCTTCCCCCCCCCTCCCGATTAAAGTTCCTTTCTGAAGAGTATGTATAAGGTGCCTTTGTGCCGAGCGCTGACAGCGACGCGAAAGGAGCAGAGATGGCAGCTTTGAAGCGAGCAGGGAGCTGCGAAGTTGTGAATTTTAGCCTCTTTGTAGTCCTGAAACTCCCCTCTCCGCGAGTCTGAGAAGGTTTATATCTTCATTTATGATTTTATTGAACGTTGGCATCCTTCGGCAGTCGGCAAAATGAACGTGGTGGGGGAGGAAGGGGTGATTGAAGCGCTTTCGGTTTGAGAGTCATTTTTGGTGGAGGATGTTGGGTTGTCTCCTCGTGATCTGAGTGAAATCTTCCAACGTTCGGTTTGTTTTCAAAAGGAAAACAAAATAATAACGAAAAATACCGACTCCAGCTTGTCGAGAGGAGAACCTGCATAGAGCAGAGCCCAAGAGCTGTCAGGGTTTATTAGCCAAATGGTGTCGTATGTGTTGAACTCTGGTTTTAATTAGGCACCTAAATTAGACCATAAAATGGTTGATTAATCTTTTACAAGTAAGAGGTGGAAGGGGAGAGTAAAGCTTATGATTCCGTTAATCTCCCAGCCCAGATGCAGTGGGAGAAAGTCAATATTTCAAGGACACACTTTGTTTTTCAACGTGGAGAAGTTGGCATCGAAGTTCCCTTGAACTGTTTAAAGTTCTACCTTTCCAGCTGCTTAATTTTAAGTCTCACAGGTCCCATCCCCACTCTGTTATTAAACAGGGTCATTGGAAAAGGGCTGTTGTAACTGGAATAGGATGAATCTTCAGGGCCGAGCAGTGAGGTTCCTAGGCAGTGAGAACCGTCAGTGATGCTAAAGGTCTTGAAATCAGCCGTGCCTGGCTCACCCTGAGGATCGGCGCGTGTTTGTCTGTGGGACTGGGACCCGGCTCAACTGGTAGCGGGGGAAGAGTAAATAATGCAAAAACTATGAGGGGAGGATGTATTTGCTCAACTCAACAGGTTTGGTGACTGTGTGATATTTCCAACTTTAGCTTGAGTTAGTCTCACAAGTTTGTTCTTCTAAAGTTTGCCATTAGAAATCAGATCCCATGTAGCTCCAAACTCGCACTGACTTCAGGGAATTTTGGCTTCTTAGCCTTCCTAAAGAGCCGGCTCATTTCTCCAAGCCCTAATGAGGCTTTTATTTATTATCTTAGTGTCAGTAAGGAGCTGTGTTTGTATTTTCTTGTTAATGGCCCAATAAAATCAGATTAAAAATGCTATAAAGCATCAGCGATGCCAGCCACGGCTCGGCGAGCCTTGTCCCTCTCCTTTCAGGTGCTTTTGCACAAATTGCCTCAACTTTGGAACTGGGGGAGTTACTGGTGCCCTCAGAGCCCAGTTCTGGCTGTTTAAACCCAACTGCCTGGCTTTGAGAGGATGAAGATGCAGTTTTTGATCCCTGTCCCATCAGAAGTATCTTAATCAGTAGTTTTATGGCTGAGTTTGGAACATGTCCGTGGGGAGGTTTTGATTTTTGAGCCTGTTCCTGCCCCAGAATGAAGTGCTGCACTCTATAACAGTTTTTCAGATTTCTGAGAAGTAGGAGGCATCGCAGATTTAGTGATTTCTCTTGACGAAGGTCTGTATTTTGGGGAATTTTCCATCAACCACCATTATTTTAGCTTCTGCTCTCCATCTAGTTCTCATCTATAGGAAATAGCTTTTGAGGGAAGGAGTGCAAACTTTTTCTTGTTGCTCCCTGAAATTAAATCTGTTTTGTCCGAGGTTTTCGTTTACCTTTGTGTGAAAGGCAAACCAGCAGCAAGCGGTGCTGACCACCCTTCTGGAAAAAACAGAGGGAATAGAGGGGAGAATTAAAACAGATTTTTTGATATCAAGGGACGTAATGGAAATAACTTGTGTGCACACGTTGCGGGGTTCCACCTGGTAATGAACACAGCACGTTAACGGCTTCACATGGAAATATGCACCATGACAGAGGAGAAACAGGATCCAGCCACTTCTGCGAACTCATTTTCAGTAGTGCCTGCAGTTTGGGGATAATAAAGAAGTTTCCTCTCGGCGGCAGCAGCAGCGAGCAGCTCTGCTCTGCAGCCTGGGTGTGAGTGTCAGGCTGCCCGGATGAGTCCTGGTTCTTGGGGGTTTTAGTGGAATTATTGGGGGGAATTGTTTCCTAGGAGCCTTGAAAATCTGTTGTGCAGATTTTTTTTTTGTTTCGTGTGTGTGAATTTAATTTGATTTCACGACTTATTACATGCAACAATGATGCATCTTCAAATACAGAAGGAATCAAAAGCCTCTTGCCCTGTAATTAGAAGGCCAGAAGAAAAGATCATGTTAGCAGTGTGTGTGTTGCTTTGGGTTCTTTTTTATGATAGTTTTATCCCAGTGGGTTGGACCACCCGGTTCCTCCTGCCCTGGACTGAGTGTTCCCAGCCTTGTTCAACATCACTGATTGATATTTCAAGTCTGTAGTCTACTCGGAATGCCCGTGCTGTGGCTCTGCTGGCTATAACCCCAATAGCTGTGTTGGCCCCAGCTCCTGCGCAGCACAGACCAGAGACCTCTCTTTTCTTTTTATTCAGGGATTGGGGTGGGGGGAGATAATTTTTAAGCAGTGGGACTTCCTTTCTCCCTGTTGCCTGGCTGCCTCCATTCATTCTCCATGCTGAGACTGAGTGGTTTGGGGGAGCAGGATCTGGCCCATTGGTGCAGTAAGCAGTTTCTCAGAATCCCCAACACTGTAAATGAGCACTGGGGGACCTTAATGTGTGAAGTGCTGCTTCACAGCAAATCCTGAACTGGGAGACTCTTCCTCCTTTAATTGTTTTTCATATTATTTTTTCCCCAGGAACATCTTTATTTTTCCACCAGAGCGGGGGGGGGGTGAGCAGTGTGGCGGGGAGTGAGCAGTACAGTGCCGATGCTCCCAGTGGATCAGACTGGGAGCAAGGGAAGAATACAGTAATGATGGTTAAAAGTTCAGCCTTGCAGGGCCTTGAGCAGGGCAGAGTTTTCCCCTGTATTTAGCTCTTCTCTCCAAATCCCAGCCTCACAGTGGTGAGATGGAGGAGTTAATGCCTTACACATAATTGCCCCCACAGTTCGCAGCCTTCCTGTCGGGATGTGGATCTGGAGGTATTGGTGTGGACACAACTGGGTGCTTGCAAAACCCAACATGTTGTTTCCATTGGATGTCACAAGGTTTGTTGGCACCAGGAAATTTGGGAACTGTCTTGGTTCTCCCAACTGAACTTTAGGTCCAAGTGCCCATTTCTGAGCAAAGACCAGTTCCTCCAGTGCATTCCCTAAGCTGCACTAGGTTGGAATGGGTTGTGATGGGTGGATCCTAAAGGAGACTTGTGTTCTCCAGGCTTTAGCAAGCACCTTTCCTGCTGAGATTGAATTTTCTTTGTGTGAAAAGTCAGAATCAACGTTGCACTGTGTTGAGAACTTCTAACGGTTCCCTCAGCACATGCACTCAGTTTAGGGCCCCCTTGGCCACGGCAGCAACTCCCCATGGTGCTGCCTTGGCCGCCCTGCAAAGTTTGGAAGAAAATGGCCCCAAAAAAGAAGGGCTGGGCTACTATAATCAGTCAGCAAGGCCCTTGTGTTTCTATGGGATCATTCCCTTAGATCTGAGGAGGGTTGAGTTGTTCAAACAGATGGCCAAGATTATTCGTGTTGCTGGGGTTTCAGAGCACTGCTCTGTTTCAAGCATGTTGCCTGATATGACGCACGTGACGAGGCCTTCCCAGCACGACGCTGGCGGGGGGACGACATTGTCTGCCGTGATCGGGTTTCATGGCCTCACCTGTTGAGCTGCCGAACTTTTCAAAGTTGACCAAGCATTGGGGGGGACTTATGTGGATGGTGGATCTGCCCTGGCTAATCGTGTTAGCGCGACCCCGCGCCGTGAGCTGGCGAGCACAGTGCTCCTTGGCATGAAAACGATGGGAATGGAAACCCACCGGCTCGATTCTGGGCTTGGGATTCATTGGGGTTTTTTTATTTCTCAAGTGGGCCACGGCAGATGTCTGTAACACACACCGAGCTCTGGATACCCCCAGGCACGTCCAGGGAGGGCTTTGCTTTAAATCGTCCAGCAAATCCCGAAAGCATTGGCTGTAAAAACTCCACCCAAACTGTTCTTCCTCACTGCTGTTTATAAATATGGACAGGGTGAATGTCAGGAGGATGAAGCCAGGCTCTGCTCAGTGGTGTTCAGTGACAGCACAGGAGGCAGTGGGTACAAGCTGCAGCAGAGAAGGTTCCATGGAAACATCAGGAAAAACCTCTTTACCATGAGGGTGATGGTGCCCTGGAGGAACAAGCTGCCCAGAGAGGTTGTGGAGTCTCTTGAATGCTCTGGAGACATTCATAACCCACCCAAACACAGCCCTGTGTGACCTATCCTAGGGGATCCTGCTCTGGCAGGGGGGTTGGACTAGAGGATCTTTTGAGGTCCCTTCCAAATCCTGAAGTTCTGTGACTTGGAACTGCATTTCCAGCCCTGGGTTTGTCTCACCACCAAGTTTCGCTAACTAAACTTCTCAGTCCGTGTGAGCAGTTAATCCATCCCAAGTGGGAAGAACTTCAGTGATCCTTCAGTGTCTTCTAGGGGTGTGACCATGAGTGATCAATGAGTTCAAGGCACACTGAATCACTCAGGGCCATGTGGGACTGTTCACACAGGGGCTTCAACAACAACAGAGCCCCATCATTTCAGTGGTGAAACAAGGAGGTCAGGACCTATCAGCTGCTACTGGCCGTCACCTCCTGTGTGTGTGAGGAGGGCTGGCAGAGCAGTTCTGCCTTGGTTTGTGAAATGACTAAGTGCTGTGCTGGGTCCTGACTTGCTGCTGCTGACTGTACTAGGGCTTAGGCAAGCCCAAGCCCCTGCAATTCCAGGGCTTTGAGCAGCTCATGGTGTTTCCTAATGAGCTCCCAAGACACACTGTGTGCTCTGTAAGGGAGCTCAGCCCAGCAGCCATCACCAGCAGCAGCTAGGAGGGCCTTATCTGGACTTTTTTAATGGAAATGAGGGCTCCCATGATAAAATGATTTGGTTGTCAGCAGGCTCAGAGGGATGGTGGGGTGTATTCAAGGATGGAGAATACTGAGGGGTTAACTTTGCCAGTGAGGAGTTGCTCCTGGACAGGAACTGGTTGCAAAGTGCCCACAGATGAGTGAGGAAGGGCATAATGTTGTGCCATGGGTCAGATGAGAGGAGGAAGCCAAGCTCAGGAACACAGTTACGCTGTCTTGAGCATCTCTGGGCCTGGGGATGGCAGGGATTGCTCTGACGTGATGGGCAGTGGAACCTGGTTCATTCACAGAAGTGATAGGAAGGAGATGAGCTCTCCTGGTGCTGCACTGGCTTCAGGTGTTCCCCGTGGTGATTGTCCTCTTCATAAAATCTCTGGTGTTGTGTCTTTGTGACGGATGGGGACGAGGGCTGTTGAGGGGTGAGCAAGGGTAAATGGGAAGCTCTGAGCTGCTGCATCCCAGCTCTGTGACTGTATGTGCCTGGCTCAGGAATCTCTCAGAGGTTGGAAGCTGAGGTTTGGGGGTTTCGGTGATGCTGGTGGGAAATGTCAGAAGAAAATAGATGTAGAGGTGCTGCAGGCAGATCTCAAGCTGGTTTCTAGTAAATGAATAATTTGGTTGTTTCAATTCCTACTGTTAAAATCTTTGATTGTGGCAGAGCGCTGTGTGTGGTGGGGAGCAGGGGAAGAGAGAACTTGACTGAGCGGAAAATAACACCTCCTTCTGCTAAAGACTTTCAATCTGCAGTAGCTTCGTCAGAAACATCTCAGGACTAGCTACCTTCAAACCCTGCTTTTTCTCGTCTCCCTGCAGAAAAGGGATGGAGCAGGAAGGTCTGTCCTGAGGGACACAGTGACTAGTGCTGGCTTTGAGAGCATCATGACACTTCGTGGCAGCAGAGGCTCTGACCCAGAATGTAACGTGCAGCCTGCCCTGAACACAGGGTCACGCTGGGCCTAGGGACCTCAGCTCTGCTCACTTTTACTACAGGGAAGGTCCTTCCTTGTCCTCACGGCCTTGTGCTGCTGAAATAGGTCGGAGGAGCTGATATCTGGCTAGTTCTTTCAGCTAGTGCTGCTGTGCACTTCTGCAAATCCAGTAGAGTGAGCAGCTATAGTGTCTCTGTTAATCAGATGCTCCCCTCTGGCTCAGGCTCAGCAGCTCTTCCAGGGGAAAGTCAGGGGCTGCCCAGGTATCAGACTGTAGGCAATGTCTGTGTTTGTACATCCCTTGCTGGCAGTGAACGCAGGCCCAATCCTGGGTTGCCACTCAGTCCAGCAGCACTGAGTCTGGCTGGAGTGAAAACACCGATTCTCTTTAAAAGATAGACTTATCCTCTCCTCAGAGCAAACTTCTCACAGGAAATCTCCCTCCAGCAGTGTGCTGGTGGCCAACACCGGACCAAGTCCCCAGACTCAGCTGTGTCATTGGATCGCTTAGGCTGGACAAGACCTTCGAAATCATGGAGTGATTCTGTGGTAGTGGAGTGCAGACCAAAGCCCTGCCTGGGGGAAGGTTGCAGGATCAGGCCCTGGGCATGTGCCCATGTCACTGCAAGCGCAGAGCGGGTCTCCCCGGAAGCCCAAATCCACTGCAGCAATGAATAGATAACTCAGCTCTACGCTAAAGCCCTGAGCTTGCAGCCCATCTCGAGTATCACGTGGAAGCGAATTTGAAAACGGGGAAGTCTGAAGTACAGGCGAGTGGCAGCGTTAGAAACCGGCTGGTTTGGTACAAGTGATGAAAAAGCAGAATGTCGTGGTGTTGCCCTGGGCTTAAATCACAGGGGTGTCTTTGATTTGGAGCAGGATCTGTTAGGTGGCAGCAGTCGGCAGAGGCTGGGCAATGCCAGGGCTCAGTGCAGAGATCTCCTGTCACTACAGGGAGGACGATCCCCCGGCGTTCAACTAATAGAAGTGTTTTGCTGCTTCACTGAGCTATTAAATATTTGTTTTAAAACTGGCAAGGTCTGCAGCTTTGACTGCGCTAGGTTGGGTGCTGGGTTTTTTTTCTTTTTAAAGGTGTATTCATCTTGGAATAAAATGGGAGGTGCTGGAGTACTGTCCCAGCAGGGTCTGGGGATGGTTTTTCTGCAGGGCTGAGGTAAATATAAATTGCAGAGGGACCCCATGGCTCTGCTCTGCCCTGGGAATATGCATGTTGGTGTGATGGCTGATGCTGAGATGCCAGAGTTCTCTGCTCCTAACCTGTGCACCCGCCCCCTGTGCTGTGTTTATTGTTCTGGATTGTTCTGGATTGGAGCTGGTCCCTGCAAGTGAGTTGAGATAGGGGAAGCTCCTGAAGGTCTCACTTAAGAGCAGTGGAGCGATGGGCTTGCTACGTGTCTGCAACCATCCCTGAGCATCTGTCCTGGCATCACTGCTGGACTGAGCACAGAGAGCTGCTGCTCAAGGGCCAAACAGCCTGAGCACTGCCTCCTCTCAAGGAAATTTCATCTCCTTCCTCAGCACCATGCACTGAACTCATTGCAACTTAACATAGAGCTTATAGCTGGGGTTTTCTTTCTTTTTAATTGCCCTCTTAAACTAGTCTGCTGGCTGATGAGCCTTGGGGTGTCAGTGTGGTGTTGGAAATGCTGAGGGAAGAGCTAACAGGGGTTGCTGGGCAGCAAACAGAGCCTTGGGAGAAGATATCGGCCACAGCAGAAGTGGAAGAGCTGGTTAGGGTTTCAACCGGGGCTCACTGTGAGCCGAGAGGGTCTGGGAGCTGTGTCTGCTCTGAAGCCTCATAATTATTGTCTGGCTCTGCCCGGACAGCCGGATGCATCGGAGGAGCCACAAGCCTGCACGAGTGTCTGGGCACACAGGAGCCCTTGGCCAGCTGCCCCACGGCTGCTGGCTCCCCCCAGAGACCATTTCAAGGTCACACTGCTTACACATGGTGTAATAATTAATTGGGCTATATATAACCTGCAGGCTGACGTGGCCCTAAAGTAGATTAAGGGCCCAGGAAGTTCGTTTTGGCCACCTTCTTCTCCACAGTCTTCTCCTCCCTCAGTTCCCCAGTGGGTTTGCCTTGCAGTTGTTACACACTGCATTGTCTCAGCATGGCCACCAGTTGGATTGAGCAGCTGCACAGCTGGGTCTAAGCCCAAAACTCTGGTGGCAGAGCAGCATCTGCTCTAGGGGATCCCCTGGCTGCCCAGTTGTCCCATCAAACCCAGTCCTCATGCTGGTGCTGGAGGAAGGGAATGTGCAAAGTTACTGTCCTCCTGGTGGTCATCTCTTCACTCCATACTGGTGCTGAGAATAGCCTGGTGCTGGAAATAGCTACTGGAGTTTGCCTTCTGCTGGAAGACTTGTGGCAGGATTCCTTTTGAGTTGAGGCTCAGCACACAAATTGCTGAGCTGCATGATTTGCTCTTCACCCTGGTGGTGGGAAAACTTCGCATGGGGTTATGTCCTCCACAGAAGCACCTTTGCAAGGGTGGAGGTGCAAGAATGAGCTGGGCTGTGATTCCTGGAAGAGTTACAGCGACGTGATGAGACTTGAAACCAAACCCAAAGAACCACTTGTCTTGTGGCTCCCATGGAGCCTGGATTTATTCAGTAGCAAAATACATGGTCTTTTGTCTTTTTCTCTCCATCTGTCTAAAGCCGGTGAAAACTCACTCCTTCCAAACCCTAAAAGTGAGAATGTAGGGATAATATTTAGTTTCAACTCCTAGTTACTCCTAGTGTAGCTGCAGAAACATCTAATGAGAGTTAAAAATCGCATTTCTTGCTCAAGTGTAGGTGGTTGGTGCTGTTGAGGTAGTTGGGAAGGACCACAGCAGCTTCCAGTCCTTGCGGGTCAGTCTGAGTTCTGCAGTCTGGGTATGTGAACACCATAAACCCATCAGCAAAGCCTGATCCTTTGCTTTCCGCAGTGAAATCCTTGGAAATCTGAGCAGACCCCACATCCAGCTCCAGGAGTAGTGAATAAGTACTGACACTGCCCACACTTGCTCTGGGGCTTCTCCTGCTGCTTCCAGGCCATCTCCTTGTGCATGTCCAGATGACCAAGGGCCACCACTGGGGATGTGGGACCTTGAGCAGCTTGGTATAGTGGGAGGTGTCCCTACCCATGGCAGGGGGTTGGAACTAGGTGATCTTTAAGGTCACTTCCAACCCAGATCAGTCTGTGATTCTGTAGGAGCTGGTGGGATGAGATGCCATGGGGCAGTGGGCTCTTTGCAAGGTTTTGGTAACGCGGGTTGTCTGGCTCCCCAGCTGTCCCAGGCAGGTCCCTGCTTCCAAGCGCCATGCAGGAGATGGAGGCAGAGGGAAAAGACACTGAGGGCTCACAATGGAGCCCCGACTCGGGTCAGTCCCAGTTGGAGGGGGTGGGGCTGCCTCTTTGGGAACCCAAGGGTGTGGAGATCAAAGGTTCGGGTGAGTTAATTAGGATTCACGTTTGGTTCATCCATATGTTTGGTCTTTAAAAGGCTTCAGTGGGAGCCCATTTGATATCTCTTATGCCCATTGATTTGTTAATCTGACACTGGGTTTCATCTGAATGACAATGGCCCTCATTGAGTGGCCTCCATGTTCAGGAAAAAGTCATTTCACTTGGGCTGTGTTCCTCAGCCTGAGCAGACCAGCCCACTGTGCACTTTACGTAGAAGGGCTATGAGTCTAGGGGATAATTCAGCCCCACTGCCAGCTCAGCAAGGAAATCGGCTCTTGATGGAGCAGCGTGGCACACGGAAAGTTGCTGCTGAGTTTTGACCTGCGTGAGGTCCATGCTGGTTGCCACCGTAGTGGTGGGCCTACTGTTGCAGCCTGTGGGGTGTGAAGAGGTGGACAGGGTGGCAAAGAAAGACAACTCAACCAGTCAGAAGTGAAAGGCGGATGGGGAGAGCGCTCTCAAACCCAGCCCGAGCGAGTATGCCATCGTCACAATTCCATCGTCAGAATGGCTGTGCAGAGTCTCTAATTATGTGAATTCCTTTTTAATTAGAAGCAGAGCTTTGCATCTGTTGTACTTGCAGCCCAGCATCTCCACCAGCTAAGCCTGCTCTTTAAAGAGCTCTCAACTGTTGCATTGACTGTTCCTGACCACGTCATGATCCCATGTAATGACTGGAGCAGGAGGGGAGGCTGCAGACAGGCCTGCTCCTTCATGCTTCCCTAATTGATGCCTGTCTCCCTCATTCCCTGGGAGTCTCACTCCTTCCCAAGGCTGGTTTGGTTTCTTCTGCTCTATCCTGCGTCCTGCAGCATCGCTGGGAACCCACCTGAGGTTGTGGTGGCACCAGGTAATTCTGTTGCCTTGAAGGGCACTCTGCTGCTTTTGTCCTGGCACTTGAGTTTGTTTTCTGTCTTTGATTAGGAGTGGGGTGGGGAATGAGAAGTTTGGGGAGACACTTGGGAGATTCATCCTAGCTTGATTGGAGATGATGGGGAGATGGGAAAGAAGGATCCCATTCTGGACAGAAGTGTCCCCCTGGTCTGTTTACCACAAAGCAATCTCAGTTTCCAGTGCTGCTCTTGTATGGATGTAAATCACAATTCCATTAACAAATTAGTTGGAGTGACAATCCCATTTGTGTTAAAATGTGTTTAGGGATCAGTACTGAGCGGATCACCGCTGTATTAATTTGCCAGGCCCTTTGTTCTAGCAGGTGGCAAATATAGCTCACTCGGCCAGCTGACTCGGCCAGCATCCCAGTTACCACTGGTTCAGGTTGTGGTTGGTGCCACTTTTCCCTAGTTGAGGAGGCAAGAGGCTTTTGGAAATCAATTGGCTGGCTCAGCTTGGAGTGAAGGCTGAACCAGTTTTAAATTCTTTAACCACTCATCAGATGCTTGGGGTGATAAGCGGCCAAACAGCGAGCGCAGGGCAAACTGGCTAGGGTGGGCACTTCCCGTCTTGCTGGTCCTCCTCTGAGTTTGTTCTTCACTCCCAGTACTGGCCACTGGGAAGATGGCACTTCCCTATCTGTAGGACAGTCAAGGAGGAAGCTCAGTGCTGTGCAGTTACCTGGGGGTTTTGTGTGTAGAAGGCTGGTGGAGTCACACAGCTGGGGGTGGCAGCATTGTTGGCATTGCTTGTTCTGTGTTAGGAACGTGGATGTTATCAAAAATGGCAGCAGACCAGTTGTAAGTTCCTGTCCCTTGGCAAGCTGGCTACTCTGAGCTCTCGTTTCAGAGGTGTCTGCTGTTCAGATGGTGCTATAAGCTCATAGGATTTGTTAAGTGCAGCAGGTGGATTCCTGGAGAGCCTGCGTGGCTTGTTTGGAGATCTGTAGATGTCTGTCTGCCTCAAGGCTTGTTTCAAGCCTGCCCTGGCCCTGCCACTCTGTGCTGCGGAGGAGCTGTCAGGGTCCATCTCAGCCATCATGGGGAAGGTGCTCCAAGTGCTCCTCAATGCCTGGAGGGAAGTGTTGCAGGGGAATAAAACACCTTCCCTGTTCCCCTTCCTGCAGCGAGGAAAAGGAGCTGAGCTACTGGGGGGCTCCCTCCACGTTGGTAATGGACTGAGGGATGTGGTAATGGACTGAGGGATGGGGGGCTCTAGTGCTCACTGTAATTCAACAGCCCCAGCAGAGGGAAGCTGGGCTTAGTGAGGAGGGACATGTGTGACAGTGACAAGCAGAGTCCTCCTTGTGCAAATGTCATCTGTGGAACAAAGAGCAGCTTTACTGGTGAGACATGTTATGGGCCCGTGCAGGCACTGAGATCGGGGCTTGGAGTTCTGTGCTGGGGAAAACACAAAAGACCTCTCAGCAGGGCTGTGATTTATGGACATGGAAGTAGGGGAACATGGTCCTACCCAGATCTCGCTGGGTGGGTTTTGTGCAGTGGCTGCTGACCTGTATGATGTTTTGTTTAGGATTGGCTCTTTGGTCTGTTGGTTGGTTTATTGGTTGGGGTTTTTTTCCCCCATTCCAGCAGAACTGGGGCAGGTGAAGTGCAGTGCCCAAGGGGACAGGGACAGTGTGGGAAGGGCTGCTGCAAGGATTTCCTTTCCTTATAGTCCTGTCCTGGGTGAAAATTTGTGCTTCTGGATGTTGGTCTACCAGTATCAGTCACCCCTATCAGCTGCTTGTGGTTGTTAGAAGGAGGCTGCTCCAGTGGTCACTGCATTTAATTAACTGGGAGGTTAATTTGTAGGTGTGTGCCATAAAAATCCATACAAACCCTACAGTCCCCACCTCAGAATGGGCCCAACCAGGGATTGCTTCTCTTGAACCAACCCTTGTTCAACTTCTTCCTATTCAGCAGGGCTGTAGAAACACTGCAGCAGTGTGGAGCCGCTGTGCAGATGTCTAGGGGTGCGTGAAGTGACCATCTACCCCTGCGTTAGAGGCACCAGATGTGCCCTTTGAGTTCAAACCAGGAGGTACTCTGCTTTCTGGATTCCCTACCACCAGCATGTGGTCCTTGAACAGCAGGTACTGTAGGGATGAGACTGATGGGATAACCTCTTCCCATGAGCTACCTGGACTAGGAATGCCTCCCGATGTCCAAGCTGGAGGCAGGAGCCCTGAGGTGCTGTAGTGTGACAGCCCATGGGTAGCAGGGTGTCCCAAGCCAGCCCAATGTCACATCCCTTTGGGGAAGCCAGGACAATGCTCTGCTCCATGTACAGCATTGCGTGGTTTGGCTGTTGGGTAGGTCATGATGTTACTTGATCTGAGCACTTAATTCTTGGAACTGGTGTTTTGGGGACACCACTGAAGGCTGGCAAGCTGTGCATGATCTGCAGTGCCCCGCTGTGCAGGGTCTACAGTGCTTTGCTGTGCACCTCTGCACCCACTTCTGCTTCCCCAAATCCCAGATCCCCATCTCCACCAGATAGAGGTTGCTTCCTGTGCTGCAAGGATGTGTTTTCCCAAGATCTGTGAAGAGGACTGAGGTTTAAAACTCTGAGCAGCAGTGGCTGTGGGACTTCAGCATCTCTGAGATGATTGTGGTGTTGCTGTGAATTAGGTGTAGGAGCCGTTTGGAGCTGTGGACATTGGGCTGGAGGGTGTTTGCTGATGACTTAACACTACCAGCCCTGGCAATTGCTCCTGCTGCGCTGATAAACCTCCGTGACAGGGAAGGGGTGAGAAGGAAAGGCCTCAGGAGGAGGCTGTGGTATGAGCAGTGGGCACTGGTGCCATATGGACATGGTCAAGCTGCTGCTGCATGGCAAGAGAGAAAGCTGACAGCATGTGGTGGGAGCTGTGGGAACAGCCTGGGGGGGTTCTCCTGTTGGAGCTGAAGCCGTATCCCTGAGATCGGGGTCTGTGGGGTTGACTGAAGCTAATTGGCAGCCATGTTGGCTCCACATTCTCTACCATAGGAGACATTTCTGTCACCTGGGTACCATGGATGTGATTTGGGATATCCCACCAGCTCTGATTGCATTATCTGCTTCTAAGCCTCTTCCAAGCCTGGCTTCCCTTGCTCAAACTTACTTGGAGTCAGCAAAAGCCTTTCAGGAGCCACATTATGGGGTTTGCCTTTTGTCATAATTTCCACAGTTAAGCTGATACCTCCAGATCTACCTCGACTATCTTGCTTCTGGATGGGGATGTTCCTTCTGGGCTTGCAGGTGCTGAGCTAATCACAGGATTTTACAATGATCTTGGGGTTGGAAGGGAGCTCCAAAGGTCGTCTAGTCCAACCCCACTACAATGAGCAGGGACATCACTCATCAGACAGACTGCCCAGAGCCCCATCCAGCCTGACCGTGAATGACTCCAGGGATGGGGCTTCCACTGTCTCTCTGGGCAGCCTCTTCCAGGGATCCCCCCCACCCTCACATTCAAGAACTTTTTCCTCCTGTTCAGCCTCAAACTGCCCTTTTCCAGCTTCAAACCCCGGGCCCCTGGCCCCTGGCCCCCTGTGCTCACTGCCAACAGTGTCACGAGCAGCACCGGGGGGACCACAGCCATGGGGGTGACAGAGGAGTAAGATGCTCATTTTGGCTCCACCCCCAGTACAGTGCTCAAAGCCCTGATTTTCCCAGCGGAGCACTATTGAGGCATCGGCACAATGGAAACCAAATCCTTCTCTGGGAGGAGAGGTGCTGACAATCGCATCCTTTGTTGCTTTTCCTTCTTGACTTGCCTCTGGTCTCCCCCATCCCACCCCTCCAAGAAGTCTGCGTAGATGCTCAGCTCGACGATAATGCCTGAGACCTCGCTAATAGGATTGTAATTATTGCTGGAGATGAACTGGAGTGAATAGAATATTTACCACTTCATCAGGGATTGTTGCAAATCCCTCCAGAGCAGCCCTTTGCTGTGTAAAGTGCTGCCTTCTCCCTGCACTGAAGATGGCTCTTTAGTGGAAGTCCAGAGCTTTTTAAGTGCATTAGGGGACAAGAGGAGGCCGTGGCGTTGACAAACAGAGCAGAGCCCACAAAGTGGACTGGGGAAGTTGGTGAGTATCTTGCTTGGCTCCAGCAAAGGAGCAGTGAAAGTTCTTGTTGGGTAGTTTGGGGGAAATAGTTAGAAATGTGGCCCTTTGCAGTCCAGAGAAAATCCTGCATCTCTGCAGTCCCTGTTCAGTTGGTGCATGAGGTCTGCCTGATGACAGAGGCAGTGTTGGGGGTTTGTTTCCTTAGGGCTGGAATTCTTTTGAGGAATAATGGATTATAGGAAAAACTGGGGCCAGACCCCTCCTTGCTCCGACCTCCAACAAAGCAGCTTGTATTGAGGTGGGGGTTGGCCTCTACTCCCTAGGAACTAGCAATAGGACCAGAGGAAATGGGGTCAGGTTGAATCTTCTTACCAAGAGAGTGGGGAGGCCTTGGAACAGGCTGCCCAGGGAAGAGGTGGAGGCACTGTCTCTGGAGGGGTTCAATGAACAGGCAGACAGGGTGTTTCAGGAGATGGGTTAGTGTTGAAGATTGCAGGGTGGATGGTTGGAGTTGATGATATTGGAGGTCTTTTCCCACCTTGATGGTTCTGTGATTCTATGAATGACCTCAGAGGCTGGGAGACGTCAGCCTGGCAAGGAGATGCCTTGAGGGAAGTTATGGTTCTCTGAAGTCGGAGGGAGGGATGGATTGGTGTGGTGGTACAAGGACTGGAGCTATGGCATGGGGCCAGGAGTTGGTGCCCAATGGACAAAGCAAGGATCCAGGACAGGGTCTGGGTTGGTTCAGGAAGTACCTGAGCAAGGGGCTAGAAGAGTTCAGCTGAGGGTTATTAGGTGGACAAACTGCGTCAGGCCCAGGAAAACCCCTGACCTGAGTTTGGATGAAGGCTGGGAGAGTGGTGGGGGATGAGGGGTGCTGTCTGCCCCATTTTTGACTCTGCCCTTGTCCTCCTGTGGCCAGAATTGGACATGTCTGGGCCACAGAGGCTTTGGTCTGAGGGAAGGAGCTGCATCCCATGGGCACATTCACATGAGCACCCACAAGCAGGGTACAGTTCTCCCAGGCTTTCAGGTGCAAGCCCCTGGAGCTCTTCCTCCTGAAGGCTGCCAGCATGGAGCACCAGCTCTGGGGTGGGATAGAGGATTGTCACCAAAGGGCATTTCTGCATCCACTGCCTGTCCCAGGAGTGATAGCTGCCTCACTTTTTGGTCTCAAGGGAGTCTTTGTGGCTCTTGGTGACAGCACAGACCACATCCCCACAGAGCAAGGCTCCCATAGGGTGTTTCTGCTGCAGTAGGTTCCTGTTCCCCTGGAGGTTTCCCTGCATGGGGCATCATCTGTGGCCCTTGGCTGCACAAGGCAGCAGCCCTGTGAGGGGTGACACGTTGTTATCTCAGTTGTGAGTCCCTGGGAGGTGTTTTTCAGGGAGGTGGGTTTGGGCTGGCGCAGGGCTGGGACAGCATTTGGGCAGAGATTGGCCCACCTTGTCAAACACACAGGTGTTCCCAGACACACAAACCTTCCAGGTTTTGCATGGATGGGGCCCTGCTTTGTCCAGATCCGGTGCTCAGATGCTGCTGCAGACCTTCTGCTCAGCAATGTGGCTGCAGCTGGGCAAAGCACCCTATCTCCCTCACCTACAATGTAGGGAGGAGCTGACCCCTGTAGTGGCTCCTAGATCTAATATGGTTCTACCAGTGACTTTGGAGCAGGTAGATATTTCTTTTAGTATAAAAAGACCCCAAATCAAACAAAAACATCCCCCAAAATCCTCAGCCCCTCATGATGGCAGCAACACCCTGTCCCCTCCTCGAGGTACTGCTCGCTTTGATTTGCTGGAGAGACTGGTGTGAAGTGGGGATGGGAGGACCATCTGCCAATGTCTCACATCTCCCTGCTTCCCCCAGCCTTCTGATGGGATTTTTTTGTCTGCATCAAAGGAGCTTAGATCAGCCTCCGCAGCCTGGCCCTGTGGGGTACGTGGTGGTGCCACCCATGGCCACCAGTGCTTTGGCCCCACTGAAGCTGAATGATGAGGAGCCTTTGTGTGCCATTACTCTTCTCTCCCTCCTTTAATCCCCAACCCCTCCCAACAGGTGAAGGGCACCTGGCAGATTTGGGGTCAGGGAGCAAGGAGACCCAGACAAACATTACTTTCAGGCCCACGTGCTTTTCCCTCCTCCTTTCCCCACCCCCTCCCCACCCCCAAGTTCATTAATTCCCATCATCTGGTTTGTGTAAGCATGGTGGTGAGCGTTCGGCAGTGCTGGGTTGGGTTACACTGGTTCACAAAGGCCAGGGCCAGTTCCCAGACGGTCCTTTTTATTTATTGTTGTGTAATTTGCCAACCCCAAACACCAGGCTGTGGCTCAGACAGACAAAGGCACATGAGGTGCCCTCAGTGCTGAGTGTCACGAGGAGAAACTGCCACCTAACAGGTCCTGGTGGGATGGCAGCCTGGACCGGGCAAGACTTTGGTGGGGAGAAAGTGGTTATCAAAAACAAACCAGCTAGTGCTTCCATCCCCAAGGAGGAATTTGCTATGGGCTCTTCTATCTCTTTCTCTTCCTTTTTCTCCCACCCAGAGCTGCTGCCACCAGAAAGTGAAGTCAAAAGCAAGCAAGCGATTCTGAAGCCAGTTGACTTTGATGCTTGTGGTCAGTTCCTTGGTGCTGTTAAGTCACTGTATTACTTCACCAATCTTCCCCTGATCATGATAGGTTCTTGATCTGAAGGAGTGTTTCTGGGATGTGATGCTTTTGTGACACTCCGTGCAGTAAAGAGGGCTGAGATGGGTCCAGTGTGGTGGCCTGAGAAGCTAAGCTGGGGACACTGGGCATGCTCTAGGTTTTTCTTCCCAGAATACTGCAGGGCTCTTGCTTGCTGTCAGATACCGGTACAGGGCTACAAGGGAGTGGTTTTCACCTTGGTTTTCACCCAGCCCTTGGCTGCTCTGGTCACCACTGTAAAGTTTTCCTGCTTTCTGACAGTAGCAGGCTGCTCAGAGACTGGGAACGCCTGGGGATTGCCTCGGCAGAGTGGGTGGGATGGAAGGCAAAGCTGCCAGCACTGGAGATGCTACCCCCATCCTTTGCTGGGTGCCTACAGCTCTTTTTTAAGAGGCCAGATTTGCCTAAATTTATTTATCGGGGCAGGGGAGGAGAAAAGAGAGAGAAGCAATGGGATTTGGAATGGGAATTGGCTGTGGTGGGGGAACAGCAGGAAACTGCTTGAAATGTGGATTTGCTGTGAGGCAGCAGGTAGACAGGCTGGTTTGTAAAAGCCCTTTGGCGGGATCCTGACCCCAGCAATGAGAGCATCAGCATGGGAAGGGCCAGAGCTTCAACCTGCCTCATCTTTTGCACTTGTCTCCTTTAAAGCTCCTCCAGGAGGCTTGTTTGCTCTCCAACCTGCAAAGCAATGCAGCAAAAGTTATAACAAATTCATTTTTTGCACCAAATTGCACTGTGCTCTAGGTCATTGTCACCTTGGGTTTTCAAAACCCTCTATCACCACTCAGGAGGCTTAGAAATCTGCCTCCTTCCAGGATGGGAAAAGAGCTTTGTGATCTGCCTTTTGCATAGCTACTCACCTACTCTCTTTCCATTTAATCTGTGTGATTTCTTTAGCGGCCTCTTGGGAGGATTTGGGGTCACATTTGGGTAGGAACTGGCCAAGAACGGGTCTTGGATGCTGTGTGTGCACCCTGCTGGGCTGCAGAGTAAATGGTTCTAGGGTACAGACTTGAACTCGAGGTTAGTGTGGCTGATGTCTAAAGTAGTTCCAGTTGCTTTTTCTCCCCTTTCCTCTATTTCTCTTGCTTCTAGAGAACGGCTATAGGGGTGAAAATCCAGAAATTCTCACTGTATCTGTCTTGTCCTGCACATACCAGCACATCTGTTGCCTTTACAGTACCCTCTGCCCTGCTGCCCATCTCCCCACAGATGGTTTTGCTAGCCTTGCAGAGGGAGACTGAGGCAGCTCAGAGGATGGGGCAATAGGGTGCTCTGGAGCAGAGGGGTTGAGGCTGGAAGGTGTCATTGCTGTGGCACCAGGGGCACCCTGGTTCTAATACTTCAACTTGTGAGGATGTTGGGATGGGGGAACATTGCTCAGAGTGATACTGGGTGGCTGTGGGTGCTAGGATGTAGGATAGAGGAAGATACCCAGCATAGAACTCTCTCAGAGAGGAAAACTCCTCATCTGCTCAGCTCTTGGTCTCCTGTTTGGCAGTATCAGCACCTGGGCAGCCTGACGGTGACCTCGGTGTGGACAGACGGATGGGGGCGGCTGTCTCCACAGACCCCGGGCAGACCTTGGAGGGGTTTAATCTGATGGGTGTTTCACATGCAGGGGGCTGACAGAAGTTGCTGGGGGATAAAGTCTGTAACACGGGCTGTCCTCTGCCTGCTCCATCCTACCTGCCGTGAATAATTCAGCAACAGGTTACAGAGGTCGGGTCACAAGCCCCTCCCAGCCCGTGACCCCTCACCAGTACCAGTGCTCCTGGAGAAGTGGCAACAGATTAGCCCCAAGCCCCCGTGCGCAGACAAAAGCTGTACAAAGGGCATTAGGCTTCAGGATAGGATTACGGTGTGGCCACCTGTCATTCCCACTCTGTACGTTTATCTCGCTCTGGGGTTGGTTTCACATCGGACAAGTTTGCACTTAAAAAAATAAATAACACCTGCCCTGATGCCTCCCCTTGATGTGGGGATAGTTTTAGCAGCCTGTCTTCTTCCCAGCTTCAGAGCTTTGTGGGGCTGGGGATTAGGGCTGCTTGAATGAAGAGAGCCTTTATTACATTAGTCTAAGTGGTTAATAGGTAAAGTAGGCCAATCCATCTTTAGACTAAGCCCATCACTTCGCCTACAGACGGTGCAGCCTTTGCCGAGGAAATATTCATTAAAGGAAAAGCTTTTCCTCTGTCCCTCTTGACATGTTAATAGCTCGGGGTTAGGGCCTCTGCTCTTTCCCTGTGGAAAATTTGTTGCTGTGCTCAGCCAAGCAGTTCCCTCCTCTTGCTAGGACCTCCAGTACAGCTCAGTGGAGCAGTGTGGAGCCCCACCAAGGATGGAGGGATGCCAGGCGTCTGCTGGTGCTCCTCGTCCTGCCTTCCTTTTTCCATGCTCAGCAAGCAGATGCCTCATCCGTCCCTGAGCAGGGATGTCGGGAGATGGTTCAGATGGTGGGTAGAGACAGCACACAGAGTGCTGGGACTCTGCTGTGGGATGTTCTCAAGGCTGTAGGTATTCATGGGTTTGAAAGTCTTAGACAGGTCATAGAGACTGTGAAATGGGATTATCTGGATGCAGATGCCTGCTCCAGAGATCTTTGAACTCCAGGTTGCCAGAAGGCAGAGGATAACAAGGCAGAAGTGCCTGCTTGCCAGATTTTTCATGCTATCTGTATTTTCCACTGCAGTATCCGCTACAGCCCTTGGTGGTGGCTCCATCAGGTCCTGTCCCAACTGGTGCAGCAGCTTTTGTCTGAGGCTCGGCTGAGCTGGTTCCCACAACCCGACTTCCTTCTTCATCCCAGTTTCCTCTCCTGCAAGGACAACGGGAGTAGCCGCACCTCTGCTCTTCTTACTTCACTCCAAATAGCCCTGGCAGAAGCTGCCCAGGTCTATAATGACGTGCAGTCTAGTCTTGCTTCCACCAGCGTGTCTGATGTGCAGTGTGGGAGCTGTGGAGCTCTATATGGGCTGAATTGCCCTTTTCCAATTGTGGTTTGAATGGGAATAAACACTTCTTGTTGGCTTTTTCACCCGTGTGAGTTCAGAGCAGCCATCTTACCAGTTCTGCTTACCCCTGGGGCTCTGTTGTCTCTGGCTGCCAGTGTGACGATTGATGCCTTTGTGGAACATTATGGAATCCATGGGAAAGCTCATCACTACAGGCAGACCTGTGTCATAAAACTCTGCTTTCCTGGATGTGATGTTGCCACAGGTTCAAACCACATCCATGGGCCACAATGTTTGGCTTCACTCACTGCAGCCGCTTTTTGAAAGGCAGCATCCGAGACAACGTCAAGGATCATAGTTTTGGGCTGTGCCTGGTGCCCATCTGGGTACAGTGGAGGAAGAGGGTGCTGGAGGAGGGCTGAAGGCTGCTTTGGCTGGATTCAGTTCTTGGTTTTGGGTTGAATAGGCTACCTTTCTGTCTCTGCTCATCCTAGCCTATTCCGACTGAGCCAGCCAGTAGTAGTGATGCCAGTGGTGCCTCGTCTTCATCTCTTGCTGTGGTGGGTAATCAGTCAGATCTTTTACAAATGCCAAGGATTCCAGTCCTCTTCACAAATAACAATTTTGGGTGGCCTAGATGGGCACAAAACTGAGTTATCTGCTGGAAGCAAGACAGGTTGAATGTGCTCAGCCACAAATCAGGAGTGTGGCCTCAGGTGCTGACTGGTCTGCAAAGGGGCTGACAGTGGGCTAGTGGATACCTCTCTTAGATGAAGGGTTGCTCCTTGCTGTTTTGACTCTTGCTCCTCTACGTTGGTTCAAATGCTAATAGTCTCAGGTTTCCCAATCAGATCAACTGACTAAGCACCTGCACCCCCCAGCAATTTCCTCCTATTGCATGGCCTAGCCCTACCCAATGCCTCTTGTGCAAGGAGAGCAAAACAAGCCTTGCATCATTCCCGGGAGAATGGTAAATACTGGCTGTAGCTTTCCTGGAGAAGTCAGTCTGAAGGTGCAGAGCCCTGTAGAGCAATCTGATGGGTGATCTGAAGCCAAAAGGCTTCAGTGCAGCAGAGCCATCCTAATGTCTTGGGAGCAGTCTCCTCCCTAGGCAGGTCCCAGGCCATTTAGGACTTCATGGGTTGAGACCAACCTCTTAAATCAAGCTGGAAAATGGTTGGAGGCCAGTGCGAGATGTTCCACTCGGATTTAATGTGGCCGTAAAAAGAGGCACCATGTAATGAGCAGTCTGTCGAAATCCACATCAACCCATGATAGATTTAAGAGTTGCTCTCTGTGCGTTATTGACCAGATCCATTCTGCAGTGGTGTTACGGGTTTGCAGAGCTTGCCAGAAAGGCTCTTGTGGCCCAGTGGCTGGTAGACTAGCATGTTTTTATTTCCATGTGAAACTCTACTCACGTGGCCTTGAAATGTCCACCCTAGGGGCAGCCACTACCCTTGGGCACCACGGCATGTTTGCACAAGCTGGTAGCTCCTTCCTCCACAATCCTACTTGACCATCACTTCTCCCAGTGACTCTGTGTGGGCACTGTGTCCCACCAGGGGTCTGTGGCAAAGGGGCTTCTTGGGGTGCTGAGCACAGCTCAGCTGGGGGCAGAGGTGTAGCCATGGGTTGCCCCTGGCCAGTAAACACACTGCACAGCATTCATGCTGGGAGCTGATGAAATCAACCACCAGGTATCCTGTGAGCTAACCGGTGGTTGCAGAATAGTTAGTGAGCAGCTTTCAAAGGCACAAGATGATTTCTTGAGTCCATCAGCCCTCTCATTCCTGCCTTTCCTATTATTTCACCTCAGAATAGATGGGTCAGTCTTTTTCCCTTGGCTTTTTATTCAGGGCAGCCACTGGCTTGGGCACAAATTCCTTTTAATTGCAAGAGTCCACAGTGATCTTTACTGCAGAGGAACGGAAGTGGCGAGGGAAGAGGAGATAGCCTCTGTGGGTCATGTCCCACGTCTGCGGGGAGCACTGGTTGAGGCTGGCAGATCACACCCTGCCCTGTGCTGGGGGGATGCTCTGAAAACTCGAGTTTTATGGCTTTAATTTCATGGCTGCTCCCGTCTTGCTTTTTGTCCTTTTAACTCTTTCACAATCCAGAGAAAACGAGTCCCGTTGGGTTACAGAGGGAAAGGACTGGTAAATGCTCTGCAATTTTCAGGCTGGCCCAGTGAATGATAGGAAAAAATTGCTCTTC
Source organism: Rhinopomastus cyanomelas (assembly GCA_013400115.1). NCBI lineage: Eukaryota > Metazoa > Chordata > Aves > Bucerotiformes > Rhinopomastidae > Rhinopomastus > Rhinopomastus cyanomelas. The sequence goes on from VXBP01004461.1 coordinate 41,875, forward strand.
CCTCGTTTCTGCATCTCTTCTCCGATACAGTTAATTTGGAATAGCCAGGGATACCAGTGGAAGTGCCACAGGCTTTAGGTTTTCGGGATATTTCCTGAGTGCGCATCCCACCTGCGAGCTGAGGTTTTGCTCTCTATGGTCATACTTTAGCCCCTGTGGCAGAGACTGGGAGAGGTTGTCCTCTCTAGGTGCTGGACTGGAATGTGCTGGAGATGCCACCAGCAGTTCTTGGTGCTCTTTCTGGTGCGTATTGGGGATCAAGCCTGCACAGCAATAGGGAATGGGAAAACAGTAGGTGAAGCTGGGTGCAGGAGGTGCTGCTGTTGATAAGCTGAGGACAATTCACACCCTCTTGCCTGAACTGGGAGAAGTGTTTTGGCTGCTAAGGGAAGGCAAGGTGGGTGTGCTCCTGGGAGCTCCTGCCTTTCCAGGACACTGTTTCTCTCATGTCCTAAAGGAAAAGGAGCTCTGGGCAGGAGCCAAGGGCTCCCCAGTGTTGCCTTGAGCTAGGTGAGCTCCTGGTACAGCTCAGGTCTTATCCCGACCGCTCTGGAGATTCTGTGGTAGATGTAGCTGCACTCCAGGTGCACAGTTTAGTCCAGCTAATCCACTCATGGATAACTGGGAGATTTACTCAGCTGGATTTCTAATGCAGCGGCCTTTAATAATAATCCCCACCTAATCCCTAAATCAATGGAAAATGGATTTCTCTGTACGAGCTAAATGGCCTGTGTAGGCATTTTACGGAGAGGAACTCTTGTGTGAACGCACACACATATATTATATATATTACTTATATGTTATATGTATTATGTGTGCAGGCTTTTATTGCTGTACCTGCCCTTCTCACTCCCGTCTGTGCTTTGCTGCAGGGACCTCATGCCCAGGACCCTGGAGGGGCAGATCACCATGGAGAAGACCCCCAGCTACTTCGTCACCAAGGAGGCCCCAGCCCGCATCTCCTCCATGTCCAAGGGCACAAAGCTCATCGTGGTGGTGCGGGACCCCGTGACCAGAGCCATCTCGGACTACACACAGACACTCTCCAAGAAGCCCGATATCCCCACCTTTGAGAGCCTGACCTTCAAAAACAGGACTACGGGCCTGATCGACACCTCGTGGAGCGCCATCCAGATCGGCATCTACGCCAAGCACCTGGAGAACTGGCTCCTCTACTTCCCCATCGGGCAGATCCTCTTTGTCAGCGGAGAGAGGCTGATCAGTGACCCCGCGGGGGAGCTGGGCAGGGTCCAGGACTTTCTGGGCCTCAAGAGGATCATCACCGACAAACACTTCTACTTCAACAAAACCAAGGGCTTCCCGTGCCTGAAAAAGGCGGAAGGCAGCAGCAAACCCCACTGCCTGGGGAAGACAAAAGGCAGGACCCACCCTGACATAGACCAGGAGGTGGTGCAGAGACTGCGGGACTTCTACCGGCCCTTCAACATGAAGTTCTACCAGATGACGGGGCAGGACTTTGGCTGGGACTGAGGCTGGCGTGGGAAAGCCCGCTGTGACTCCTTGCCCAGCACGGTTTGCTTATATAAAGAGATCTATATGTATGTAAAATGTACAGAAATCTATTTTATAATAATTTATTTTTAATTCCGAAGCAATTAATTCACTAAGCTGCCTAACTGCACTGGCTAGAACGGTCGCCTGTAACCTGTTTTAACATTCCGCGGTGTGTAATTCTAATATGTCTCTCTTATACCATTTCTTTTCTTCTCCTTCCTTCTTTTTTTTCTGGTTTGGTTTATAACAGAATGGTGCTTCCATTGTTTTTCCTAAACAAATTTTATATTTAAAAAAACCAAGCAAAAAAAAAAAAAAAGAAGCTGAGGATGGCAGGGGAGGGGAGGGGGGGAAAGCACAGATTTATTTTTGTTACGGGTATCTGGCCTTTATAAACACTTGCTTTCCCTATTCCAGTGTCCCTGTCTCTGCTCCCTTGTCCAGGTTAGTCCCGTGGCCCCAGGGTGTTTTCTCTGGGGTGGGCTGGGGGAGGTTGGACATCTCCCTGCAGCTCACATTTACCCCTGTGAGTACCAGTGGGAACCCCAAGCCATAAAGCTCCTGCTCCAAAGCCCAGGAATCTGCTGGTAGGGCGAGGTGCTCCTTCCCCAGCAGAGAAGCCACAGAGCCTGTTGCATGTGGAGAGCTTCTCCTATGGACACTGTCCTTGTATTTTGTCAGGGAAGCTGTTCCCCACAGTCCCGCTATGCATTTTAACTCCTTCCTGCAGGACAGAAGGTACCAGTGTCTGTGTGCGACACCCTTGGTGCTGCTGCAGTCACCTGCACCAGGGCTGCCACTGCACCCTGAACACTTGCTACCCACTCACTGGGAGATGGAGGTGCCCACCAAGCAAGCAAAACCCCAGGTCTCTGTTTGGTGCCAGCCTGGAGGATGTCCCTGGATACAGCACAGGCAGTGCTGCCTCCAGCCCCATAGCTGTCCTCCCAGTGCATGAGAGTGGGGAGCATCAGCCTTGGCCCCCTCAGTTTCCTGTGCTTTTTGGTGTGTAGTGTCTCCCAGAGAGCAGCACTTGCCTAGAGCTAGGCAGAAATCTGTAGACAACAGGAGGTACCCAGGCTGTTCATGAGTTAGGGTCTGCTGACAGTCCAGGCACAGCCAAGTACCATCCTAATGCCCTGGGTGAGTGTAGGGGAGGCAGCCAAGCAGGACAGGAGGCTCTGAGCACTTAACCATCAACCCAGGTACCACAACCCACAGATCTTTCCCCTCAGATAGAACCAAATGCTTTGGGACGTCAGGAAAGGTTACAGGGCTCTGCTGGGAGTTCTAATTGTGGTTCCTATGCTCAGGAGATGGTGATCAACGCCCCATGTCCCTGGTGCCTTGTTGTTGCTGCAGGAGGTTCTGCCAGCTCCACTGGGACGTTCTTGGAGGGAGGTGGAAACAGAAGTGATTTGCTCCTTGAATTATGAGCAGAAGCAGTGTTGAGTTGTCTCTGGGCAGCAAACACGTGCTCCGTTGCAGCATAGAGGGTTGTCCTGCATGGATCTCATGGTGTTAATGTGTGAGCACAGGCATGGAGAGGGCAGTGTAAGCTGAATTGGAAACAGCAACCCCACCAGCAGGCAGAGCCTCCGTGAGAGGAGGTTATGCTCCAGTTTTGTGTGCGCTGCCTGCACCAGTGCCCTGTGCCCATCCCTGGTCACCCACAGCAAACCACACATGAGCTGCGTGTTTCTGAGCTATGCCCAGCTGTAGTAGGGTGATCCTCAGGGACATTTCCCTGATGTTTCTTTAATTTACCGCCTCCTTGCTCTTGCCTGCCCCTTACAGTTCTCTGCTGTGCCTGGCTGCTGATGAAAAGGCTCTTTGGAGCCCTGGGGATCTTGATCTGGTGGTGCTCAGGTAGATCTGGTGCAGAGCAGACCCAGCCCTGAGCCTGCTGGAGGGATTTCCAGGTGAAGGGCTGTCCCTTGGTGCTTTGTTTGCCCCAAAGGGCTCTTGGTCTTGCTCAGCAGAGTCACAGAGGTGTGATGGCAGGACTCAGCAAGGCTGCAGAGAGCAGGATGCAAATTCCCTATTGGGGTTTTCCTCCGAGCATATCTTCCTGCACACAGGGGAAGTTGGGCAAATCCCTTCCACATCACCTTGAGCCATTTCTAGCAGAGAAATGACACTGCAGACACCAACACAGCCCCAGTTCCAGAGGTCATGGGCATGAGGTTGGGACCTGCTGAGCTGTGACAGACCAAACACACAACCCTTGTCCTGCAAACTCCAGTGGTGGTTGGATCTATGCACATTTGAGGTCTTTGGTTTTAGCTCCAGCCAGGTTCCCAGCTCTGTTGTCTGCTGGTGTTGGGTGACTGAAGGGAAGGGTATGCAGAGAGTAAGGGATAGGGAAGGGAGAAGAAAATGCTTCCTGGTGGAAAAGAGTGATTTTGAGACTTTTGAGAACCAAGTCTTCCTACTAGCCAGCTTATGCAACATGTGGAAAGAAGCTTGGCCTCTCCCCTTACCCTTTCGGTAAGCCCCAGCCATGGCTGAGCCCTTCCACCACCTGGCCAGAGCCTTTGAGATCCATTGCAGGAGCTGGTGTGGTGAATCCCATGTGGTTCCCCCTGGAGCTGGAGGATCTGACTTCCTAAACATCTTCCTCTTGCTTAATTTGGAACAACTCCAACACCCCGATGCCTTGCAAAGCCACACAGCAGCGAGGGCTCCATTTGTATAATGACGCCCTGTTGCAATCTCGCTGGAGAGCAGAACCTCAGAAGGTGCGTAATAACTCTTCTAACCTTAAGCAAATCATTAGTCCTGCTCAACATCCTCCTGATGAAGAGTCGAAATAACCGCACTCTGAATGCAGGGGCCTTACCTAACTCATAAGACAGTGAAGGTGAATTCCCTGTGGTCTACATCTGGTTGCTGATACTGGAATCAGTGCTTTGGTCATCCATTTTGTTTAAAAAAATACCTTGTTTTTTTGTCTTTTAAGTTAAGCTTGGAGGTGTGATTAGACGTCCTTTTCTTATTTGTAATTTTCCACACAGTGTAATGTTACTTTATGGCTGAGTTCCATTCAGCCCTGTGTCGGAGGTGCAGTACAGCTCATAGTGCCGTGTTGTCTGTAACTGTAGAGTAGCCAGTTTGTAAGAAAAGGAACAAAATGGAAAAGAAAAACCAACAAAGAAACAAAAATACCTGAGAAAGACAGATGCAAAGCAACTATTTTGTGGTATGTACAACACAGATTAATTTTACACAGAGAAAGATGTTTCTAGGAAAATGGAATTCTGAGAATTCATACGGTTTGTATGAACAAATAAACGCTCTATTTTCCCAAGCGATGGGCATTGTCATCCTTTAGTGATGCAGAGGTGGAGGTGGCCTCCCCACACGGGTTTGGGGGTGCTGCCCCCCAATGTGCGTGTTCACCCTGTTAATGTCTGTGCATATGTGTTGAGCCCATGGCCAAGCCCAGAAGTACCTGCTGATCAGCAGGATTTGGTTGCCCACAGCTCAGGGATGTGCCTGGGAGCCAGAGGCTTTGGTGGGGGGTGGATGCGTGTGTGTTTTGCTCAGTTGCTTTGTGAGAGCTGGTCTTTCCCATCAGGGAATGCTGGAGGACGATTTCAGCCCTTTATAGCTGGTGATGGGGAAACCTTCCCAATGCCAACTCTGTTTTCAAAATCCTTACACTTGGAGATGTGATGCTGCTCCAGACCTCTGGGGTTGCTGTTGCTCCCTACACGTCAGCACTTGAAGATATCTTCATTATCATGAAATTCAGAAGAGTCCCAGGCCCGTGCTGCAAAGCAGTGCCTAAAGAACAATGCAGATTTATGTTACATAGCCATTGCCACTTGACTAAATTCAAAGAATTTAATACTTATTTTTATTAGCAAGTCTGGTGCAGAGCAATTGATGGGAGTCTTTCAAATCCCCAGTGTTCCAGAGATTTGATGGAAAAGGTGTCAAAAGCAGAAAGTTCAATACAGTGATTTAGGAAGAGTTTGACCTGGAAACCTCCAGCTTGGGAACTTTGTAATTAGCTGTTTCCAGATTCCAGCAGTCCTGAAATGTAATCCTTTACCTCATGTAAAATATATATAGGTAGGTTTTACTTTAAAATCCCCGTGTGCCTTCTGAGCAGCACAGCTGGGTGCACTGAGGGCTGACCTCAGCCTGCTAGAGTTGAGCAACTTCTTCCTTCTCACTTCAGTTCCTTCAAAACCAGGTGCTCCTCTGCTAGCACCCCAGGAGATGTCAACCCTGCAGGAGCTTGGGGCTGAGCTCAGCCTGTTTTTGCAAGAAGCTCCTCAAATGTTGTCCCTTGTTCTTGTTTTCATAAGGACTAATGGATTCTAAGATGTTTTCTTCCTTCATGGTGGAACTGGAAGAGGTACGGGAAAGTAAGTCTTTACAGAGTTCAGTATCATTGCTGTCCTCTGTGCCTCTCTGTAGGCTGTGCCCAGTTGCAGCTGAGCTTGTGGATATTGCTGATTCTTCCCCTGGCTTGAGCTGGGCCCATTCTCTCATTCTCAGATACTTTTTTAGCAAGAGCAACTCGAAGATAAGAATAAGGATGCCTGTGTGGGTTATGGGATCACATCCTGAGTACCAAGTATTTGCTCTGAAGAAGATGAGCTAAAGCATCTTCTAGTAGTTCTGGGAACTTGAAGGAGAATGGTTTGATGAAAGGTAGGAGAGGCTGAGGCAGCTGTTGGAAGGTTGCTGCTGATGATGGTGATTAGTAAAGTGGATTAACCTTCTCTGTAGGTAGGTGCAAGAAAGGTGATGAGCTATTGCTTTAATCTGAAATTCAGCCAGGTCTCTTTGTTGTGCAAATAGATGGAGCATTTCTAGTGAAGGTGCTGATAAGATACCCTCTCAGAAGGGCCTTGAAGGGCAGAGATGCAGATGCCAGAGGTGAGAAGGTACAGGGGATGAGGAATTCATCTGAAAGGGAAAAGGGCTGCTGCTGTGAGGACCTCAGGGACTGGAGACCTGCAAGATGGTGAGGAAGGGTGAAATGAGAGACAGAAGAGTTTGGGCAGCCCAAAAGAGCTGGGCAGGATCTGCAAAGACAAAGAAGTGCTATTAAAGTTTGGGATTGAGTCTAGACTAACAAAGCCATTGAAACCGTTGGTGAATTTTGCAGGTAACTCCATGTTTATTTGGCTTTGGAGCAAAATGACTCATTTAAAACTATCCTGGAGTTAAGAAAGCTTTTGATGCAGTCTGGTTTGGGGAAGGAGTTGCTATTTTATCGGGTTTTTTTTCCTTGCGACTTGTACACACATGGTTGAAGCTGAGGCAGTCCCAGTTCTATAACCACCAGGATACCACAATAGAAATGAGTTTGCTTCCCTTTCTGAGGTTTTGTTGTTCTTTCTCCCCCTCAAAAATCTTACTTGGCCACTAGATCTGTGTGTTAATAACTTTATTTAAAGCTAAACTTTATTATCCTATAGGTTCTCTCTGTGGTTAAGAACCGTGGTGTTAACTCCTTTTCTAATGCATATGCTTAAAAAGGTAATAATCCTGACTAATTAGTTATAAATCATTCAAACGTTCCCATGCAAGGGAAGTGTTCAGCACCTCGTTTAATGGTCTCTTTAAGGGAAAGAGGAATTCCTGTGTCAAACACTAGTGCTGAGATAAAACTTTGTGGTCATTGCACCTCCTCAGATCTTCCTGTCAATCAGGTCTCCCCCCCCCCCCCCCCCCCCCCCCCCCTTCGCGTCTATTATGNNTTGTAATTAATTTCATTTGAAACACTGATTTCAGGTCGTTGCAGGGTCCTTGGAGAATTCTCAGAATCACAGAATGCGAGTGATTGGAAGAGACCTCTAGAGATCATCTATTCCAACCCACTGCCAGGGCAGGATCCCCTACAGTGGGTCACACAAGGCTGCATCCAGACTGGTTTTGAACACCTTCAGAGCAGGACAGTTAACCACCCCTCTGGGCAGCCTGTTCCAGTGCTCACTGGGAGGGCACAAGTGGTACCAGGGACACAGTGGGTTGGTTGATCGATCTTGCTGTTTCTAATTTCTCCTCACTAACCTGTTTGCTCCATTTGTTGCTGCTTTCCCTTCTCTGCCAACAAACCACAGCTCAGTCCTGCAGGAGTTTTAGATCTTCTGCCTCCACAGTTTTGCCCCCACTCTGAGCAGGAGCTTGCAAATCAGGTCACAGAATGTTTGAGGCTGGAAAAGTCCTTGGAGCTTGTCCAGCCCAGCCCAGGACCTAACATCATCCCACTAGCCAGACCAGGGCACCAAGGGCCACAGCCCGGCTGCCCTGAAACACCTCCAGGGATGAGGACTCCACCACTGCCCTGAGAAGTCCATTTCAGTCTCTGATCACCCTTTCTGTGAGGAAAGGCTTCCTAACATCCAACCTAATCCTCCCCTGGCAGCTTCAGTCCCTGCCCTCTCATCCTGGTGCTAGTTGCCTGGGAGAAGGGCCTGACCTCCATCTAACTACAACTTCCCTTTAGGCACTTGTAGAGGGGGAGAAGATCCCCTCCAGGCTAAACACCCCCAGTTCCCTCCGCCTTTCCCTCCAGCCCCTTCCCCAGCCTTGTTGCTCCTCTGGATCAGATCCAGCCCCTCAATTTCTTTCTTGAAGTGAGGGGCCCAGAACTGCCCCCAGTACTCGAGGGGAGGCCTCCCCAGTGCCCAGTACAGGGGGAGAACTACATCCCTAGTCCTGCTGGCCACGCTATTGCTGATCCAAGCCAGGATGCCATTGGCCTTCTGGGCCACCTGGGCAGCCTGTTGGCTCCTGTTCAGGCAGTTGTCACCCAGCACTGCCAGGTCCCTCTCTGCCAGAGTGCTCGTCCACCACTCATCCCCCAGTCTGTAGCTGCACGAGGTTGTTGGCAAGAGCCAGCCACCACCACTGGAACAATTTGGTTAAAGACTGAAGAGCGTCCTCCAGGAACATTATTTGCAACTATTTATACAGTTGGCTCTAATTGTGAGGCTTAATTCAGGCTTATTAAGTCCTCTGAGATGCTTGATGAGAAACACTGCAGCAGTGTGAAGTGTTTCTGGTTATTCAAGCTGCCTATAGCAGTGAAGGCATCACCATTTGTCTTGGCTTGATCTTTTCCCCATCTCACCAGGAGCTGGTGCAGAGGACATTGGTACCAGCTGTTCTCAGGAACAAAGGCTGAGCTGGGTATTGGGATTTTGCCAGAAGTCCCATGCTGTGCCCTGGTAGCCACCAAAATTCTGAACAAAGGAATGAACTTTTAAAATAATATAGTAAGAAAAAAAATGACTTGGCAGAGAGGATGCAACTGGATGCTTTGACATCTGGGTTATTTAGCAGGGAATTTATGTGTGAAAAGCTTAAAAGCTTCACCAAAGAAAATTTAAGAAAGAACCATGTTTCCAACTAATTAAGCGATGTCAGCCAAATGTAATTTATTTCTCACCATCACTCATGTCTACAGCAGAATTATCTCATTTTTGATTTCTAATGACTTTCTCTCTCTCATTAATCTGGCCATGAATTATTTTTATATAACTTTTTGGCATCAAAGCAAAGAGGGATTTTATTCTTTTTAATAAGAACAGCATCCCTAGATAATTCTACATCACCCTTGAGAGCAGGCAAGGAGTCTGGACTAGGTTCCACGGCATGACTCTGCTCAATCTCCAGGAACCCTGAGAGGCTCTACCACTGGTCTTCCCCTCAGCTTGTCCCGTTTCCCTGTGGTTTCCCTGGTCCTTGCTTCCAGTACCTGGAAGGTGGATGTGCAGGTTCTGGTTTGGTCTTTTTTGCCAGTAAAAGGCCTTTTTCTACAGATCTCAGGCGATCTTGTGTAGGGCTTCTTTGCAGAACATCTCTGGGTTTTCTGTTCCTTACAGCAGCCCTGACTCTTTTTGTAGACAAAGATTAACATTTGATTTCTTCGCTCGTCATCTGTGACTCTGTCCTGGGCACATGTATCCTGGTGACTGGAAGTATCCCTCTTCCTGCTTTACTGCTCTGGGTCCCATCCTGGACTTTCCTGATGGTTTGTTATCTGGAGTTCTGCTTGTTTCCAAGTCCCTGGAGCAAGTTCTGGGGATGCTGCCATACAGGACTTGATCAGACATGTAGTTTCCCTCTAGTATCCTATTGCTGGTGCCAGGTAGCTCCAAGGGCAAGGAGCTGGAGATGAACCTTTCTCTGCTGTTGCTCGTAGGTGAGCAGAAGTGAATCTGTAATGTAGACATCTATGCTCTGCCTGGTTTTGTTCCAGCAGGGCACCAGAGCTCCATCCATGGTCATGGCAGACTGAAACATAACCTAAAGACATCAGTAAACACTTCTTCTTATGAAGCTTGCAGTCCCTGCTGCAGATCAAAGCATCTCAGTGAATTTAGAAAGGAAGTCAAGTCCTGGTTGTTTCACATTCACTGGCCTCAACCTCCAAAAAAAAACTATGTTTCCAACCCCTGCAGAAGCCAAACAGGTAACCACCATCACCAGCAGCAATCCCACTGCTTTTCTCATGGGAGGAACTGCTGTTTATAGCCAGCCCCGGTTGCTGCAAGGGAAGCTGGTTGGCACCCAACAGACAGCTAGAGCTGCTCCAACAACTCCTTGGGGAAAGCAGGAGGGAGGGCACAGCCAGGAGTGCCAGACAGAGCCCCAACTGGTACAGCCTCACTGCCCTCAGAGGATGAGCCTGGGAGGAAGCTGCAGGCAGTAAACAGCTCGCTGAAGGGTGAGGTAGAAATTGGGAGAGGCAGCACTCTACAGGGACACCCTAAACGGCCCTTTGCATGGGCCTGAGTTGCTTATAAGTACTTTCTATGTAGTAGAATTTCTGAAACACAGTGGGCTGTGCCCGCCAAGGCAATAAATGCATCATTTAAGCTGGGTAGGGCTGATGAGACAGCTCCTGGAATTCTCATCAGGGCTGAAATTGTGCTGCTGGTTGATTTGGGGTAAGAAATCACCTACAGCTCAGTATTTCTCTGGTGCTCCAACAGCTTTCAATGGGAATACGGCTACAGCTGGCTTGGGGTTACCATAGTCTTCCTCACTCACCTGCCTCTTCTTGTATGACCAGTCAGGCTCCAGTGCTGAATTCCTAGAGCTGAGCTCAGGGAGGATCAGGGGAAAGTGAGTAGGTGAAGCACACTGGTTGGTGCCTGACATGTTACTGCTGAGAACTGGGAAAGGCTCTGGCCAACCTGCTCTAGATCTAGGGTCCCACACCTCAGGGGGCACAGGAGAAACCATGTTGTTTACAACCTACTGTAGAAGACACAGGGCTGCTCTACTCTGTGTTACTCTCTCTTCCTCCCGAGCCAAAGCAAAACTTTCAAAATGAAAAAAAAACTGACAAGGAAAACTCCCCTAAAACCTAAAGAAGTTTTGGACTTGGTTTTCCTCCCCAGATTTTCATTATTTCTGACAGAAAACGCATTTCAGCTGTGGAAAACTGTTTTGCAGAAGCTTTCATGTAGTTCAGCACTAAGAAAACGATGTTTTAGAGGATAAAGTAGCACTAACACTTGTGCTAACTGACCCAGCAGCAGATGGGGCAGTGGGGACCAGAGCGAGGACCTGGGCGGCTGGAGGTGGCCCTGCAGCAGAACGGGAGGGGAAAGCCTGGTGTCTCAGCCGATATGTGAGCAGGCCTGTAGGTGAAGGATTATTAGGCAGATATGGAGATGTGCTGGAGCCACTGGGCTGTACTGGTATCCAAACCCATGCCAGAACCAACAGCGGAAGTGTCCAACTTTAGACTTGGCTTTCTTCAATCACAGGAATGATGGAAAAAGTAAACTTCAAGCCAAGTACTAACACAGCTCTGCTGGGAGATGAGAAACAGCATCTTCCAATGCTCAGCAGCACCCAGAAAGCCTGAGGAGGACAATTCTGCCGAAGCACAGCGCTGAATTTAGCAGATACCCAAATGCTGGGGTCACTTCAGGAGTGTTTCTTCTCCAGCTGCAGCATGGGCTGCTCAGGTCACCTGAGACATGGATAATCCAGGATAAACCATCATGGAATTACAGTGCATTAATTTTTGTCTGGACTTTTCAGCAGATTGCAGTGTGTGGGGCCAGACAGTGTGTGTTGTTTTGGTGTAAATCAGCCTCACTTGGCTCACTGCAGCTGAGCTTGTCCAAGGGACTTTGGTGGATCCACAGGGCTCATGGCATCTGGTGCATCTGCTTCCGTAGAGCTTATAGGCAAAGTATGACTCCTCAAAACACAGCACCAACTGTCTGGGTATTCTGGTATCACAGTAGATTGGGTTTAAAGGGACCTCAAGGTTAACAGAGTCCAATCATTTAAATTTAAAGCAATTCAGTTTTAATCAACTGGCCCAGTGCCCTGTTAAACTGAGCCTTAAAATTGTCTATAGTTGCAGAATCCACCACTTCCCTAGGAAGACCATTGCAATGTCTTTCCTCCCACTCCATCTTGAGCTGTACTGATGGAGGTTAACTCTCATTCCATCTATCTTGACATGGCCGCAGATGCATCAAGAGAAACAATTGTCAAGGTAATCCAGCTGGCTGCCAGTCCTGGGGAAACTCATGTTCTGTGTGTTGGGCTGGCACATCTATCCCTGGAGGGATAACTGCAGGGATCCCATTCCACCTCCTCTGTGTGTATGTGCTTTGTGTTGCTTTTGTTGGGTGCTCACAGCCCAGCTGTTCCAGTATTGTGCTGGAAAACACAGTTTAGGTACCAACAGTGAAGGGCAGTCCCCAGGCAGTGAGAAGGATGCAATTCAAGTAGTGCAGCAGAGTGGGGGATGCAAGGAGAGGGGCCTTGCAAAGCTCTAAGTAGGCCAGTGTGCTGGGACTTGGGGTATGAAGATTGGCCTGCCCCTGGGACTGTGTAAAACACTTGGTGAGTGTCTGCTGCCATTTGCGGCAGAAGCCACAAGTCATCAGTGAAAGAGATTAAATCTTGTATTCATGTGGAGTCAACAGTTCCTCTTTGGGTATTCACAGATGACCAAAGCAAGAGGTCACTGAAGACACATTCAGAAGTTCTGACTGTTTCATGGACTCTACCTTCTGCCCTTCTCAAAGAAGGATAAAATCATGGAATGGAAATAGTGGGAGACTTAGGTATTTTGGGTGCCTCTTGGTGCTTTGCAGACACTCAGAGTTTTTTAGTGAGGCAATTTTTCAGTTATGTACAACCCCATTTTCAAAAGGAACTTGGGCTTTTGGCATTCACTTTCCTGTGGAACTAGGTTCCTGTGGCCTCCAGCTTCAAAATATAGAAGAAATTTGCTTGTGCTGACCCTGCTGGCAGTTTGGTGTTTAATTGCAATGTGGGGTTCAGGACCAGTCATTTCTGAAAGTGTCACTTCAAGCAGCATTTAAACTCTGGGTGCTTGGGCGGCTCCTCTGGTTCTTTGAAAGTCCACAGCCGTGTGAGGAAGTCATTTAAAAAACAGAACCAAAGCCCTGTGGTTCAAGAGGCTTGGTTTTTGTCCTTTCATTGTCTGGATAGGGTGACATGTCTCTGTTTTGTATCTGTCTTGAGCCCAGAGCTCCTGGTTCTGCCCTGTGTTTCCCTGATGGTTGTGTGCAGCACCAGAACTATCTGGTGCAGCACCTGCATAGGACAGCTGGACCCACAGGCATCTCCTTTGCTGTCCACCACCCCCACTCTCTTATTTAAAAATGTAAATGATTATGTGTCCTGGGAATGAGCAGGAAGTTCAGCAAGAGCTTATAGGTTAGAGAAGGTTGACCAATCCTTGGCAGGGGCAAGCTGGCAGAGCTGTGTTGACTTCAAGGGAGATGAGCTACTGAATGCCAGCAATGTGGCTGGCCCTGTTTCTCCAGAAGTTCTGGTGAATGCCAGCAGATAATGAGTCCTGTCTGGAAACCTGCAGAAACTTATGAATATCTGCGGGGTAAAGCTGGTGCTCTGTGAGCAACTGCAGGCGTGGCTCAAGGCAGGGCAATATGCAGTCTCGCTCTGTTTGCTGGGGCATCAAGTGCTGCCAGAGACCCTCATTCAGCTGCAGGAGAAAAGCTGTTGCAGCCACTGCTGAAGGTGGATTTATCAAGTAAGCGATCGTAGCTTGCTGCTTCTCGCTGTGTGTGTGACATAAACATCTATTATCTTCACTTGTAAAATTTCTCTGCGGCTCACCTCAGGGCAGATACTTCTGAGAGCTCAATTACAGGCAGTTAGTTGCTTGACAGCACTTCTGGCAGATGCGAGCACAGAGCAGGCGCTGCATCCCATCAGAAAGCAGAGCTCTGTTTATTAATGTCCTGTCACCATGTGGTGCCTAAAGTCACCAGGGAAGTTGCTGGTTTCTCCAGAGGATGCAAAGGGGTGCAGCCAGGAGTGTGTTGGAACAGGTTGCCCAGGAAGGGAGTTGAATTGCCATCCCTGGATGTGTTTGAAAATCGTGGCGATCTAGAGCTCAGGGACAGAGTCTAATGGAGGTCTTGGAACAGTTAGGTTCATGGCTGGACTTCATCTTAAAGGTCTTTTCCAACCTGTGAGGTCTTGTGGCTGTTATAGGAGGTCCCAAGAGGCCTTTAGCCATGCCAAGCCTCATCAGAATGAAAGGGCAGAATCCCTGTCTGCTGCTCAGTCCTTGTCCCCAAAGATTGTGCCATTCAGACATGAAATTCCAGCCTGCTCTGTCCTAAGTGGGGTAAAGTAATTCACCCAAGGATAGGCAGGAAGACTGTGGCTGAGTGTGCAGTCACAGATGGGTTCCTGGCCCTCAGCCCACAGGTATGATGTACAGCATTGAAATCCTGTCTGGGGCCTGGACCTCTGTTTTCCTGCGGGATCAGAGAGCAGAAACTCTCTGATCTGTCCTCTGTGCCAGAGTCACCAACTGAAATGGTCCCTCTGTTGCTTGAGGGAATGGTCTCTCCTGTCCTACCCCTCAGTGTCCCCACCCTGGTGGGGTACTGTGGCAAGGAAGGATCTCTATAGGCTTACAACACACAAATTATGTCTTTGGAGGCCATTTTGTGGCAACCTCCTGCTCTGCTGACTGATACAACAAGGGTAGGAAGGGCCAAAAAGTCTCCTGATAGTGATCTGGGATGTTTACATTTTATTTATTTTAAGAGAACTTTCATTCCCCTTCTAAATGGCAGTGGAAGGCCAAATGGCAGCTCAAGTGATCAGTCAGTTCTTCCTAACAGCAAGTATCCTGCAGCAGTGAAGGGTCACAATCAATCACTACCTATTATTATTCCACGATGAAATTATAATTATGGAAGGGAAACACTACATTGCACCTTCACATCCATCATCCCGGAGCCGCACTTCTCCATCGGGTGGCACTTCTCCATCGGGTTCGGCTCTTCTCAATGAAGGTCTGTTAGCCCCCTCTTCCCTTCTATCTGCCTCCCACTTCCACATGGGCAGCACCTGAGGCAGAAACAAGGTGAGGAAAAGTGTCCAAAGCTCAGTTTATTGCACCAAAACTCTTCCAAGTAAATCCTTCAAGTGTTCCTAAACTGTGGCACCAGCGGGTCTCTATCCCTTAACCACCTCGGGCCCTTGGTCCTGGGTGAATATTCCTCACATCTGCCCAAACAGCAGTTATTCCTTTTAGCTGGCAATTCTAAACAATCCTGCAAATGAAAACAACCTGAGTTTCTTGGCAGATCACAAAGCTTCGAACCAAGAACAGAATAACCCCCTGGAGTTTTTCT
Organism: Rhinopomastus cyanomelas; assembly: GCA_013400115.1. NCBI lineage: Eukaryota > Metazoa > Chordata > Aves > Bucerotiformes > Rhinopomastidae > Rhinopomastus > Rhinopomastus cyanomelas. The sequence goes on from VXBP01004461.1 coordinate 57,042, forward strand.
CTTGCCCTGAGATGAATTATTTGGTTAAACAACCTAGAAGTTCAGAAGTGCCTCTTTGCATTGGCGTGTTCGGGTTGGATTCTGCTTTAAAACTACCTGAAAAATATGCCTCTGGAGGGTTTTTATGTGTGAGGGAAGTGAACGAAGTATTTTATTAGTCAGCCAAGGAACATTTCTGCTTAAAACATTGGCTGGAAGCTTCCCCTTTTTTCAAAAGTGTCAGTTATCTGTCAGGAATAAGCCTTTTGTGGGGCAGCTGGATGGATTTAGATGACCTCAAGTCCCTTCTAAAATATCTTCTGTGACCCTACAGCATTAATCTCTGTTTTAATGGCCTGAGGATCAATTATCACTGGATAAAGGAAAATGTCATTTGATGTTAACTCCCTGGCTGCTCCGCAGACCTCACCCCTGTGATGTGATGCAGGAATGGGAACTGGGGCACAGCTCTACCAAGCTTTGGTTTCCACTGAGGGCTGTCGGGAAGCTGCTACAAACAATGTTGGGGCTGGATATGTTCCTGTACTTCCCTGTAGCACAAAGATAATTAGATGCCCATCATACCCCCCAGCCTAGACCTTTCCAAACTAGTGTGGATGAGTCCAAATGACTTTCTCTGGCTAGTGAGGGTGGATAGGTTCCAGGTCAATTATATCCCTGAACTAGGCATCTCATGGGGCTGAGTTGAGTCTGGGCAAAAGTAATCTGATCTCTATTCCCAGGGCAGATCTGATAAAGTGGATTTGGGAGGGGGGAAAGGGGTTCCTTCAGCAAGACAGCAATAACTTGGGAGCTGCTCTGGCTGTACCTTCATGGGCTATAATCTCTGGCTTCATCAGAAGATCACAGGAAGTGCATTTTAGAGAATGTAGTCTCCTGTCCCACTTCTCCCCATGGAATGAGTTCCCAAAAAATAGCTAAAGTTTTCCCTGCTCCCATGGGGTGAACTACTTTCCTTCCTGCCCCTAATTGCTTTTATATTCACATGATAAGTTTTTGTGCTCTCCTGTCAGGAGGCTGTTCCTTCTTGATTGTTCCTTGCTGTAGCCTTCAACTGTAAGAGAAGAAAACTTGTTTGTGAAATCCTCAGCATAAAGCTGATAAAGGCTGAGTTAAAGCAGAGGTCTCTGCTCTAGAGCATCCAAATGTCCCATGGCTGTCTGTGTTTGGGGTAATCATGGACAGTGGATACCTGAGACTTAATCTATTGGTCACCTTGATACTGAAGACTGGGCTTGCATTAAGCTCCTGGTAAGCTTTGCTCTGAGGAGGATACCATTGGGCTGGAGAAGGTCCTGAGGTGCTGCTGCAAGACCTTTTAAAGTGTCTCTTGTCAGAGAACAAGAAACTTCGAAAACACAGAACAAAACAGGAGGGGGGAAAAGCTCCATCACTGAGACATCTATCCTTTTGCAACCTGAGAGCTCTCTTGTCCCATGGTGAAGGATCCTTTCCAGTTATCCTTAACCAGCCCTTGTTCATAAAAATGTTGGTGCAGAGTTCAGGATAACAAAACCCTAATTGACCTCGACCGTCTATTAAGTAAATAATAAATGGGAATAAAGTATCAATGAATGGTGTCTATAGCAGACATCTGTTTTCTCACTGGCCTACAGCCATATCTCTCCGGGCTGTGATCCCACCAGCCGAGCAAGGTCAGCTGAGTTCACTCTTGGATGACAATGCTGATGGGAGATGTATGCTGGTAGAGGAGTGGATGGGCTTCTGTTCACCAGTTTCTGCCCTGCCTGAGAGCAGAGGGAATGACAGGCAGGTCAACAACCTCCCAACAACCATCTTCTTGAAATCCTAGACCCACTGACAAAAACTGGTGGGTAGGTGTGTGCTGCACATGGATTAGCAACAGCTTCTGTCTAGGGGTTAAAGGTTGTGATATATCCTGATGTTTTTACGGGGTGCCGAATGGCAGAGAGGTGCTGGAGTTGCTTCTTGGCCAGCAAACAGCATAAACGCCCAAACTAATGTTGGCTAGTGCTGTTCCCAGGAAGGAGCCGAAGGTGTAGCAGATTCCAGAAGGATTTTAATAAAAGGGAAAGCAGAGGGGTGTTTTCACAGTGATAAAGCAGTTTCAGATGGTGCTGGCTGATGTTAGCGGTGCTTTGGCAGAGACCGAGGGGAAAGTGGTCTCTAACATGACCAGATGTGGGTTCTGAATCTCTCTAATCTGCAAGAGAAAAGGTTTTTTTGTTTGTGGAACCACATTCTCATATCTAAAGCACAGATACGAGCAGACTCTAAGGCCTATCTTGAGGTGAAGTGGTTTTTTTCAGTGTTTTTTTCTTATTACTAGAAGTAGACTCTCATTCCTAGAAGCACCCTTGAAATTGTCCCTCGCAATTGTGGAACTGCCCACTGAGAGGGCCTGTAGCTGCCAGTCCAACATCCCTGTTCTGTGTAGGCTGTGAGCAGAGCTGAATGCACCTTGTAGTGTGAAAAACACTGGGTTGCAGCTGAGTTGGGGAAAACAAATGTTCCATCCCAAACAAAAGACACCCTTTCAGGCTAGAATTTCCCTTCCCTGGATCCTGTTGGCTTGGGGCTTCCCCTGGGCTGAGCTGCACCTCCAAGAGCCTTGTTTTCTGCCAGCCTTAGAGCCATCAGCTCCTTAAATTCAAGATTTCATTCCTATGACAGAGGGTTCCTGTCAAATGTGCTGGTAAGGTGGTGTTCTCTGGACGCAGCCTAGAAACCTTTTGCTCCTATCCTGTCCAAGCCTCTGTCTTTCTAATCTCTTGACTTGCTGGCTGCCACTTTCGCTTGCTCAAGGCTGGGTGTTCTCTCCATGATGCTTGTTTTTGGGGCAAAGGCTAAAGCTCCTGGTATAATCACACTCATCCAGCCTCTTTGGAGGAGCACTTTGGTTCTGTGAAGAAATGAAGTTGTTTTGCCCAGCCCAGCTTAGTCTTAGTGGGACACAGGAGATGGTACAAGATCCCTCTGTGCTTTGGAAGGGTTAGTGTTGCTTTCAGTGGAGCCAGAGCCTTGTTCCTAACGCATCCCTTGAGCGGTATCTTAAGTGACTCTGATTCCAGCTTTGCTGTTGGAAATAAAGGCTTGATGGTGGAGGTGGACTGGTTTTCTTTGAATTCTCTTCTGCTTCTGAGGCCTCAGCTACACTTGGGCTGTGATTTCTGAAGTCCTTTCGATTTTATTTTTCTTCCAAGCATTAACACTAGAAATGGCATTAAATGGGACAGTTGAGAGCTGCATATCTAATAGCCTGTGTCCTTGTGCTAGGGACTTCAGAGAAATGCCAAATGTAATGGATTTCCTGATAAAAACTGCGGAAAATAGTAGTTCTGGGTGCTGACAGCTCCTGGAGCGGAGCAGAAGTTGTGTTGATGTTATCATCCACTTAATTAGATGTTGTGAGCCTGAAAGCACTCACACTGGAGATGTCATTGGCTGCACGTAGTTTTTAAGGGAGGGTTCACCAGTAGTATTTGGCCTCTGAGAAAGGCCAATTAGTCTAAATGACACTTCAGCCAAAATGACAGCACATGAGCGATTGCCTGGGAGAGGGGTTGCTAATGGGTGGCTTTCAGCTCGTGTCTGTCTGCTTAAAAGCTGTCAGAAATCTTGTGTTGAGACAAGCAGTTTCTTGTTTCCTCCTCCTCAGAGTATTGTAGGGAAATGGCTGTTCTTCTCTGGTAGGCTCCAAAAGCTTCAGCTGGTACCTGCCCCGAGGGGGTGGAAATGGAGCCAGAGCCCTTTGCCCACTGCCGGTGAGGGGTCAGGGCAGGCTCCAAGGGGCTGAACAGAGAATTGCCCAAAGCTCCCCCAAAACTTAATGCTGTCATGATGAAATACCTTCCCCTTCTCCATGGTTTTTCATTCTCAGTGCAGCCCAGATGGTTGGTCCCCCTGCTCCGTAGCCCCCTTAGTAGTCAATGCTAAGAGTCCTTCCTCACCAGAAACAGACTCATCCTGCAGTGCACAGAAACCAGCACTAGGCACCAAATTCCTCCTCAGGTGTCTACTCCTGCTAGTTTCCCACTGGAAGAGGTCAAAATGAGACACCTTCTTACCTTGGAATACCTGGATTAGAGCCCATGAGCAAGTTGGGAATGGGAAGTCTTGGGAGAGCTGGTCTCTCCTAGCTGTTCAGATGTGGCTCTGGAACTGATGAGTCTTAGAGATGGGCATCTGGGGAAAATACAGGTCTTGGTTTTACCAGACTGATGAGAGGAGGAGCAGGGTAGCTCCATCTACACTGCACATGGGGTGAGTGGGGCCAAGAGGTGCACCCATGCTGTGCTGAATTCAGAAAAAGGAGCTACAGAGATTCTCCAGTCTTTGAGGGAATGTGCTTTGAGAATGCTTACCCACAGTGTGCTCTGGGGTGAGCATCCTGAAAGATGCTGGTTTTGGGGGAAAGCTGTCACCCTGATGGGAAGCAGCCACCCAGCAGGGTCCAGCACCAGGGAGTCCTCTGAGAGAGTTGTGCTTAAACTCCCAGGCTTGGCTTAGGATTGGGGGTTGACTTCTGTCTCTTGAGGTTGATAAAACTCCTCTGAGGTTATAACCCAGCAGCCAGGAGTGACAGCACTGAAGCCTGGGAGAGGACAGAGCTGGTGTTCCACCAGTAGAGCTGTGACAGTCTTCTACTTTCCTGTGGTACTGTGCTGAACTCCATGATGCCCCCTGCTCCAGAAACCTGCACTCAGGCCTAATCTTACTTTAACTTTATCTTAATTATTAATGCAACACATGTGTCAGGAATAATATAAGCTCAGAGTAAGGGAAAGGATTAGAATAAGGACTGGGATGTGTTTGAAGTGCCTTCTGTGTTTAGTATTTCTAACAATGAAATGCTGAGAGGAACAGAAGGGTTTCTCCAGGGCCCTGAGTCATCAGCTCATTATTGAGCTGAAGGTACAGTATGAATAATTAAGATTTAGGAGATTGCATAGTGTACATGTACCTTTCCTGTGCCTGCATGTAGGAAGAGGCAGTATGTCAGAGAACCTTCAAGGGTCCCACCTGCCTGGGCTGTGTGTCAGATGTGAGCCCCAAGGCAATCTGCACATCCATGTGCACACACTGAGCCAAGGATGGGGGTCTCAAAGAGAGTGTTTTAGCCCCAGTTCCACCACTTGCATTGGCAAATGGCTCACCCTTCCCAGCCCTGCAAATGGGAATAATTTTTTTAGGCTGTCAGAGACCTTTTAAAGGCTTTTACTAGTGAAAAATAGCCAGAGCATAAGGGTGAGCAGCACAACCCAAGAGGAACTGTACCTCCAAGCTACCAAGGGCTGAGCAGAAGTGTTTCGTATGTTTGAGGAGCCCTGAATCCACAGTTAGCTGCTGGAAAACTGGGGATGTTCCCAGTGTGTGGCTGAGCTGTGTGGAAGCACAGACCCAAGTGTTGGGTATGATGCATCTAGGCCAAAGCTAATTATCTGGGAGGGAGTAATTCTGTTGGGTGCGAGTGAAATACTGTTTGGCTTGCATTTACATGTTGTCTGAAATCATTTGTCAACAATCTTCTCTAATTAGATCTTGATTTAGGCTAATCATTATATGCCTTGTTAACTCCAAGTGTCTATTTTAATCCCCATTGAATGTAATAGGACATAAGCACACGCTGAAGAAACAGGAAATACTTTTGGTGGCTTCACAGCAACGCTGAGCTGAAATACTCAGCCTTTTTTGCTGAATTCAACTATTCTTTCCATTGGCAGAAAAAATCATAAATAAATTTTAAAAAATCCATGAATCAAATATCATGAGCTGTTTCCAATTATTTGGCCAGGCAGGGGAAAGCAGTGAAAATTCCACTCTGGAAACGTGACAGCAAAATGTGCCAGTCATCAAAGTCTTTTAAAGCCTCTGTTGAAGAAATGGTGACGTGGTGGCTTTGTTCCAAGTTTCTATCTATGTGTTTGGTTTGGTTTGGGGTGTGTTTGGGGGGATTCGTTTGGGTTTTTTTATTACTTTCCATCCCTACAGAAATTCCAGGACTGAGTCAATTTTGCAAAAGTCACTTAGATTCCACCAGGACCGAATTTGCAGCCTTGCTAATGTAATTAACATCTATTAAGTGAGAGTGTGCCCTGAGCAGCTTAATAGGGAAATCTAATAATGGTGCTTTCCTATTGGAATGTTCCCTGTTAAAGTGTCCAAGGGCTTCGGTGGATGTTTTCTGTAGGCAGCATTGTTTAATGGAAATGTTACACAAATTAGTATTAGGCCCTTGGTGAAATGAGATCTTTAATTTAATTTGAGTTTACAGCCAGGATGCAGACTGATGGCTGCCTTGGCCCCACCAGCATGCGGCCAGGCTGAACGGGGTTTTGCTGGGATCACTTCTGTAATGACTCCTCCATTGCTCTCACCTCTGAACAGCCGAGGCTCCGTTATGAGCTGAGCTGTAAATGGCATTAACAACGTCCTTGAGGAGCAATAGTGTGGCAGGATGGTCTGCATAAAAGCAGGAATCCTGTGGCTGACCAGTGCTTTGGTTTGTTTTGTTAAGGTGGGTAATAAAAGGAGAAAATGCAAAGCTTGTGCCTTTAGTTTTGTTTGGTGTGATGGGAGCTGAGGGGCAGATGTTTGTACAAAGCCCCACCTGCTGTTTTCTGAAGCGCCTGTGGGGTTTGCTCCGGGTTTTAGCAGCGGTGGTTAGTGGAGAAGGACCAGTACTGGAGCTCCCTGGAGGTCCTTGTGCAGAGTTCCCACCCTGACCCCATCTGTGTCCTGAGGTTGCAGAGGCAAAGCCAGGTCTCCTGTTGAGGACGGACAGGCAGGATGGGAGAACACAGCACTGTCTGCTCTGTTTTGGTGGTTCCCAGCATCGCCCACGGCTGCTCACACACACAATGTCTCTGTCACCTCTGTCTTACCCCTGGGAGAGGAACTGTCCCCTCCAACCCAGGAAAGCAGTAAGATCCCAAACAAAAAGAGATTCTCTTGTCTGTAACTGTGAGGTCTCCATAACTACTCACCCTTCCCTATGGAGAAGGGAGCCAGGGCTAGTAAATGCCTCAGTTTAGCTTCTTCCCCACAAATCAGAGCAGTAAGTGCTCCCACTGCATGAGGGAGAGGTTGGGATTGGCTCAGGCTGGGGTGGTGACGGTTCTGATTTGGCAAAATATTAACACAGAAGGTGAGAGTTTGTCTTCTTTTAGTTGTTTCCCTCCTGGAGAGGGGAAGGGATGAACATCCCCCTGGATTTGAGAAGAGCAAGGAGGGCAACTTGTCTAGGAACTCACCAAGCTGGTGCAGTGTATCTGCAGCTTCTGTGTAAAGGGCAAAGTCTGCCTCTCTTTTCAAGCTGCTGCTTTAACACTCCCCAGGAGGAAACTGCCAGACAAGGGCTTCTTAAATTTTTCATCATGTAGGCAAAGCTGTTTCCTCCCTTAGCAAAGAGAATTTCTTCTTCAGAGTAGGCTGATTAATTCCCCCCATGCGCCATATTGTACTCTGGAGCTAGCAGCATCTCCTGAAGTCCCTTTTGCAGCGTGGAAAGCTCCACAGCTGTGACTGGAGTCAAGGTCTCCTCCAGGAGCAGCTCCCAGTGTAGACCGGGCTGGGTGTGCCACAGCAATAGCAAATGACTGAGCAGCCTTCCCCAGTTTTCATCCCTTCCATGCACTAATATGGCTGCAAGCAGGTAGCCCTAGGTTTTCTGCCTGTTATTCTAGCCATCCCTGAGCCCAGGGTAGCCAGCTCTGATTTTGATTTAGTTGCAATTTCCCCTAAAGCACTGACCCAGCAACCCACCCCTGCATGGTGTAGTGTCTGAGGTTCCCTGGGACCCTCTTCTAGAAAAGTCTGACCAGCAAGACAGGAGCATCCCTGGGTGCTGATCCCCTCCTGAATACTGGGATGCTGGAATGAAGCTGAGAGCCCAGGGGTGGGCGCAGGATTCTTGGCACCACAAGGTGATCAGTTGGAAAATGGGCCTTTTCTTTCCCAAAAAGTTAGTAAGTGAGGAATTATGACAGGAAAAAGTGTTTTCACTGGTTTTCCACAGCATTTAAACAAAGCAGATCTGGATTGGTAGAATTGGGCTAAGGGCAGAAGAATAGAAAAGGGGGATACAGAAGGCAAATTATTTGGGCAGCAACAAACCCATTCTGCCAGCTTGTAAAAAAATGAACTTTGCTTACATCTCTCTGATGGGAGAGATCCTCTGAGGGAAAAGCCGCTAGGTAGTGGCTGCTTTGACCCAAACCATTGTACAGGGAAGTCTATGTGGTTGCAGTTGCTAGCCATGAGCACCTGTGCCCATACCATGTCTTTTCTGTAGCTTTCTGCTGCTGCAGAAGTGAAGAATAGTTGTAGGTCACTCATACTGATGAATCTGTAGGAGTTTTGCTTGGGCTTGGTGGTGAGCTTGAGGTTCTCTTGGTGATTGCTTTTTTGTCTCAATGAACACTACAGCAGCTTTCAGAAGCTGGCTGGGCTCATTTCCATTTTCAGTTGGGGAGAAAAGGAGACAGACAGGTGACTTAATTAATGTTTATATATATATATGTGAAGAGTGGGTATCAGGAGGATGGAGCCAGGCTCTTCTCAATGTCATCTAGTGATAGGACAAGGGGCAATGGGTGTAAGCTGGAACACAGGAGGTTCCACATCAATATGAGAAGGAACTTCTTCACAGTGAGGGTGACGGAGCACTGGAACAGGCTGCCCAGGGGGGCTGTGGAGTCTCCTTCTCTGGACACATTTAGTACCCGCCTCGATATGTTCCTGTGTGACTTGGTCCAGGTGATCCTGCTGTGTCAGGGGGATTGGACTAGATGATCTTTCGAGGTCACTTCCAATTCCTAATAGTCTGTGATTCTGTGAAACTGAGGCAAAACTGGGGCTGTACCTTGCCCAAGGTCATAAAATGAATAAATAGTAGAGTCTGGGATAGAACCCGATATATTCCTGCTTCAAGCTGGCTGTGCAGAGACTTAAGAGGGCACTAATGGGGCTTCCCTGGTAGCGCAGGTTGGGGCTGTTTCCATGGCCTGCAAGCCAAGGCCATGTGCCTCACTCCACGCTGTTTAATGGAAGTTTTATATCTTCACTGGAAGCCCTCACACGCAGGCAGATCTGGCAGGAATGGTACTTGATATAACCCTGCCGTTTTCTTGATTTGGTAATTGCTGTTAGCAGTCTGAAGCCTGCGTGGAGCACATTTTCATACTGTCAGCATGAACCACGTGGAAATGATCAATGAGATGTTGGGTCCTTGGCAGGAGTAGCTGCAAAAGAAGATGCTGCTGTTCTTGTGAAGCATTTGGATCTTCAAACATGCAAACAGCCTCACTGGGACTTCCCTGGTTGTGAAACCATTAAACCATGTCTAGGCACAGCACAGAGAGAAACTGTCTCCTGCCTGTGGTGTTGCTGGTGGTCTTGGGTCCCCACTGCTGTTGTGCTTTTTTTCTTGGCTGAATATTGCCACCCAATGACATTTAAACTCATTTAGGTCTTAGGAGACAACGTGTTCCCTGATAGAAAGTGTGGATGTGGGGTGAGACAGGGATGGTGGGTTAGAGAACAGTGCTATGGCAGTGTGTGTCCACACTAGTATTTTCTGGGTGTACTTGTCCTTGTCACACGTCTCGTGAAGGCACAATATGACTACAGAAACATGAGGTCTGAAGGACCTCTGAGTCACCTCCATAAGTATGAGATAAGAAAGCTGATGTTCAGGAGGAAAATTACCAGAAGCTGTTGTCTAGGATGGTGGGACACAACGTCCCTGCTGCATCCCAGACACAACACATTGCTGTGGTCAAGGTTTTCCAAGCAGATGCTGTTAGTGTTTGTCCTTGTATAGGACTGCAGCTGCGCTGCCATAGCTGGAATCTTACTGTGATCCAGAGCAGTGAAACTAAAAGTAAAGGAGTAAGAAAAGTGGATTAAAGATGGAAAAGAAGAGACAGAGTGGAATATTCTGTTATCTGCAGCAAACCCTTAGTCTGAGCGTGCTGTTTGATTTTGTCAAACGTGGTCTCGTCACAAAGCCCTTTTCCTGCAGGGACAGTATCTGGGTGATGCTGATATGAACAGGAGTTTGGATTTGTGATGGGCTATCTGGTTTGAATCAAATAAAGAAGTGCTCTGAATTTCTGCCCAAAACACAAATGAAGCCTGCAGCGCGTTAACAAGATGAGAAAGTCTGGCCAATTCATTTAATCTGTTCCAGGCTCCTCTTGGCTTCCAGGTGCTCATCTCGAGTCGTAAGCCAAAACAACCTGGGAGAGGCTCTTGCTGTCATCCTGGGACAGGCTTTACAGCCCATCTGATAAGGCTCGTGCCTCTGAGTCGGCATGCTGCAGCAAGACTCCTGCTCTGCCTTAGCCAGGGATGTCAGGTCAGGGCTTCAAGGCCAGACCCAACCTGTAAATGCAAAAATAGGGGTAGTATCAACTAGGTGCCTCACCAACTGTAACACATCTGACCTTGTAGTTCTCCTTCAGAACAAGTGTGTTGTTTCACAGATGGGCAACTTATTTCTTGTCCAAAGTTATATTCAAATCACAATGGCAGCTTCTGTGTTGAGAAGGATGTGAAAGGTGAGGCACTCAAGTGGGCAACCCCAGCTGTACATCAGTCAGTGCTAAGAGAGGCCCAAGCTCACCTGTGTCCCATGACAGCCATGTGCTACCTTGCCAACAGATCCATTCTAGGACTTAATGAAGCATGGAGAGCCTGTGCTAATGTGAGAAGTGATGGTCAGGGGCTGGTGATGGTCAGATGATCTTTGAAGTCTTTTCCAACCCAAACCACTCTAACATTCTGTGTCCTTTAGTTTGAAGTACCTCTGTTTACAGTCACATCCTTTATAGTGGGACAAGAAGCACTGAACTTGGACTTCCTTGGCTCTCTGAGCTCTGACCTGCTTTGGAGAGAGCAGGTCAGACTCTGTGGTGGGGCCAAAACAGCCCACATTGGCAGGAGGAAGCCCTCTGAGCTGTGCTTACCCTTATCAGAAGCAACCTCCTCTAAGGAGCCTGGTGGCATGGTGAAGGGAGAACAGGGGTAGCAAGAAAGGGGGGGGGGGGGGGCTCATCCCTGATGATCTTCTTGAGCACCTGATGGGTGTTGGACTGCCCCACCAAGGCTAAAATGCAACCCAAGAGATTAATCTTTGCCACAAAAGCCTGGCTTTTCTCATTGTTAAACTGAGATGCTTCAGACTGACTTTTCAGTGTTTCTCTAAATTATCAGTGTGTTCTCCTACCAACACTACAAGTACATGCATTTTTTTTTCCCCCAAAGAGCTGAATCCAGTCACTTTTTTCCTTTAGGCTTCAGAGGAAGCAGAAAAGTACTTAATTTATGTTTTATTCATTGCAGTCACTATCTCTTGTTAATTTACTTACATTATTTACAGAATTTTAAAGTATTTTGTGTGTCAGGCAGCATCCCAGGCCCTGTAAAATGCTAATTTTCAAACTGTATCAGAGGCAAACATCTTTCCTGGGCCTCTAGGTAGTCAAAGGGTCATCCCCATTCTTAATTTATTTTTCATGGTTCTATATATAAATGCAATAAAGCCTGCTTGAATGGCAGATCGCAGGCAACCCACTTCTCTGTGTAGTTAAATTTTATGGAGATCCATTGTGGTTGTGTAACTGGTACAATAAATTTAATTTTTGATCTAGTGCCCCTTAATTACCAGGGACGACTGAACCTGGTTTAAGTACAGGAATAACTGTGCTGGAACTCTGCCCTAACTGGGAATGAAACATAAAGTTCAGAAAGTTCAAGTCACTTTCTGAAAAGAAATGAAGTTTTATTTTCACAGTTGCTTCTTTGCACTTCCTGATTCCAGAGAGAGAGGAAGTGGGGGGAAACCCAAACCCCAGAAGGCTCTTAATGTTGTAGGTTTTAATCTCTCAGCAGATTGGTGCTGTTCCCAGCCCTGGGATGTTTGAATCTTTCAAAGTACTGGGACACTTGACACCATAAAATTGGGCAATATGTGAAGATTTAGGGATTTTTTTAAGATAGTCTAAATCACTGGGTCATGTATGAACCACGTGCTTCCTGCTGGTCACATGTCTCTCAAGGTTTAGGGCCAGTCAATGGATAAGTCTTGATGCTAGATGTCAGTGGATTTCAGACTGGCCAGGAGTAGGCCAGAGTATGGCCAGGAGTAGGTTAGCATCATCCCACATCCTATGAGCCCCTGTTTCTCTTGGTCACAGTGGCCACTGCCACTGCTGTTTGCTGTACATCTCCCAGATGTCCCTCTGATGCCTCAGTGATCTTCTGCCAGCTACGAGGTCGTGGGTGGTCCCACTATTAGTGCAGAACAGAACTTATTCCAGCCTCTGCTAATGGCTCTGTAGAAGTCGTAGAGGAAAAGGAGATATTCTGAGGTGAAGCCCTGCATTCCTCCTTACTGGTACAGAAGACGGGAAACACGGCAGTGGATCCAGAGCAAAAGTGCAATGCAGATGTGTGCAAGGGCCAGGCATGAATCTGGGAGCAAACAGGGATGGATTCAGCAGGCAGTGCCAAGACACTGCAGCACCACCAAGCTCTCCTTGCAGACAGAGCCCTGGCCTCCTGCTGTTGTTCACAAGGCAGAGCATTTCTCCTCTGCTCCTCTTGTGCTCTGACTGAACAAGGATCCCTCTTATTGACCTGTTTGTTGTCCAACAATGCTGGTGGGTCGAGGCAGCAGTTCCACCATTCTGCTGGGTTTTCATGTCAAGGAGAGGTCAGACTGTGGTACATACAATGACTTTCATCTCAAAGTTGATTTACAGGTGGCATTGTTCTGGTTTTTCCACATGCTTTGGTGTGCTGCCTCTGATTAAAAAGTGTTGGTAGACTTGAAGAGTTTATTTGAGTTTTGGAGGCACTCTGAGCAGCTCATCAGGGCTGTCAGGCTGGCAACCATGTGGTCTTGGCAATTACTTTTCAGTTTTTGGAGTTCAATGATTTTTCCAGTAAAGGCACCATTGTATGGCATGGCCACTGGCTCTCTGAGCTGCCACCTCAAGCAAGTGTGAAGTACAGGGCTTTATTGGTGAGACAACCTTGCAGAGGTAGAGCAATGCAAGCTGAACACAGACAGCCTGTGGACCACCTTTGAACCCCCTACTTGCTGTTTCTAGCCTCCCAGTGAGATATCTACTGCTTCATCTAAGAAACAATCTCTGTGACAGCAGCAGGCTCATGGGCCCATGTGTGCAATGGTGTCAGCAGAGGGAGACGTGGCCCTGCCTGCGGCATGTATGATGTGTGATATTGGGATATGACAGAGTTTGGCTCAGCCCCAAAATAGCAATGGGGCATCCTGTGGTGTGGAAGCAGCAGCTCCTGGAGTTCTCAGCAGCGCATCTCTGCTAGTAGCCAGACAGCGATGGCTGTCTCTGGGATAGGGTAAACCAACATATCACCTTTAATGCCTAGCATCTTCCTTGAGGTCCTTTCCAACCTAGATCATTCTACAATGATTTTTGCGATTTCAGAGGTTGTCTTAGGCACAACTGGTAATGTTCTGGTAAGGGTGGTTAAAGTTCCAATATGTGTTTGTGGAGGCAGTAGCTGTGATGTTCTCTACTGTTTCGATATCTTTATGTGGCAAAAGAGCTTGGAGATGACTTGGAAATAACCTCAGATGTTTCCTATGCTGAAACCCAGGGAGGTCTTATGGTGGGGCTGTTAGACCCTTCCAGCCCTTAGGTTGGAAACAAATCCCCGAAGGACACTGCAGTCTAGCAGATACTGTGGTCCTGACCAGTTCCAAAAGACACAGCTGAAGTTGTTTCACCAGTTTGCAGATAGCCCCCATGACCCTATGTAGGTGCACACCTCTGATGGACACCAAGAGCACAAGCTATCTCACGCCAAGAAGAGCTGATGAAGCGCAAAGCTTTGCAAATCTGAGTAGAAAGTTGGGCTGAAGATCAGACTTGATGATCTTGGACATCCTTTCTAACCTTGATGATTCTGTGATAACTTGCTCAGGTTTAGGGGCTCTGCTTGATGTTAGGCTTTGTTTTGTGGGAGGTACTTTTCTAGGTTAGAAACCTGCATGCATGGGGCATTGCATAGGGCATCACACCACTCAGCTAGTCTTATGGGTGCGCTGTCGCCAGAAGGAATGCACTTGACATATAAAAGCAGTCATTCTACTCAGGAAAGTAAATCCTATTTACAAGCTTATTCAAAAGATTTCCTCCCCCTTTCATAGAATCATAGGATCATAGAATCATTACGGATTGGAAGGGACCTTGAAACTCGATCTGCTCGCCGAGTGCCCAGGAGCACACTCTGCTCCTGGTTCTGCCTTCTCCATGCAAGTCAGGGACATATGCAAAGCATTGGAACAGGCTGCCCAGGGAGGTGGTTGAGCCATCCCTGGACATGTTCAAAAGCTGCAGAGATGTGGTGTGGGGAGAGATCAGGCTTTCTCTTTCAGGCCATGAGAAGAAGCAAATGCAGGATTAAACATCTCAGCTAAAGAATGCACCTAGCTGAACATCCTGAACCAAGTGTTACGGTAGACGACAAGAAGACAACAAGAAGTGAGGAAGCCTGAGAAAGCTCTGTATTTTTACTAACAGTTTACTAAACTACTAACAAATACTAACCAAAAATAGCACATGGGAATTTACTGTGGTAGACAAAAGGCCTATAAAAAGGGGTTCACTGTGAATTAAAATGCCTTCAGGCTAGCCTTCAGATTTGGCTTCAGATCACCACTGTCTGGACATCTTTTTCAATGCGTGGCAATGTGGTGTTAGGGAACATGGTCTAGTGATGGATCTGACAGTAGACTTAGTAGAGTAGGGTATATGGTTGGACTTATGATCTTGAAGGTCTTTTTCAACCTAAATGAGTCTAAGATTCTATGAAAATGAACTTGAGGTGAATTAAGAATAGGTAATTTGACAAGTGTTTTTTTATGGAGTCATTATAAAATAATGAGGAAGGACATTGCAACTGGCCCATTGGAAATTACTGGCCCCCTGCAAGTAGGTTTAAATATGTTCCTCTTCATCACAGTCTTGTGACCACCTTGGTGCCACGTTCCAGTGAACCCAAGGAGCTACACCAACCCCCTTCCATCAGAGATTTTTTCTACTATCTTCTGGAAGCCTTTGCCTCAGGTTGACTTGCATGTGCATTGCCAAACGTTCTCCCTTTCCCCCACCTCGATTTGTCTTTTATTCCACTGTGAGGTAAAAAAAGTCCTTCCTGAGGGTTTGGCAAATAGACACCACATGGCATTTGCCAACTTTGGTTAAATCTGAATAAATACATCCATCTATTTCTAAAAGGAACCTGCCTGGCTTTGGTGACATCGGTTAATCATCACAGGAATTTCTGTGATGCCCCAGGCAATTACTGGCTAAAGCAGACTGGAGTGAGTTGCTGAATGGAGGCAGAAAACAATCATCTTCAGATAAGAGCATAGGGAAAGAAATGATGGAAATTCCATGATAGGTTAAAGGAGCTTTTTATGTGCAGAACGTCCCATTTCCCTGCCTGTGGCAGAGATTAATTCTTTTCTGCAAGGGAAATAACCTCTGAGGATGTACACTCTGAGCAGGCTGAGGTACCCAGCTAGGACAGACAGAGGCTGCTTTTTTCCATGGGCTCAAATTAGAAACCCACAAACCTGCAGATCAGTGAAGGGGGTTGAGGTGGGCACTCTGTCTTTGAGGGCTACACTGGGATGTTAATAGATCCCAGAGACCTCCTCTGTGCACAGGACAGTGAATGTATTCCAGGCTGGATCTTCAGTCCGACCACTTCCATTGCACTTTGATGAAGTGCATTTTACTTAATTTGCTTTAGTGAAATTGTCATCTTTATCCCTAAGTAACTAGCGACCACTGGGCTCAAGGCAGCTCGGCAGAAAGTGACCTTGAAGACCGCACACCGTCACCCACGCCCTGTTTACATTGCAGAGAAGTGTTAGAACTGCATAATAAGATGTTGATTGTCAGGCTGAGCAAGCACTGAGATGGAGAGGATGTGGGGACCTGCTGCTTTGCCTGGACTACTCCACATGCAGCTCTCGAGTCTCTGTTCATCGACTATCTTTCCTTTGCAAACTTCCTGGAGATAAGCTTCAGCTCTTCTTGCACAAATATTGTTCAGAATAAATAGAGAGGCAGAGGGAAAATGTTTGGTTTGTACCTCAGTGGGGTGATAAAAAAAGTGATGGCCCATTGTTCATTTGTGTTTTTGCAAGAAACAGTTTGGGCTGTTACTGGTTTCTCGTTAAATGACCTGTTAACAAATCTGTAGTCACAGTGGATGATGGTTCCTTCTCTCACATGTGAATTTTCTGAGCCCGGAGGATTTTTTTAGCCTTTATTCCTCAAACCCCAGGTTGGAAACTCAAATGAAGTTCATGGGAAAACGCAATACAGCAATTAGCTCTGTGTTCTGCTGGTTTCCCATTCCCAGATGGAGGTTGTACCTGAGGTGTCTGAAAATAAAAGCAATTAAATCCTGTGAAAGTTTGGGCAGAACTAACCTTGTTAACTTTTTTCCTCAAAAATCCTGGTTATTTTAAAATCTATCAAGAAATATTGTCTTGAGGGAGGGAAAGCTCCTTGGCTAGTTAAGCTCATTCCTGCCTTATCCTCGAGTTTTTACCCACGCTATGAGCCCATACAAGCAGGGCAATGCCCTGCAAGCCGAGGCAGCTGCTGACAGCAGCCTGGGAGCAAAGCTGGGTACCACACTGTGCTGTGGAGGTGCCAGCACTTGTGGGGAAGAACATCTGAAACTTGCCTTGCTCTTTCCCATCTTCAAACAGGAAAAAGGCTAGTAAGTGGAAATGAATGGGGTCCAGCCTTCTCAGATGTCCACCAAATGCTTGATTTTAAGCTGCAGATTTAATCCAAATCTCAGGAAAATGTGTCTAATGCTTGTATTTGTGTTGCAGCTCCCAGCTCTAAGCTGCCCTCCAGCTCCTGCTGCTGCTTACCATGCTCTGATGCATCAATCTCATAATATTCTGCTTCTCCAGACGTGACCTCCCTGCACTGTGTGGCTGTTTGAGGGTTATCCAGCTGCACCGTGCTGTAAGTACAAGCTCCCAACACGCTCTCCCTCCTGTAGTTTATAGCTTTCACTGTTCTGGCAGGGAACAAAAGGATCTGACCTTCCTAAGGGTGAGTGGGGAAGTTACTAAATAACCAAGTTCTCCCTTCTCCAAAAGGCTGTAAATTGTGCTGAAATAGTGGTTTCATGATACGCCAGGTGAGAAGCTCTTGTAGGCCACCAAAAGATTTTTAATTGGATGTGAACCAGAGGAAATGCTTTATCCTGGAAAACTCCCACCTTCCCCCTCTTGCAGAGCACACACGGCCACTGGCTGCTGTCTCAAACCCAGCTCCTGCTGGCAGTATCCCTGGGTCAGGGAGGGTCACAGAAACCCCAGGAAAAGAGACCTCTCCTTGTCCCTTCCCTGGGGCACAGAGATACCATCCAGCTTTCAAAATGCTTTTAACTCCTTTGAAATCCCAGGGATAGCTCAAAGTCTTTGGCCTTGCTGAAGATTTGCCCACGTGTGAAGGACCCAGGTGCTGGAATCAAGGTAGGTGGTTCTGGACAGCCCACAGCATCTTGTGGATTTTGGTTGTTGGTTTGTTTTAGGGACACATCCTATGAGATGGACAGATGAGGACAAGTGGAGGAAATTGCTCTGCTGAGAACTTCATAAATCATAGACTCACAGAATGTGTTGGGTTGGAAGGGACCTCTAAAGGCCATCTAATCCAACACCACTACAACAAGCAAGGACATCACTCCCCAGTCCAGGTTGTGCAGAGCCCTATCCAGCCTGACCTTGAATGGCTCCAGGGATGGGGTTTCCACCACTTCTCTGGGCAGCCTGTTCCCCTACCCTCAGATTCAAGAACTTTTTCCTCATGTCCAGCCTCAATCTGCCCTTTTCCAGCTTCAAACCATGACTCCTCATCCTACTGTTCCCTGCCCTTGGCAACACTTTTCTCCAGCCTTCTGACAGCTCCTTTCAGGGGTTGGAAGTTTGTTATAAGGTCCCCCCAGAGCCTTCTCTTCTTCAGGCTGAACAAAATGGTTTTGTGCCATCTGTCCTTCAGCTACAGCTTACATTCAGGTTCTCATTTTATTGAAGAAGTCAGGACAACAAGCTCCACAAAAGACTTCTCTTTTTGTCTGTATAACCCTTATTTTATTTATCATAAAATCTCCTCTTCCTTAGAACACAGTCCTTCCCAAAGGGTCCTTGCACACTCTTTCTCCTCCTCTTCATTATTTTTTCTGTGCTTTGGCATCATTACGTGAGGGATGTTACCAAGCTCATAATGGTGGAAGAAACGGTTCTGAGCCAAAATGTTCTGCTAAAAAAGAAAAAAGTGCTTTCTGTGGCTCCATCCAAACGCAGCCAACTTTCTGTAGCTCCAGTTTTATAGGAGAGATTTTCTGAAGCTCTACCCTGAGGTCACCAACTTGTGGGAAAGTAACACGTGGCCAACCAAACTTGTGATTTCGCCCTCCCCAGCCAACAAGTATCAGAACTACTTTTTACACGATGGTGGAATGACCCTAATTAGGTTTATTAAAGTTAGTTCTATATTAATTATGTGGCCATGATCCTACAAACACCTCTGCATATGTACTAATGCTGTTAATGGCAAGAGTTGCCACTTCAGCCAACGACACTGAGTGCAGGCTGCAAGCTGAATGTGTTGGTTAGCGCTGGTGCGAACAAGATCTGCACCCAGAGGCTTACTGAATTTGGGTGTAAGGGAGAACTTTCGATCACTGGCACAGTGCTGTAAATAGACAGACAGATAGGCAGATGACGCAGATAGATATACAGACAGACAGACAGGTTGATAGGTAGATACATGAATAGATAGATGGTAGATTGATCGATAGACAGACAGATTGATCGATAGACAGACGTATAGATTGATCGATAGACAGATGCATGGAAACAAGAGTGTCAAGGCTGTCTCACGTCTCAAACAGCTTTACCACCCAGAAATGCTGCTCCTGCCCATTTTTGGTACCATGGAAAGAAGCAGTAACTGCCAGAGGTGACAAGTGGCCTGAGGCTGTGCCAACCCTGTGTGCACCCACCTGGCCTGTGAATGATGCTGGCTGTGCACCCTCCAGGGTGGGCACTCTCTTGGCTTGAGATCAGCTGTCCCCTGGTGACTGACAGTACCCTGTCGCTCAATCTGCTCTCTGTCGTTCCATGCTTCAGTAAGACAGAGCCCTCCATGAAACCTTTGAGTCTTTTGCTTGTCAGGTCTCAGATGGTCCAGGAAAGGCCTCCTGGTGTGGTTTTTTGTTCTTTGACTAATTGAAGGCTGAGGAAGGAGATGTGCACCATAGACACGAGTGAGCTGCAGGTTTGAGGCATTGTAGCATGGCCTATTTAGAACTTCCCAAGCTTTACTGCTGTCATGACTCACCATGTATTTTGTCCTCTGGGCCATGGTTCATTAATTAATGAATTAGCCTTATTGCTTCTTTAGATAGAGGCTCTCATGGGCTTCCCATTGAGTTTCCCAACAGCTCCTGGGGTTGGTGGTTCTGAGCTATTCAGCAGCCTGGATTTGAATGTGTTGGAATAGATGAAAATGAGTTCCATTGATTTTTGAGGATGGAGGGAATTTGCTTTAGGTCAGTCATGAAGAAGAAGGGACATCACCTAAAGATGTTCCTTGAAAGTACTTTCCTTTCCACTGATTTCACAAGAGATGAAGAGACAGGCAATCTGATTGTGCAGAAGAGCTGCCACAGGTCAAGAGAAGTACTCGGCCCTTGACTGGACCCAGTAGGCAGCTGAATCCAAACGGTGGCTATTATCACAAAGGCAAGGCTGCCATTTGCTGTGGAGGTCTCTAATGAGCCAGGAAGGCTGGAATTTTTCCAGCGCGTTGCCCCTGTTGGCTGCCCTCCCATTTGGTCGTGCTAAACAAGTAGGTAAATAGGCCTTTCATGAAATCTAACACCCGCCCTACCTAATCCCCCCTGCCTTCAGACTGTGGGGCTAATCAGTTGTTTTGACATAACTGGAATCCAAATTCTATAAGAAACATGGCCAAGAAAAGTTCAAATCCAAGACCGAGATTAATGAGAACTTCAAAGAAATTTACCACCAAATGTTACTAATTTAGTCCACCCTGTGTTTGAAACCAATGACCTAATTGGAAACTATATTCTTTAAAAGCCATTATGTCCCAGGTCCTTAGTATTCAGGAGGTGGCTACTGAGATCAGAGTAGGTTTATGTCATTGGGTAGGACAGGGCAGTGGATTTCCACTGCCACCTCCCTGAAACTGGTAGAAAATATCCTGGTGTGGACAGTGTTGGGTGATTGTGCTCTTAATGCACAATAAATAACAGATTCATCATCAGGCAAACAATTTCCCCCCTCTCCAGTATAATATCACAAATCCTTTAAAGCTGGTTAGAGAAGCGAAAGTCTGATTAACTTTGCTGTCATGTTGCCAAAAAACCAGCACATTAATTGGAAAAACAAGTCCTAAGTGTAAAAATGTATTTTGCTGCACGGGGCTGCTGTTGGTACATTGTCCCTCCTGGAGTTTCACTGGGGTGTAAAGAAGTAAGTGTGCAGGAGTCAGTCCTGAGCTTGGATTTGGGTCAAAAAACTTAGAAGAAAATCTCATCCCTTTCATAGAATCATTCAGGTTGGAAGGGACCTGCAAGATCATCAAGTCCAACCATAGAGACATCAAGTCCAAACACCTTTAGTAAGGACCCATCAACCCACTGTGGAAGGCAGGTCATCTCTGTCTCTTACCTTGTTTCTAGCACTGCTGTGAGGTTCCACAGGTTCTTGAAAGGGTTCTGCTGTCATCTGTGATGAAGGTGTTTGTCCTGCCTCAGATCATGCTGGTCCTCACCTAGAGAACCAGGATGGAAACACTCTCATGCTGGGCAGTCTGCAGGGTTTTCCTCCCACAGCATGAGGCCAAGGTGGGACTCACCTCAGCTGGTGCTACAGGTGGAAGTCTTCTGCAGATGTAGACTATAAATTACAGCTTTCTGTGTGAAAGCGGAGAGGAAATTGTTTCTGCCCTGACATCAACTTCATTGTGAACTGTACCATCTTCTGTCGGCGGTGGCTAAGGGACCCAGCGTCCCGACCTGTTCTACCCTGAGGCTTTTCTGGAAATATAAATTAATTTCTGATGGAAGTTCCATGATATCTTGGGCTAAAAACTGGTGTTTTCCTTTCCTAAATCAAAGAGAAATTCTCCCTTTCTGTATGACTTAGAGGCAGGGAGCAGGTATCAGTCAAAAAATAAAGGAGCAGCAAAAAAGCAAAGAGGATTTGACCGGGCTGGAGCAACTTGGGTATGTTCAACAGTTAAGAAAGATTCCTTGTTTTCCCATCAGTGATATTTTGCCAATAACTTCTTGGCAAACATCAAGGAAGGTTTTTCTTGGGTTGTTTTCAGAAAAGTTTTAAAAAAGAAAGAAAACTCGAACAAAAGGGGACCCTTTGCTGATGTGGGTTACCTAACCAGATGCTCAGCCTTGGTGAGGTTTGAGCATCTGCACAAATTGCCCTGACTGAAGATGTTCTGTGAGTCCCCAGTGTCATCCAACTTGTCTATTAGACATTTCCCAGTCCCCATGCAAAATGGTGCTGAAGCATCCACTGAAGCACTTGGTGAACAGCTCCACATTTGCTCAGCAGGGCTGGATATTCCAGTGATTTCCTCTTTGGGGTCTTACAAGCCTTGTGGGGTTTGTGCCACCTTTGGAGCCTGGGCAGAGCTTGAAAGGTTTAAGTGCAGGAGAGACCCTATTTCCCAGAAAAGGGAAATTTGTGTTTTATAAACCCCGTAGTACCCATTCTGCTCACAGCCATTTTATGATTATAATTACTTAGATTACTTTTAGATGAGGGAGAACAATAATGAAAGGGGAACTAAATAAAAAGGCTCAGAAAAAGAAGGGAAACACTGTGGTTTCTGTTCAGGATTTTTAACCCTTCAGCCAGAGGAAGGGCTGGATCTCTAGAGGTGGAGGAAAAGGCTGGCTGTAGCTACGTATAGAGCACTGAGATTACAATCTACTCTTTTCAATGAGGCATTCATTCCTGCCCTTAAAAAAAGGTGAATCTCTTATGCCTTTTCTGGGCTTCAATGAGTTGCGACTCTCCAGGTGTCTGCAACAAAACTGGCCATTATAAATGCATATATCTAATAAATATTAGACATAAACAAACATTATATATGTGTATAATGCAGCCTAAGTGAACTTAGAGGTCATAGCCAAACACCAGAAGTTGCTTTCTATCAGCACCTCTGGGTGATGGGCATTACAGGGTCCACAGGCTCACATGTGGGTGTTTCTCTGCTGCTGTCCTGTCTGCCATGGGTGAGTTACTGATGCATGAGCTGTGTCACTGACAGTGAGAATTGCCAGGAGACTTCCTCAAATGTGGGGCTTTGAAGGGAAAAAACCGTAGGATTTTCTGCCAGCAGGAGGTTTCTAATTCACACAGAAATACCTCTTGCAACGACATCCGCTGTTTCCCTCCTCACCAGGGTGTACCGGGACGGGAACAGGGGAGCTCAGGCCAGGATTAGTTTGGAGTTGAGAAGGGCATTGTGACCTCTATTGACAGATGGTCCCATGCTCAAGCAATGGAGTTACCGTCTCCATTCCTAGCACAGCTTGTCAGAACCTCCTGCAGCTCACTGCTGCTGTCATCCAGAGCAGAGCAGCACCAAATCCCTGTGCCCTCAGGGCTCCCTGGTGGGCTCCCAGCTTGAATGAGGCATTTCAGCCTCCTACAACTGATTTTATGTGAATTAACTAAATAATTAAGATAATCATCAGCCTGAGGGTGTTGCTGGCTGGCAGGCTGAGGTTTCCTTTCAGTTTCCAGGTAGTGTTGAGCCTCAAACTCCAGTGGAAGGAGCATTTCTTGTTTTCAACGACTACTGTGCTTGTGCAGGTACAGCACGAGGATGAACTGCGCAAAGCATCTCCAGTGCCTGTCACCTGCTGCAGTAAGAGAAATAGAGATTCTAATCCTGTAAAGCTTTCAAATGTGGGAACCACTGAAATAAGAGGAACTTTGAGCAGGGACTTGTGACCACTGGATACTCTCTGTCTTCATAAATACTCCTCATCTCTGACCCCACTCTCATTACAGCTCTGGGAGCTGCCTTTACTCCTTGCTTCACTTAAAACCCCACCAAGGAGACAAAACATCTTCTTTCTAAGGGGTCTCACTGCACTGAGCTACACCTCAGTGTCTGAGGTGCCCAAAGCACTGCCTGGAGTGGGTGTGCTAAATTTTATGGACCTTTTCTGGGTGTTTTACTCCCAAAAGAGACCCAGCTCTTTCTCTGAGCTCTAAGAAGCTGGTGCCACGTGCCTTACGCCCGCTGCAAAGTGCACAGCAAGCAGATGTATAGGTCTCTGTGCAGCAGCAATCAAGAAGGGAATTAAAATTATGATATGTTGCCATGGTAATGAAGTCCCAGGATTTGGCTAGGCGGAAAAGTGAGGTTGTAGCTAGTTGCTCATGAATTCCTCAGTAGGCTTTTCAATACTCTGTTTCCTTTAAATGAAATTGGAGAAAGACTTGCAGTTCATAGTGGGGATAAAAATTTTATGAAGCTAAATCTAGGCAGTGTTTTAGTGTCAGTCAGCATTAACCCACAGCATGAACATATAAATAATTGAAATTTCAAATATCCCAGTGCTGTGGGTTAGAGCACCAGCAGCACTTGAGGGCTGCTGCTCCTTGGGCAGCCCAGAAGCTCCCAAGCAGCCTTGGCATCCTGGCAGTGTTTCTTCTGGCCAGAATAAAATAGGAAGACACATCTGACAGTCTCCTCTGGCTTGGAGCAGACGAATGAGTGGCTCAGGGAAGGATTTGCAGCTCTTTCTTAAATAGCAGGTTTCTGCTTATCTGTAGGAGCCTGGCGGTGTCTATAGGATGGCTGTGAGCTGTGTGAGGGATCAACCCTGCCCCTGCCAAGAGCCCACACCAAGAGAATCCTGAAACATGTGAACACAGAAATATACGCAGGTAATACAAGAAATCATAGGAGTGTAGCAGTGAAAAGACTGCACAGCACTGTTTGTGTGTGATTGGGTTTGACAGTGGATACTCCATGGATTTTTTTAAGGTGGTTTTTATTTTGAGCGACCTTAGTTCTCCCCTTACTTCTGTAACCATCTCAAGTAGAGCTGGCTGAAAATTAGTTTACAAGCAGAAAAAACAGGTATTAAAAACCCTAAAACTAAAGTTTTCAGCAAGAATAACACAAGGAAAAGGAAACTGCCCCAAACTTTTCCTCATATTTGATTGTAATCATTACATTACTTTTTCTGCTTTTCTCTTCTCACCTCTCTTTTTCAGAGGGAAATGGGGAATGCAGAGGAGCAGATCACTCATCTACAGGGCAGGACAGATGAGCAGCAGGAAAGGAAAGGGAACAAACAAAGCACAGAAAAGTGGAAGCTTTGAAGGCTTTCAAGGACCATTTTCAGGGAGAAAAAAGATGTTTTCTTGCACCAGTGAGGTGTCCTACATTGAGAAAGAGGCTCAGGTGGAGAATTGTCACTTGAGAGAAAGAAATGCCACGTGGAGACTTCTTCCCTCTGCACAATTGCTGAGCAGCCAGTCAGGAAGGATGAGGATGAAGCACCTCAGCACCCTCCTGCCCTCCACTCTGTAGCTCTCAGGCAGAGGTTCAGCTTTGAGCCCCATCCAGAGCTTCTGATAGCCCCCCTACTGCTTCTAGGGTCCCCAAACCTACCCTCTCCCTCTGCAGAGCCAGTTGTTGAGCTCTGCCAAACTCCTTCCCTATCCTGCTGCAAGCATTTCATTTCCCACATTGACTCCCTTGCTTGGGGCAGCAACAAGCAGAGCCAAGGGGGATTAGTAGCTACTGGGAAGAGGAAATCTCATCTTGTGGCTGCAGTGTGTATGTTTGTTGGGTAAATACATGTATGCCAGTAAAACTTGACCCTTGCAATTGTGTGATGGGTTGTTGTCAACCTTGGCTGGTTTACCTGCAGAGCAGTGCAGCAGGCAGTGGGATTTATTCAGTTCTGAAGGCTTTACTGGACACAGGTGGAAGAGGATCAGCTTGATAATGGGAAGGTCACAGCTCTCTTCACTTGCTTCTCCTTGGAGCCATCACCCATCCTCATTCCAACCAGGGTGGTTACTGGGAACAAGTATCTCAGAGCCCTTCTAGGCTCCACAGTAACTGCAAAAAGTGAAAGCAGAGGGAGAAATCAAGAAATCAGCCCACCATCACCTCCTGCATTCTCCAGCTTGGTGCCTCTGCTGCTGAAAGAGAAATGCGGGTTCCTAAGGAGATGGTGTCACACTGCAGGATGGGGACACACCAGTATGACTGTGGCTGTGATACTGGTGAAGATTGGGGTATGCTATCAGTGAGTGTCATAGAGGTTAGGGACTTGTGGACCAGCCCAAATGTGGAAGCAGGTCTTCTCAGCAGGTGGTCCCATTTTCACCAGTGACTGCATTCCTTAAAACCCGCTCACTAGAGGGATTGAGCTTCATCTTCACAGCCCTCACCTCAACCAGTTTGCTGACCTTCTGTTCATATACCCAGCCGGCTCAAGGGCTTTTTCCTCTTGCCTACATCTACCTCTGTGCCTCCTTCCCTGGGGTGAATTTGCACTGGACTTTCTCAAGAAGCAAGAAGCATGCTAGACCTGATTTTGGGAGCCTCTGAACCCCTCTAGCAGGTCATCTTCTATGTCTGTCCTAAAAAAGTAATGTTTGTGAAGATGGTGAAGCAGCACCTCATGGCAGCAATAGAGATGACAGTGAAGTAAAGAGCTCTGAGTCATCAGAACCTGCAGAGGTGCCTGGGGGAGGAGAAGCCCCCTGCTGAATGAGGTAGGTGCCCTGGAGACAGAGGATACAGAGACAGCAAAGATACTGAGCACCTCCTTTGCCTCTGTCTATACTTCTGGGGGCTGTCCTGATATCAAGCCTGAGACTGCTGAGGACCCAGAGGAAGCTGGGACAAAAGAGGAGCTTGCCCTGCTTGAGGAGGACTGAGTTAGGGATCAGCTGAGCAAACTGGATGTACATAAATCCACGGGCCCTGACAGGATGCACCTGTGTGTGCTAAGGGAGACAGCAGAAGTCATTGTTAGGCTACTCTCCATCATCTCTTCTAAATCATGGGGATTAGGAGAGGTGCTTGTGAACTGGAGGATAGCAAATGTCACTTCAGTCCTCAAAAAGGGTAAGAAGGAGAACCCAGGTAACTATAGACTGGAACAGGCTGCCCAGGGAGGTTGTGGAGTCTCCTTCCCTGGAGATGTTTAAAACCTCCCTGGATATGTTTCTATGTGACTTGGTCTAGGTGATCCTGTGATTCTGTGATCCTGCTGTGTCAGGGGAATTGGACTAGATGATCTTTTGAGGTACCTTCCAATCCCTAATGATTCTATGATTTGACACAGTCTTCCACAGCATCCTCTCAGCAAACTGAAGCAGTGTGGACTGGATGCTCGGGTAGTGACTGGCTGCAGCATAGAAGCCAGAGAATAGTGGTCAATGGGACAGAGTCTAGTAGGAGGCCTGTATCTACTGGAGTCCCCCAAGGGTCGGTATTGGGACCAGTACTACTCAATATATTCAGTGATGACTTGGATGAGGGATTAGGGTGCACTGTCAGCAAGTTTGCTGATGACACAAAGCTGGGTGGTGTTACTGACACTCCAGCAGATATGTGCTGCCATTCTGCGGGACCTGGACAGGCTGGGGAGCTGGGCAGGGAGAAATTTAATGAAATATAACACAGGCAAGTGTAGAGTCTGGCATCTGGGCAAGAACAAACCCAGGTATCAGTATAGGCTGGGGACTGATTTGTTGGAGAGTAGTGTAGGAGAAAGGGACCTGGGGGTTCTGGTCATGAGCCAGCAATGTGCATTGTGGCCAAGAAGGCCAACGGCATCCTGGGGTAGATTAGAAGGGGAGTGGTTAGCAGATCAAGAGAAGTCCTCTTCCCTCTCTGCTGTGACCTGATAAGACCACATCTGGAGTATTGTGCCCAGTTCTGGGCCCCGCAGTTCCAGAAGGACACAAAACGTCTTCTCTGGAGACATTTAAAATCTGCCTGGATGTGTTCCTGTGCGACTTGGTCTAGGTGATCCTGCTCTGGTGGGAAGATTGGACTAGATGATCTTTCGAGGTCTCTTCCAATCCCTAATGTTCTGTGATTCTGTGAAGCCTTGGCCCTGCAAAATGCCCTAATGGCCCCATGACAGATGGTGCTGGTGAAGCTGGAATAATGTGATGGTGTCACCTGTGGGTAGACTCAGATTTACACTAAAGCTCATTCCTTTGTGGGATTCAAGGGCTAAGCATTTTGAGCGAATGTTGATGACAGTAAACGTTAACGGCCATTGCATGTTATTTTCTTGCCCTCTTTCCAGAGCAGTGGGTGGGTGACAGCCTAGGGCAGGACAAGGGGTTCCAGGGTCTCCATGTGCTAAGGTGAATGTGTACAGTTCTCCAGGGCCCTGGTGCGTGCTCTGGCCTATCTGTGTTCACCAGTGCAGAAGGACCATTTTGCACTACTGGGAAGTGGGTGCTAGTCAATGGCCCTTCTTCATCATTCAGGCCCTTTGGGTATCTTCTGTGGGGCTGTCAAGGGGGAAGAGGGCAGCATGCTGAGCACCTCCCTTAAAGACTTGCAGGCCCCCATAGGACCTGATGATATGCAGGGCTTTTACTGGTACATCTGGCTTCGGGTGGAAATGGGCTGTTGTAGAAAAAATCTCTGTTGCATTTGATAGCTCACTTCCCTCCACAGCCATAGAGGTCAGAAAGAGGTCAGAAGGGTTTTTTTTCAGCTGGAAATCTAAACTGGGCTTTTCTATACTAGGGAAAACCTGAGACCTCCTGAACACCAAACCTTGCCCTCTGCTCCAAGCTCACAACAATGCTGTTCTGCACCTAAGAGGTGAGTGGGGCTGCCTGGCAGTGTCTTCACTCACTGGGAGAAGAAAACATGAGGAATGACTCCTGACTCTTTCTCTTTGGGCTGGTTCCACTATGGCACATGTGAACAAAGTGAAGAAAGTGTCAGGCTGGCTGCTGTTGGATCAGTAGGTTTATTTGGAGCTGGTTTTGTTTTGGTCTTTGTCAGGATTTGAGAAAACGAAGGTGCCAGAGGAAAGATTTCCCCCCTACTATGCTAAGCTGAGTGAGACTCATGCAATTGCTCACTCAGCCCGGGAACTGATGGTCTTCAGATGCTCTGGGATGCAGAGGTGGGCAAGGACTTTTAAACAAAACAATTTCTTTTTTTACTGCTAGTTTTGCCTGACTCCAAGAGCTGGTTGGAAACGCAAAACCATGAGGTATCTCTGTAGGGAGAATCTTTTTTTCCAGTCACTAGCCTTCCATAGATACTATGTGGTCTATGTGAAATACTGTTTTTAAATCCGAAATAATCCTGTAAACCCATTTTTCCTTTTTAATTACTCTTCTAAACTAATATTTCCCAGTAACTGCTTAAACCACTTCCCATTTTCAGTACGACCGTGAACAACTGTCAGAATCCGTCACCATTATGCAAATTTACAAGGTGCTGATCCTGAACAGAGAATTTTGGAAACTTTGCTGTCTGAAAGGGGTGTCACCCAAATATTTGCCGAGTCAAAGCTGACAACCACACATCTCTAGTCCCAAGAAAGAGGCTGTTAATATCTCTAAGGCTAGGACTGACTTAAATTTCCTGCTTGGAACCATGATGCAGAAATGTAAATAAAATAAACAAGGAGTAAGTTAAATCTGAGTGGGATTACAGTGTTATTTAAGAGCAGTTTTTAACTAGACAAAGGGTGTTCCAAAACTTTTAATGGCCTTTTCCTGATAAAGGTTCCTGTTTAGGGAAGTTTGTCTCAGATTTTTTCAAAAGAGTAAAGTTAAACTGCTAATGCCCCTGAGGTAACAACACACCACCTCAGCCAAAACAACTAAAACTTCCACCTTAAAAATAAACGATATTTTACTGAAAGAATGAAAACTTCCAAAGGAAACATGAACAGCTTCTTCAGTAGGGGTGGCCAATGGAAAACTCCCTACTCACAGAATGTGTTCTTCTAGCAGAGCCCCTCTAAGCCAGATTCTCCTTCCCCATGGGAAATGTGCAGATCTATCAGCTGAAACATGGTGTTTTGGAATTAAAAACACTTTGCTAGGAGTTCTTAACCAGAACCAGGAGGTTCTGGTAAAGGGAAACCGCTGTGGGATTTGTGCTGCCTCCCACTTGCAGCCGTTTGGAGTGTCGGAAAGCATCTGAGCTGGGGCGGCAGGTCCGTGGTGCCTGGCTTAATGAGGCAAATCATTACATAAAGCCCCATCTCTGATGGCAAGAGCTGCAGTGCTGAGTCTTTATTACAGTGTTCTCAGGGGTGTTGGTTTTAATCAATGCCCGGATGGTCAGATTAGGTCTGTTTGCTCTCTTTTGTGAATTACTGAGCAATTCAGCATTAATGAAGGTCTAATTTTATAGTGTTATTGTTAAAGAAGGTAAGACGAGCCTGGGAATACCGGCAAGGAAATAAACTTTTGAGGTCCGTGCCAGTAGTTAATTCTCTGAACTAGCTCTGGTAAATGAGTAGATCAAACAGAACTTTGACTTTCAGCTCAAACAGAGCTACCCACCCATTTTACAGACTTTCCACTAAGTTCTCCCCAATGAGTTTTAATTATGCTTCTGTTCTTCCCGTTTCTCTGGCGAGAGAAACTGGCTGCAGGGGAAGGACCACAGTTCCTCCTGGTACCATCTGTGCCAGTTAGACCTGGGAAGCACTGGCAATTTCAAAATGCTGGAGCTCCTGCCAGAGAGCTGGCATGACCTAGACTGCAGAGCCTTGCTTTTGACCACGCTAATGGGAGCTTTCTTCCTTTGCCTCTTGGCAGCTAGGATTTGCAGAGGAGTGAAACCTCTTTTGGCTTCTGTTTTTCCAGGGAACTAGTTTCCTGAAGAGATAGTGTGATAGAAATGATAGATAGTGGTGATAGAAATGGATTCAGACCAGTGTAATCCTAAAGGAGACCACTGGGTTGTCCATGAGTAGTCACAAACCAGACCTCTGCATGCTGGTGCTTGCAGTCAGAGCAGTTTAGCTCAAGCATGCTGACCATCACATGTTGCAGGATATAGTTCTGGAGGCCAGGACCCAAACCAAAAGGTTATTTTGTGCTGTACCCATCTAAAGGACATTTTTATGAGCAAAATAACTTCCAGCCCTGACAGACAGCTGAGCCTGGAGCTGTTTGTTTCTCACTGTCCCAAAAGTTATCCTGCTGCTGCTCTGACTGAACTTGGTGATCTGGGATGACTGTCAGCTGGCTCCAGAAAGGGACAGAGTGAAGGTGGTTACAACAGCTTTTCTGGTTTGCCTCCTACTTGGTCTTTGGCCACAAGCAAGAGGGTCTGAGCCAATAACTAAAAATACACTCTCCTAGCCTTGGGTAAAGGTAAGTTTGTCAGTAGGAGCTTCTGTGTGGGGTCCTTGCATCCATTCTAGTGCAAAATCATATGTGATATGGGGAGAAGTCAGTGTCCCACTGTTCCCATCTACTGCCAAGGTGCCTTTGTCTGAACTCACACTGACCCACGACTGGCTGCAGCTAGAGATGTGTGGGCTCTCCTCCCAGGCAGATCTCCATCTCACCAGGGGCACTGCTGCAGAATAAATAAGAGGAAAACCTTTCTGCAGTGAGCTCTGCAAAGGCATTCTGGTGGATGGTTGAACTGTTCAAGGCAGTAGAAGACGTTACTTGTGATAGGTGGGGACCCAGATGGGTAGACTTATAGGATAGATGATGATGAGTCCGTAGGTCTAACAGTCCTGTGTGTGATGGCTATCAGTGCTAAGTGTGAACTTGTGTTTTGTTGTGAGGAGCCAGCACTGATTTAGAAAAGGTTTGGTCAATGCTCTCTGCAAATTTCCTTTGTCCTGGGCTTTTAATTTTCTCTCCATGCCTGTCCTTCTTGTAAAAGGAGATGCCAAGGTGAATCCAGGCATTACATCATGGACATCCTGTTGCTTCAGACCTGGCGTGTGTTTGACTTGGCTAATGTTTCTTTCTCAAGATCGATGAGTGCCCATCCTGTTTGCCTTTCTGTGAAGATAAAATAACTTCCCACCCCAGCCCTCCTGGGATTGGATTCCAGGTCTGGACAGCCCAGCTGTGACAAAGGACAGGTGTGGGTCTGCAGGCAGGAAGGGATGCTGGGGCTTCCCCACTGCCCTGCTGGTGTTGCTCTTGTGAGATGAATGATCTCCACGACCATTGCAATTAGTGGGGGCCTCTGCTCCCTGCCCTGCTCAGCAGATTGTGTGTGTTTGGGGAGAAAAATGAGAGGAAGGAATTGAAAATGTTGCTGTCTGTGAGAAGTGTGGAGGAGAGGTTGATAGATGTGAGGAAGGAGAAAAAAAGACAACAAAATATTCCAAGAGTTGGGTTAAGAATGGACAAGCTGATGGTGTGCAGCATCTCATCAATCCTCTTTAGGCAGATTGTGTTTCTGATCTTGGCTATGTGCTGGTTTCTCTTAACTCTCTTATTTCTCAGTCCCAGTTGGGTCTGGCCCCTTGCTTCTTGAGAAGGATCCTTTCCCTTAGAAAGCAAAAGATCCCCCATACCACTGGCAGAGTCCTTGGAAGAGACACACTAAGGCTGCATAAACTGGCAGAGTTACAGCCATGAAGCAACCAGCAGTGAAGTCAACAGTGAGCCAGAGCCTCCTATCCATCAGTAACAAGCTTTCTTTAAACATTGGTAAAGGTCCTGGATGGCCACAGTGGTTACAACCACAGTCTGTGCTTGGTCTGTAATGGGAAGGTTCATGTTCAAGGAAACAGCAGGAACAGGGGTGGTGTTTCCAACAAACTTAGATGGAAAAGCTAACATAGGCTGTGGGCCTGGAAAGGGTTTGGGTAAGGAGGTTGCCGAGGGAGGTGGTTGAGGCTAGGGAGGTGGTGAAGCTGGACAAGGCTCTCTGCAATCTGATCTAGTTGAGGATGTCCCTGCTCACTGCATGGGGGTTGGACTAGAAGGCCTCTGGAGGTCCCTTCCAACCCAGGTGATTCTATAGTTCTATGAAAGTAAGAATTCTTCTGATTTCTTGGGGTATAGTAGCAAGAGAAGGCCCCATAACAGGTCTGGGTATCACTGTGCTAACACCTGTTCCCTGTACTGCAGGTAGGAATTGTTTTCTGCAGAAGACTTTATGCTGCTTTACAGGCTGGACATACCTGGTTTTACTCTTCCTTCCGGATTATGAAAGGAGTTAGTGACATCTCAGGATTAGTCCTGTCCCAGGCTGATGCTGCCAAGCTTTCCTCTGTCCTTCAGGTGGCCATGGTAGTCTAGGGGGCACAGGTTGATGCAAACATGACTTTCCTTTCAGACTCACTCAGACTGTGACAAACCCCAGCACTGCTTGTTATGGGGCCAGGGAGCAATCCAGAGCTGAGCTGGGACCAGTTAATCTCGTGGCTGTGTAGTCCAGGACATACTCTTGCACTCTGGCTCCACAACAATCCTCTTCACCCGGCTCAGAGCAGACAGCCATGCAATAGTGCTGAGCACAAATCCCATGCTGAAAGCCATTTCTTTTCCTGCACTGCTCCTTAGTTTCTGTCAGAGCAGAGCTGTGGTTAACAGCAGCCACTCTGTGAAGACAAAGGCTTTAAAAAAACCCCCAAAATGCAAATTCCTGTGACCAGCTATGCTTGGGAAGGCAGAGAAAGCAGAGAGAAATTGCAGAACTTAACCTGGGTTAACTAAACAGACTCTTAAACTCTGTTTCAACATAAGACTTCTAACATTACCTGCTTGGCATATCATAGCCAGGGACAGGAGCCTCCACTGAGCACTCAGTTAATCTCAGAGCCAGCTGCCTCCAGATACTCCGGGACATAAAGCTTGTAAGGGAGAGCTCCTTCTCTGACATCATTCATGACACGAGGAGAAACATGAATAAAGGATGGGAAATCTCAAACGACAGGGCAGACAGCAGCCACAAAATGGGGCTGCAGTGCACATTCTTCTGCAGAATGGTTTATGCCTGTCTGAGGCTGGGTTTTTTCCCCTTTCTGTAAAGGAGAAAATGGAAGTGGTGAATTTAGTCCTTCAATTCTTTTGAGTCTGCCCAAGCCAGTTCCCACTGTCTTTTTAATACACCAATCTCTCTGTGACACATGGCACTAAACCAAGCATCTTCTCCATAATCATGTAGCTGTTGTTGGCAGATCAGTTTAGGCTGTTGCATCTTCCTCTCCTGCCCCAACCTTCTACCTGATTTTTTCTTGAACTTATTTCTTAGGCAGAGACACCTCTCACCAGACCAGGTTGCCCAGAGCCCCATCCAACCTGGCCCTGAGCACTTCCAGGGGTGGAGCAGCCATAGTTTCCCTGGGCAGCCTGTTCCAGTGTCTCACCACCCTAATTGTACAGAATTTCCTCCTAAGATCTAATCTAAATCTTCCCTCTTCTAGCTTAAAGCCATTTCCCTCATCCTGTCACTACAAACTTGTTTAAAAAGCCCTTCCCCAGCTTTCTTGTAGCACCCCTTCAGGTACTGGAATGGCTGCTTATAAGGTCTCCCTGGAGCCTCTTCTTATCCAGGCTGAACAGCCTCAACTCTTGCAGCCTGTCCCCACAGCAGAGGTGCTCCAGCCCTCTGATCATCTTCATCACCCTTCTCTGAACCTGCTCCAACAGTTTGATGGCCTTCTTGTGTTGGGAGCTCCAGAGTTGTTCACAGGTCGCCAGATGGGGTTTCATGAGAGCTGAGTGGAGGGGGATGATCACCTCCCTTGATCTGCTGGCCATACTTCTTCTGATGCAGCCCAGGGTACAGTTGGCTTTCTGGGCTGTAGTTGCACACTGCTGGCTCATGCTGAGTTTTCCATCAGCCAGCATTCCAAGTCCTTCCCATCAGGGCTGCTCCCAAGTGACTCTGCACCCAGCCTGTTGTTCTGTGACTCGATGTGACTTGGTCTAGGCGATCCTGCTTTGTCAGGGGGATTGGACTAGATGATCTTTCAAGGTCCCTTCCAATCCCTAATGATTCTATGATTCTTAGAGAGTGAGTTCTTGACCACTGCATCCCACTTTTCTCTGCTGATATAGACCCTGTGCCAGCCCTGCTTTCCTTGGAGATTTGTATGTTCTTGGTGTCTGAGTCTAGATGTGGGATTTTTAGATTCTGCTCTTGGATTTAACTTTGGCCAACCTAAGGGTGTTTCTGCCATTTCTCCTTTCAGAAGTTCCTCTTGAAAACTAAGTACCTCTGCAATTCTGCAACGATTCCTTACAGCTCCTTTTTCTGGGCACCTTTTTCTGGGAAGAAATAGAGGCTTTTTTTTAAGGACAGTTTCATGGTTAAAGATACTTGACAGAGACTTGAGAGGGTTCTTTCTCCAGCTCTGTGTCACTGACCTCCAGCAAACTATTTTATCTTCCGGTTTCCTATCTGTGACAACGATAGAAATGTTCTCTTTCTTTCTCCCTTTGTCTGTCTTATCTATTTATATTTTAAGGTCTTTGGGGCAAGGACTGTCTCTTGACTATACAAAGGCTGCCAGACAAAGGCATTGACCTTATTTGGGATCTCTAAGTGTTAATGCGATAACAGTGGACGAGTGAAAAGTAGCAACAGTCTATTTTGGAACGGAAAGCAAATTATGTTCCCTTTCTCATTTATAGCTTTTGGGATATAATAATTAAGGCATCAGATAGGAAGTGCACAGGACCATGTGAAAAGCTGCATGTTCTGAGCATTCCCAAGGAAACTGTTCTGTCAGAACTGAGATTCCAGGTTTGGAGGGAGGTTGGTTGGGTTTTACTTGGTTTTACTTCAAAAAAAATCCATCCCCCTGAGAATGGGAAGGCCTGGGCCATTGGATGTTTGTAACTTTGACAAACATCCATTTGCTTGGGATATCTGGGACATGTACCAGCAGCTGTGTCACTGCAGAAAGCTTTCAGGAGTAACCGGTCCACCACTCCTTGCCTCAGCCAGGGCAACTCTGAGTGGGGATGATGGGCACCTGGTGCTAGTGACATGGCTCAGACAATTTCCAACCATCTAAATATGACTTGGTGCAATTTTCTGTCCTAGAGGAGCTTTTCCTTCCATTGACTGGCAAGCTTTGTTAGAAATTAGTGTTCATCCCCTTGAGAAGGGGACACCCATCTCCTCCTCCCTGCAGGTAACCTGCCTTGTCACAGCCAAGAGAAGGGTGGTTTATTTCTGCATCTTGATCTGAACATATCCCGTCTATTTCTGATGGGGATTCAAGCGAAAACAGAAAACGTTGGCTATAAAGGTAAACTCGGCAGGCAAACCTGCTTCCTCTCTTCAGCAGTAGATGTGGTTTTGACCTCCAAAAGCATGACTTCTTGTGTTAATTCAATACTAAATCCCCATTAGA
This sequence comes from Rhinopomastus cyanomelas, assembly GCA_013400115.1. NCBI lineage: Eukaryota > Metazoa > Chordata > Aves > Bucerotiformes > Rhinopomastidae > Rhinopomastus > Rhinopomastus cyanomelas. The sequence goes on from VXBP01004461.1 coordinate 92,502, forward strand.
TTAGGCACAATCTGAAGGCACAGGAGGAGAATGGCAGAGGAGGGGAATCCAAGCAGCACTTAATGTCGCCTTTACTTGTGTTTCATGCTGAAAGATCAGATCAGGTAGTGAATTATTAATGCTGCAGTCTGGCAGCATCAGGGGCACACGGGCTGCCAAAACGCAGTGAGTCCATTGCGGAGGCAGGATATTGGATGCCGTCGGTGCAAACAGGCGTACTTCCATGTTTGAGAGTTCACAGTGGGAGAATTCAAATCGACCTCCGAGGCTGGCTGCAGATTAAACTCCTCTATTTTCAATTAGATGCTACGCAGAGGGCCTCATCTCAGTAAAAGTAACACTAAACCCATGGAAATATCCATAATAATTGTCCCAGTGATTTGGTCATTGTCGGTGGGGTAAAACATTAACATCCCTTCAGCATGCTTAAGCATGTGCTTGGTTTGGGGTTTTTTTCTTGCAGTCCAACAACTTTAAAGCCTAATGAGTTAAGAATTGCTCAGGATGATAATGGGGCTGCTCAGACCCTTTAATGATTGGCACCGCTGGTGAAGGGGAGAAACAAAACCCAAGGAGGCTCCCTGGGGAAGGATGCAGGGCCACAAAGGGTTGAGTGGGCAACTTGGAGAAAGGGATTGATGCTTTCACACAGTTAGGTGTTTGAAGGAAGACAAATCCTGGCCACAGCTGACTAATTTTGGCTAATTGGAAACTGCATGGGTCAAGGCCTGGAGTCCTTACTGTGCTGTTAGGTCAGCATCCATCACTAGCCCATCCGCACTCACGACAAGGGATGCAAGAGGGAAAACTGGCAGAGGGCTATTTCTTGAGGAAAATCACGTTGTACCCATTTGTCTTAGGGCTGCTTTCCCATCACTGAAGTGGACATCTGGGGAAGTGCTTGGGTGGACCAATCTCATGTCCTTGCTTGCCTTCTTGCTTCAGGGCCAGTTTGGCAGTGCAGAGCCACATCTCCTTCCCTTCTCTGCTGATCGATTAGTGAACATCAAACACTGCTCATGTCCTGACTGAAATCCTAGTTAAAAACGTCCAGATGATGATGATGATGATGATGGTGGGGACATGGGTTTTTGTCCTCAGCACGGGTAGTCCTGATGTGGAGCTTCACTATGGAAGCAGGGAATGTAGCTAGGAATTTTTACTTCCAAACTGAATAAAAGAGGCTTTCTTGTTTTGCAGTTCTTCCAGAAATGCAGAACCCTCCTACAAAAGGATGGAGGCCTTTGTGGTGACTGTGTGTGAATGTCTGGGGTCATCTAGTGTCAGAGGTGTGGGCTGGTATTGTACCTTCTCACTCCTACTGTCCACTGCAGCGTGGAGGACTGCCCTGGTTTAGGCAATGATCTGTCACTCAAATATATCAGCCTCAAAATACATCACAGAATCACAGAACAGTAGAGATTGGAAGGGACCTCGAAAGATGGTCTAGTCCAATCCCTCTGACACAGCAGGATCACCTAAACCAAGTCACACAGGAACACATCCAGGCAGGTTTTAAACATTTCCAGTGAAGGAGACTCCACAACCCCTCTGGGCAGCCTGTTCCAGTGCTCTGTCACCCTTACTGGAAAGAAGTTCCTTTTCATATTGATGTGGAACCTCCTGTGTTCCAGCTTACAACCATTGCCCCTCGTCCTGTTATTAGATGATATTGAGAAGAGCCTGGCTCCATCTTCCTGACACTTACCTTTCACATACTTATAAATGTTAACAAGGTCACCCCTCAGTCTCCTTTTCTCCAAGCTAAACAGACCCAGCTCCCTCAGCCTTTCCCCATAAGGGGGATGTTCCACTCCTTTCATCACCTTTGTGGCTCTGCACTGGATTCTCTCCAGCAGTTCTGTGTCCTTCTGGAACTGAGGGGCCCAGAACTGGACACAATACTCCAGATGCGGTGTCACCAGAGCAGACTAGAGAGGGGAGAACCTCTCTCGATCTACTAACCACTCCCCTTCTGATACACCCCAGGATGCTGTCGGCTTTCTTGGCTACAAGGGCACACTGCTGACTCATGGGCATCCTGCTGGCCACCAGGACCCCCAGGTCCCTTTCTCCTACACTGCTCTCCAACAAGTCAGTCCCCAGCCTATACTGATACCTGGGTTTGTTCTTGCCCAGATGCCAGACTCTACACTTACCCTTGTTATAGTTCATTAGATTTCTCCCTACCCAGCTCTCCAGCCCGTCCAAGTCACACTGAATGGTAGCACAGTCTGCTGGGGTGTTGACGACACCACCCAGCTTTGTGTCATCAGCAAATTTGCTGATAGTGCACCCTAATCCCTCATCCAAGTCATCACTGAATAGATTGAGTAGTACTGGTCCCAGTAGTGGCCCTTGGGGGACTCCAACTAGACTCTGTCCCATTCACCACTACTCTTTGCCATCAGCTATCCACCTGGTTATCTGTCCACCTCATAAAAGGCTATCAGGTTGGTCAAGCACAACTTTCCCTTTGTAAAGCCATGCTGACTGTCCCTAACGACCCTCCTGTCCTTGATGTGCCTGGAGACGGCATCTAGAACAAATCGTTCCATCACATTTCCTGGGATGGAGGTGAGGCTGACTGGTCTGTAGTTACCTGGGTCCTCCTTGTTACCCTTTTTGAAGACTGGAGTGACATATGCTATCCTCCAGTCCCCAGGCACCTCTCCTGATCCCAATGACTTAGCAAAGATGATGGAGAGTGGCTTAGCAATGACTTCTACTGTCTCCCTTAGTACATGTGGGTGCATCCCATCTGGGCCCATGGATTTATGTACATCCAGATTGCTCAACTTATCCCTAACTCAGTCATTGTCAACCAGGCAAACTCCTCTTTTGTCCCAGCTTCCTCTAGGGCCTCAGCAATCTAGGGCTTGATATCAGGACAGCCTCCAGAAGTACAGACAGAGGCAAAAAAGTTTTTCAGTATCTCTGCTTTCTCTGCATCCTCTGTCTCCAGGGCACCCACCTCATTCAACAGGGGGCCTACATTGCCTCTAGGTTTAGTTTTACCTGCAATGTATTTGAAGAAGCCCTTTCTGTTGCCCATGACCTCTCTTGCAAGGTTTAATTCCACGAAGCCCTTGGTTTTCCTAGTTGCAACCCTACATCCTCTGACTAGACTCTTATAATCACCCCAAGTTGGCCATCCCCTCCTTCCATGGCCTTTCTTCTTCCTCCTGAGTTTACCCAGCAGCTCCCTGTTTAACCACACAGGTCTTTTGGCTCCCTTCCTTGACTTCCTTCCTGTTGGAATGCTCTGATCTTGGGTTGGAAAGAAGTGGTCTTTGAATGTTAACCAATTATCTTGGGACCCTTTACCTGCCAGTACCCTGTCCCATGGGATTTCCCCCAGCAATTGCTTGAAAAGGCCAAATTTGGCCCTATTGAAGTCCAGGGTTGTGATTCTGCTAGGTGTTCTGTTCCTGACATGTGAGATCCTGAACTCCACCTTCTCAAGGCCACTGCAACTGAGGCTGCCCTCAACCTTCACTGCTTCAACCAGACCACCCTTGCTGATGAGTACAAGATCCAGCAGCGCTCCTCTCCTGGTGGGCTCTTCCACCATTTGCATGAGAAGTTGTCATCAATGCATTGGAAGAACCAGTCTCATAGCCAAGCATTTATGTACTGATTCCTTCTATTCCAGCCCATGTCCTCACTCGAAAATGAAAGTAATGAGGAGAATATAATTTGCACCCCAGACTTTCACCAACCTTCCTAAGGCCTTGAAGTCTTTCTCCACTCCCCTCAGACTATGGAATACACCTTTCTCTCCACCTGTCTGGAAGATCAGTAGTGGCTAGTAGTCAGTTGATTTCACCAGGTTAGGGAGCATCCTAGTGATATCCCTGATTCGGGCTCCAGGTAGACTGCAAACTTCCCTATGATGAGGGTCAACACTGCATATTGGATCCTCAGTTCCCTTCAGGAGTGAGTCTCCAATAACTAGTACCCTTCTCTTCTTCTTTGTGGAGGAGGTTGTCATATTGCTGGAAGACCCATGTGATTTATCTGATTGTGATAAAACCTCTGGAATAGGTTGTCTATCATCTATACCCCTACTAGACTGACTGTCTTCCAGGAGGGGCTCATATCTATTTCTTAGTGGCACCTGGGGAGGTGAGACAGGAAGAGGGGTGCTTGCTTCTGCCATGGCCTTGCACTTGCGTCCTTGTACTTAGGCTTCTGTCTTCCATCTGGGAGGTGCGAGATACAGGGGCCCCTTGATTCTAGCTGTTATTCGGCTGTTGCCTGGACTGCAGAGCCTGATTCCACCAGTCTGTCTCTATTTCAGCTCCCTAATGCTCCTGAGCCTTTCTACTTCAGCTTGTAGCCTTTCAATCTCTTCTTGCAACTATGCTGTTTAGTTAAGCAGTTAATCTACGTGCTCACACTGCACACAGCTGTCCTCAGAGCTGCCCCTTGAGATCAGTGAGAGGCTATGGCATTCCCTTCACCCTGTCCCCTGCACAGCCTCATCTTGCTGGGGGAGCTCTGTTTGCATTCCCACATCCATGTGCACTGGTGAACATAGCATGATCTTCTTCTTCTGCCGGGTTGATGTAATTATTATTTTATATTTTTTGTGCCCTGCTGCATGCCACCAAGACAGACACCTTGCTGTGCATGGTCTGAGTTTTGCCATGTTTAAATCTCCCAGTTTCTGCCCAGCCATGTACCTTCTCAGCTTCACCCACAAGAGATTCTGACTCCTGTTGGACCCTTCTTTCCTCCCTTGAGCTTCCCTGGATGATCAGGAAAAGTATAACATGGTGACATAGATCCATAGATCTATGGAATAGCAGGTTGGAAGGGAACTCAAGAATCATCTAAACCAACCTTTCAAGCTAAAAATGCAGTTTAAATGAGAAGTCCCAGCAGCCTTTCAAGGTGGGTCTTAAAACTCTCCAATGTAGTGCAAACAATCCCTTCCCTTGGGAGATGATTCCCATGGTTAATTGCTCTAATGGGGAAGAATTTTCTTCTGAACTCCAGTCAGAATCTCCCCAGGAGTAACTTAGACCCATCACCCCTTGTAATACCCACTCACTTGTTCATCCAAAAAACATGATGACACTGGACTACCATTTGATGTGATTAGAATTCCTGGTAACAGAGGGCCTTGGCTCAAGCAAAATAGCTCCTCAAAGCCTGGATTGTACTGTTTTTAAATATTGATAATAATAGCAACGGTAGTAATAAACACTGTTCTGACTGAAGTGTAGGACAGTGGAAGAAGGATGATTCAATTGTTCCCCATATAAATCTCATGGTAACCTGAGAGTTATGGTTAATAAAGAGCTTCAGTTTGTCTGTTTTCACTACTACTGAAGCAGTTGTTTAAGAAGTTTTTGTTGATGTTGTTAGGGTTCCTTTGTTTGTTTGTTTGCTTTTTAGAAAGAAATGCCAGATGGATCCGTCCATCTCTCCAACAGTCTTTGACCACACTGACTTTTCTGCTCCATTGGTTTTGCCCATGGCAGGTTGGTTGGAACAAGATGATCTTTAAGGTCCTTTCTAACCCAAACCATTTTATGATTGTGATTGTTCTAAGAAAGGGAGAAACTGTGCCACAGTCTGAGGTTTCAAAAATAAATGATATTTAGATCTGGTTGTTTCCACCAGCAACGTGCTAGTATTCAGTTCAGCTTGGGATTGGACGGTGATAATAAATCAAAGCTTTTCTTCAAAATAAACAGCAATATGAAGTAAACCTAAAAGAATTTGGATGAAGGATGTAAAACCTTCCAAGATTATTGGTGCCTGCTGTTTGTTTTCCTTTCCTACACTTGGTTTCTGCTGCGATGTTGCTGCCCTTTGACATTTGCTGAAGCTAGCAAGCGGAGGAAATGACACTGTGGCATTTATTAACCTACAAAGTGGCTGTTAAACAGACAAGGTTTCACTGAGAGTGGGATGTAGCTACTCGAGAAGAAATAGCCCTTGAGAGCTTACCTGGATGGAAAAAGCTTTAAGAAAGGATTATTATGAAAATAATACCAGGCTTCAATGCAGCTGTGATTACAGCAACTTTCAGCAATTCTTCAGCCCTGGATGTCTTGCATGTTCTCCCAGGCCAGGTCCTCTTTCTTCAGAGTTTCAGCTGCACTTGCGGCACCTCCTTGCAGGCAACAGCAGTGTACTGGTGTGGGGATTGTGGCTCCCAGCATGGATCCATGCACAAGCCGTCTGATGCCTTTGCAATGGAGTGGTTGATGCACTCCCGTTGAGAGATGCTGCTTTCCTTTGGGCATTTCCCATGCTCTCCATTAGTTGTTATTCTCATAATAGATTTAAGCCAAGATCAAAGCAGCATAAGTGAAGGGAGAAACAGTTCTTGCTTGAGATGTGCATTTTCAAACAAGATTATTACGTATCTCTTGGGAGCCAAGTCAATGGTCTCATTAAAACAGAGGAGACACACACTGCCTTTGGTGTAGCAGCTCCTTGGATGTCCAAGACAAAAGAGCATCAAGCTGGACTTGTTTCTCTTGTTCCCTTCTCCGAGGAGGACTGAGATAAATACATTCCCATGAGATGAGCTGCAGAGGAGGGCCGGGGTGGAGGAGTGCACACATGTCTCTTTATCCACCAGGCAGCAAGGTCTCTTCCTGGGGAAGTTCTTGGTGCCAAAGCATTGCTGTTTCTGAACAGCCTTTAGGCCATGGACTCACACCCACCACGTGTTCTCTTGTTCCCCTTCAAGTGTGAACCTTGAAACACTTGTTATTTCAATTGCATTAAGTCAAAAGCGCACTGAATGCTGGGAGGTACAAGGGCTCCAAGAGATTCTACTCAGTCAGGACAGATCTGGAATCCCCTTATCATGCAGGCAGGAGGATCCTGGACAATGTCAGAGGGGTGTTGCATATGAGTGACGCATGTGCTCTTCTTGTCTCACCTCCCCAGTAGGGTAAGGACCTGCAGGCAGACTGCTGGCGAAGGAAATGGGAAGGAGTAGTGGCTTGTTTCATGGTCTTTTTTTAAAAGACCTCTTCTTCCTACAGGTATTTTTTGTCTGCACAGCTCCTCGGTAACCTGCAGCTCTGCTCACACGTTGCTGTGAAACTGCAACCCTGAAGGGTTTCTTGAGACACATCAGCACTTCCTGTAGACTTTGCAAATGACTGTTTGTACAGAGTTGTGAGTTAATCGGTAATGTAAGTGCAAGAAGAGCCTTTTTCACAAAGTGTGGAGGTCACTAGAGTAGCACAAAGCAGCAACAGAGGATTCAGCTCTCCAGAACTAGGGGCTGTGTTCCTCACTCCAACCCCAGGCCAGAGTATTGGTTTTGGTTTTGGTTTTTGGTCATTTTATTCCCTTTCTCCTATTAAGTTTTTTTTCCCCTCCTTTCTTTGTTTTTTTTCATCGATCCATGGAATTCAAGACTACTTTTGCATTTGACATAGAATAAAACTTTGAATTTACTTTTTTTTCTGAGAATTCTTCTCCTGATGATGGGGAGTTCTGTACATACAGAAGTGGGACACAAAGTATTTCATACTTCTTGGGTGGACAGTCACTCGCGGAGTACCTAAATAATATCCTACCCACTGCCTGTGACATTGATGTATGTGAACCCTAGGAATGAGGACTGATCACTTCAAATGGAGTTTGAATCAAATTTCCTCTACCCTTGAGGTTCGAAAAACCATCAGTCAGCTTTGAAGCTGACTCTTGTTTGGGCCACTGCACCTCTCCTTGCTTTGAGGGGAGAGGAGCTGGCTGCTCCAGCATTCATGGTGGGCACATCCACCTTGTGCAGCCAAGTACAGGGCTGGGATCGGTGAGTGGGACCAATCTGTTTCTGAGACTGGAAAGAATTCGGTAGCAGGAGGATCTTCCTGTATCTGGGGGACTTCATGGTGCTGAGAATAGAGGTTCCATGTGCGAGAGCAGTGTTGGCTTAAGGAAACTCTACTGTGTTTGGGACCTGAGCTGGTGTACTGGAGCTCCTTCCTCGCAGCACTGAGGATGTACCAGCACAGCTCTTGCAGTGCTTGGTTCTCTTTGCAGCAAACCTACCCAAATTGCACTTTGACCCGTCTCATTGATTATATCAAGGTCTGTAATGAAATGAAATTAATCCTGTGAAGATGCCAGTATAGCTGGAGAGGGTATTGCATGAAAATGGGGACAGACAAGCTGTTTTCTGTGGCCATGGTTCTTGGGTTTGGAGAAAGCTAAGGAGCAGCAGTACGGGAGGTGTTTACACTGATGAAAGTGGCAAGGCAGCAAGTTTGAAGGGGGATTTTAAAAAGTGAAGCACAGCAGCTTAATTGATAGGCACTAAAACAACCAGGCAGGGATGTGATTCCAGTGTCCCATCTTCAGTGTCTGTGGATGCTTGACGGATACAAAGGGAAAGAATGGCAGAAAGTGGCCATGCCCATGTGTTCTCTCTAAATAGCATCTCCTGCTGCCAGGTGACCATCCAGGCCGTGACTCTTTGATAGAGCATTTTGATGTGTTATAAAGCAGCTCTAGGAGTTGTGGAAAAGCAAAACAGCTCTGTGTTTAGAACCTGCACTATGGGGAAAGCCTTTGCTGGCAGATCCAGTTTAGCTCAACCCAAGCTCCTTTGCTACGGAGCAGCTCAGAGATGGCAGGTAGATCTCTTCCATACAGAGAGCTGCCGGTAAAGGACAGATGTCATGCTGGTGTCAACTGTTTTATACGTTTGGAAACACTCAGGTTTTGTATTGAATTAGAACTTTAATTGGCTGATTTTTAATCATGCTGCTTGCTTGGAAGAATTCACCTTTTTATTGGAGCAGCATTTGTGATTTCTCAGCTCTAGCTGAGAAAACCTTCGCTTTTGTCTTTCAAATCCATGAGCTCTTCTTACACAGCCAGAAAAATCTGTGCTATGTGTTTGCTGATTTAGGAATTGAAGTAGCTAGAAGAGGAGAAGAGAGAAGCAGGGTAGAGCATTAAGGTTCTTCATGTATCTGGGGAGATGTGCATTTCTCTTCCGGCTGGAAGAGCAGTACTTTTAAAGACTCTAAGCATGAAAAGATTAATCAAACAGAAAGAAAAGGGTGTTCCAGAGAGCTTGGCAAGGCAGGGTTGAGCAAAGATGTTTTCCATCCCATTGAAATGCAAATACTCCAAAACACAGGCCCTTCAAAAGTCCAGGTTATTTGTTTCTGGGGATGCCTGTTATGTGCTTATTACCTTCTTTTCTGTGATCACAGCTAGGTAGGGAGTGGTTCTGCCCAAGTGTGGCAGTAAGGGGATTAATGTCACACAACAAAAGACACTATGGCTCAATGTACAGACGATTTGCCTCTTTATCATTAGGGATTTTGATGTTATGGCTCTTTTTGTTAAACCCAGCCTTCTGACACACCAAAGGGGCAAAATCCACTTCAGACGTGACAGCTGTAAATAGCCTGGAGTCAAACTGGTTTCATTTTGTAGACTCTTTTCTTTTAAAACAACAAAAAATGTCTTAAACTGTAGTTGCTATACACTTCCATCTTCTGTTCTCCACCACCGAGCATCCTTTCAGGCAGTGACTCTGCCAGGAAAGCTTTGCTCAGGGTGCTGGTTCAATGGGTTTCTGCAGGGTCCACAGTGGCTTTCAGGGAAGCCCAGCTGTTAGCACATCTGCAAGCTCTTGCAAAGCTCCTTTTGGGAGATGAAAAAGCAGGAAGGTTGGTCAGCATCAGAGTTAGTGGGTCAGAAAGTCTTTTAGGATAAGCATTGTCCCCTTGAACTGTGATTGTGTTCATTGATTTGTAGTAGGAATAAATAAACTGAGAGTAAATTCCTGAATTTCCCCAAAACTCAGGGCTAAATGTGTTTTGGATCATGTAGTGTCAGCGAGGAGAAACTGGGAGGCCTTTTATCTCTGCTAGTCACAGGCTAGCCATGGGGCACCATGAAGAATAAATGGGACTATAGAGGATCTCTGCTGAGACCCCCTTGTACACAACATGTCAGATCCACAGCTCCAGCACCAAGAGGCAGTGAGGAGACCATTCCTGAGGGTTTCCTGATGGAAACTGGATGTTTGGGCAGCCTTGTACACATCACACCACTGTCTGTGCCCCCTGATCTCTTGGGTTTTGCTTTTAGTGGGACTTCCTGAAGCTGCAATGTTTTGGGTCTGGAAAGAGGAAAATGAAGGTGATGGGTTTGACTTGGGTTTTTTGTTTTTCCACTTGACCATCTGGTCCTGAGTCACTTAGAAAATATTCTGTTGGCTTTAAGTTTTTAATTCTTTCTAAAAATGAAAATTGTTCTCACTTCAAAAATAAGGACGCTGTTCCAAAAGAAAACCGAAGTATTTTGCTTTGAAAACACCAATGGTTTTATTTTATGGAATTATTTTTCTTCAAAAAAGAGATCCTTCAAATTTGAATAACTGGAGTTTGCAGGAAAGTGTGGTGTTTGATGGATAACGAGTCCATTCGAAATGCTTGCCCAGCTCCAGATGGCAAATAACACCTCTGGGAGGTAGCTGTGATGAGATACCTTGAAATCACCCACAGAGCTGGAGGGGAGCTGGGGAACATTCAAGGCAAGAGTTTGGGTTCACCAAGCCCTGTTAACCAGCACTGAGAGTTAACATATGGGCAGGAGACTGGAGGGGCCAGATGCAAGGACATGTAATTTACTGCCTTGCCTGGGGAGATTGGTCTAACAGAGGTTGTGGTTGTACAGCCGGGGCCAAATTAAAATCTTTTGTGATGAGAAGTCTGAATTTGATGTGAGGCAGCAGCAGATCCCCATTTTTGCCTCTGGCTCTGAGCTGCCTTTCTTTCTCCTCTGGTTGAAGCTCAGAGCTTGTCTCCATGTGGGTAGGCTTTAGTCCCAAATAGACTTTTATTTCTTTGGGTAAAAGGCCAAAATTAATACAATTTTGCAATAATTTACAGTGGCCTGGGGAGGTCTGTCATGCCAAAGGCAACAGCATTCGCCCAGTAACCACCTTGAGTGAAACCCTGGCCCCAGCAATAGCAATGGCAGCAATCCTGTTATGGAGTTGGGCTTTCACCCTGCTGCTCTGTGAATGGAGCTTGGGTGGCTGCAAAGGAGCTAACTCTGGAATTAACACCACCATTTTTGGGTGCTCCTCCCTGCACAATTTAAGGAAACTTTGATTGGAAGTCGCTCAATGACTGTTCTTAGCACAAAGGTGCAAGTTTCGCTGATTGAAATGGCAGCTTGTTCATTTTTTTCTGTGGATTTTCTAATTTTCTTCCCTGTTAGAAAAAAAATGCAACTACATAAACTCTATATGGTTCAAAATCTTCCCATGAACAAAGCCCTGAAGTGGACTGTATGGTTTTAATCAGGAATAAATTGCATATAAAAAGGCTGGTAATCCAGAGATCTGGGCGATAATCCTAATTCTCTCGTAGGATTCCAGTGTGATGTTAGATAAATCACTTAATGACTCTCTGCTTCTCTTTCCATGGCTGAAGAAAAATACTCAGCCCATCCACCCAAGAGTTGCTGGGCTTAATTGTATAATATTTGCGAAGATTTTTGAAATCCTTTTATGTGAAAAAGTACCTAAGTGCTCGAACAGCTCTCCCTGTACAGAGCCACATGGCTTGGATAAGCCCAATATTGATATTGTACTGTGGGGCTGCAAAGAGGAGGAGGTTGTGGCTTAGCAGGTAGCATGGGTCTGTGCCTTTGCAGTTTGGGATTTTTATAATAGAGTCATAGAATGTGCTAGATTGGAAGGGACCTCCAAAGATCATCTAGTCCAACCTCTCTACAACAAGCAAGGATGTCTCTAACCAGACCATATTGCCCAGAGCCCCATCCAGCCTGACCTTGAATGGCTCCAGGCATGGGGCTTCCACCACTTCTCTGGGCAGCCCGTTCCAGCGATCTTCCACCCTCAGATTCAAGAACTTTTTCCTCATGTCCAGCTTCAATCTGCCTTTTTCCAGCTTCAAACCACAACCCCTCATTCTATTGTTCCCTGCCCTTGGGAACAGTCTTTCCCAGCTTTCTGACAGCCCCTTTCAGGGGTTGGAAGGTCACTATAAGGTCCCCCTGGAGCCTTTTCTTGCACAGGCTGAACAACCCCAACTCTCTCAGCCTGTGCTGTTTCTCAGCCTGTCTTGTTTCCATGGACTTGTGTACGGTTTTGTCTGCTGGACTCTTCTTCCCCTTGTCTGGCACAAGATGAGCACTGGTGGTGCTCTCCTTGGAAGGGCAATGCTTGGGGCAAGGTGGATTTAGCAAAGGCTGTGTTGGCCGTGCTGTGCCGGCAGGGAACTTGTGTCCATAGTCTCACTTTCACAGCAATGCCAAGTTCCTGCAAACAGAGCTGGGAATGCAATAACAGCAAAACATGCTCCTTTAACCTACTCAGCACCAGCGTGGAAAATAATACCCCAGATAGGCACCCTGAATGCTTTTATAATTTATTCATTCAACAATTTCTTTTGATGTAGTTAATGTCATGTTTCCCTGACCAGGGCTGGCATCTGAAGCGTGAGGAATCCTTATGGACAGATTCTCTTGCCTTCCCGAAAACAAACTCATGTTATCTGCTGAGTGGCCTAAATGAGCTGAATCCTTGGGGATGTGATGTGGGGCCGCAGATGATGCTCCGGCTGTCTGCTGCACTGCTCAGGACCGCTTTTAACCAGGGGAGACTGGCAGCCAGTTTTCTTCAGGCTGGTCATCTCCTTGACTGTTTCTTCTGTCCTCTAGGCTTTTGAATTTATGTGATTATCAAGAAATGGGAAAACAAGTGTGGTGGAGCTCCACAGTGCACAAGTATTCACTAGTTGTGTCCAAGGAAGCCTCCCTGTTTTCTTTCACCTATTTACACCACTAAGAAACATCCCTTCTTCTATGCCTGATTCTGTACATGACCTTCTGCATCTTCACTTCAACACCTGATCATGTTTTGTTCCTGTCTTGGTCCTCCCACAACAGAAATGCAGCCATGAGTGGTCTTCTCCAGCTGATTCTGTTGAAGTTGACTTTCACGATGTGGGACAAATCCTTGAAATGCGAAGCTAAAGAGGAAAAACAGAAGGGTGAATCTAAATCAAAGGGTTTGTTTTTAGAGAGATATCTTTATTCTTTGACTTTTCATGGCCTGGAGAAGTCAAATTCCCAAACCATTCTAGTCCACTGAAGAAACTTGTGTTATTTTTAAACAGAGGTGTCCCTGAAGCTATATTTTACCCCCAGAGCCAGAACTCCAAGGCCAAGTGTTAATCTCAATCTGATTTCACGTGCAAAACAGCTGCTTGGATCTCTCACGGCGTCTGTCTCAGATGGGGCTGTTTTGTACCACTCTGCTTCATGCAGCCAGAAAGTTAATTCAGTGCATATTGGGAAATTCCTAAAACGCCCCGAGACTTAACACCGTTTTTTTCCATCAAACCCTTGTGGTTTGTGTTGATATTTAGAGGTGTGAGACTGCAGCGCTGGGGAGTGGAATGTTTCATTAATTTATTGTAGGGAGCTGATCTGGGGTGTTATCTCCACAGACTAAGCTGTGATTGTTTCACTTAAGGGCTAAGTGCAATATAACTCAGAGCCACAATGCCCTCCCTGTAATGGGAAACCCCCAGCGCTCCCCTGTGGCTGACACCTCAAGTTAAAGTATGTGTCTGCCGGTCTCCTTGAATAATTTGCCAGTGTAGTCTAATTTGGTTTCTATTTTATTTATAGATCTGCTCTAAGTGCCGTATCCAGAGGGCAGGGTGCTCAGTTTGGAATGGCAATGTGGGAGCTCTCAGGTCTTCATTGCTGCCTCCACTCTGGGTTGGCCTGAGTGTGTGACAGCAGAAGTGTCTCTAGGTCTTGCAGCCTGAGCAGCCTGGCATCACCCAGCACAGTCCCTGTTGCGGATGGTGGGACATGCCCGTTGGTTTCAATGTGAGGAACCAGAATTACAGAGGCATTTGAGGGCAAGGTCTGGGAAGTCTGCTTAGGAGAGAATCACTCTTTTTAGCTCAGAAGAGGAAACAAGGGCCAAAACCACAGAACTGTTGCTTTTCAGTTCCTGGAGTGTTGTACAGGAGAGGTTCCGAGGAGGGGGGGGGGAAGTGGAAGAGCTGGGCAGAAGGGACCAAAGACCCTGCGGACTCTATGTGGAAGAAGGGCTAGTTGGCAGCAAGTGGGAGCAGTTCAGCACAAGAGCAGGGAGCTGTGTGTCAGTTCAGTATCCCTGACCAGCCACGTCAGGGAGACATCTCTAGAGCTCAGGTAGCTCCTGCCTATTCCAGGACTCCCCATTACACTCAGTTTTCAGGTGCAGGCTGGGTCTGCATTGGGAAGTGCTGCAGAAAATATGACACTGGGGCACCAGTCAGTAATGGTGATTGCAGAGATGGAGAAAAGTGGGTAGGAAGCAACCAGGAGAAGATGGCAGATGGGAAAGCAGCAGGAAAAATGAGCAGTCTCTGAGCATTCAGATGTGCTCGGGGAAGCCCTGCTGGGCAGGGTCGAGAGTCTGGTCCTTACAGCAGTTCTGGCTCCTCTCAAGAGAGTTCACAGGTGATTGAGAAATGTTCCTGCAATAAAAACGTATGTCAGCCCCCAACAGTGATGTGCTTAGGGTCTGGCTGAGAGCAGGAAAGGCTAAGAGGTTATGTACACCCTCCCATCTTGTGCTGGCCCAGTCGACAACCGCATGGTGCCCCAGTATCACCTGTGTCATTGAACCCATCCAACTGCTGTGGGCTGGAAGAAGGTCAAGTTTTGACCTCAGGTTTGTTAACTAGGATCTATCATGCCAGTACATGAGCAGCAGCATAACTGCACGCACACACACACGGGTTGTATTTTCTTCCTCACACCCCACAGGGTGTCTCTGCTTTTGTTTTTGAAAGAAAAACAAACCAAACCATGATGTGTTTTCCCATCAGGGTAGCTGTAATGCACTCAAAGGTGAGGACTTGGGAGTTTGAGGGGTATTGTTGCTCAGCAAGATCTCAGACCACTTTGTCTTGAGACCCAAAAACTGGTTTAGGGCTCACTCCTAGTAAAACTCTGAGGATGGCTGAGAGACGAAAGCAAGGCTGTCGAGCTGTGGAGATGCGAAAAGGAGCCCCAAGATGAAGGTCTCGCATATAAACTAGATCTTGTTTTGAGAAGAAAATAACTCGATCCCGCTTGCTGCTTTTTATGGGGCTGGAGGAGGTTACTTAGTAACCTGCGTGTTCACAAAGGCACTTCTGTTCCTAATGGGTCCTGAAATGTTACGACCTAATGTGTAACTTCGTAATTCACTCATGTAGCAGCATCGAGGTTACTGTACAGGGACACCAAATAGCTGCTTCCTAAAGACACTGCAAACCAGCAGTCCCAGTAGCTGCTCCGGGGAGGAGTGATGGTGCCAACCAGAGCGTGAAAGCTGTGTCTCCTCCATGCACGGGGCATTGTGCACTGTGGTTGTGAATGGGGATGGCTGGTCCTTGAGACATGTGCTCTGTGCACATGGGAGAAGGGAGTTCAGCACCCATAAAGCTGTGATGTGAGATCTCCTCAACATGCCTAGGAGTGCTGGCAGATGACAAGGGAGGACTGAGCTCTCCCTGCAGCAAGAGGGGTGGGCTCATTCAGAAAAACATGTCTCTTACACTTGAAGGTGATTCGCGTTTTCTCAAGCAGTTGGCTTTAAGCAAAGGAGAGATGTCACAGAATCACAGACTGGTCTGGGTGGGATGGGACCTTAAAGATCATCCAGTTCTAATCCCCTGCCACAGGCAGCGACATCTCCCACCAGACCATGTTGCTCAAGGACCCAATAGAGATAGGTCTTAACAGAGTGTCTCTAACAGACAAGAGCTTCTCCTACCGTGTCAGGAAGCCAGTCTGGGCAAACAAAACCAGTTCATAGGAAAACAGAACATTAAAATGAATACTTTATCTCCCGCAGCAGTCAGACCCCAGAAACAGTGCCTGAGCTCTCCTTATTACCTGAAGTTGTGATGCTGAGACATGGTCTGCTTTTCTAATCCCAGCAGGGGATTTGTTTGAAGCACGAGGACCAGGAATCTTCATAATACTAGACCTAGGCAACAAAACTGCAGCTGATGCTGCTATTCAACTGAGTAACGGAGTCTTTGAGGAATTATTCTGCATTATTTGCTTCTCTTGTGTTGCATGGCAGGAAGCGCCACAGGACAATTACTCAAATTAGAGATGCTTCCTTTGCAACAGTTTGAACATTCCACATTTCATCTTCCCGGGCGCCCCGTGTCAGAGGAGCATCCCGGGGACTGCAGGGCTCTTTCAGGTTGTTACCAGGGAGGGGGCTCCTGGAAAAAGCTGAGACAGCCCTAAACTACCAGTGACAACAGGGCAAAGATCACTGGAGATGGAGACGAGATGATGACATTTGATCTACCACCAGGTTTTGTACTTCCTTGTATTTTACCGAAAACATCTAATAGCCACAGGATTTTTACACCTTTTGGTGGGAAATTTCCTTTCTGAAAGAAGAAGAAGTGGGAAATAAATGAAATGGGTGCGGGAGAGACACAAAACTGTAGGAGAAAAAAGGAGGGAGATGGGTTTCTTTCTTTTCTTGAACATCCTTTTACTGTTTTTGATGATTTTATCAAGTTCAGAGGGAACGCACACTCCCTCAGCTCATTTGCACTCCTACCCATCCAAAACAGGGCCACACAGACCAGTCTTGTCTTGCCCAGTTCAGGACCGCTGGGGCACCAGTTTGGTCCAGCAGCCCTAGTCCAGACTGTGCCCCCACATCTCTGGAGATGTGACCCTAATTGAACAAGACTCAGCTCATCCTGAAGGCAAATTCCTAGACAACAGCAACAGTGCCTAACCCCTCAAGTGCAGCCCACAGCGAGTGGGAGGAGGGGAACACCCCCTTTCTGGCAGCCGCAGGGTCATGGATTTGTTTCACACGGACACTGCTGACCTTGTTTACTTTTTCCTTTATCTGCTTGGCCTTTCCACAAATATTATTGTGTTTGTCAGAACAGACCCACTAAGTGGCCTGAGCCCTTCATGAAAACCTTGACTTCTCTTTAACCCTCCTGGGGAACTGCTGGTTACTGGGAAATGGTGCTGCTGGTCTGGAGGTGCGGGCAGGAAGGCTCCAAAGCCACAGCCAGGGAGGATAATGCTTGGTCCCAGCAGTGGGAATCCCACAAGTTCGTTTCTTACAGAGCCTGATAGCTCAGGAATGGCAAAAATAGACCTTTGGTGCCCTGTGAGTGATTTGTGCCTCTGAGATCTTCCTAAAGAAAAGACAAAGTGAGTAATTTTACTGGGCAGTGGCATCTCTGGGTTTCAGCTCTTTAGCAATAAAGGGATCTCAGTGATGCCCAGGGAAGGGGGAAACCTCCTCTCACTTCTCCCTATTCTTCCTGCTCTGTGCCTCAGTAAGAAAATAGGTCATTTCATACTGTACCAGCAGCAAAATGATAAAAAAAGCCCTTTTTCTTTTTTTATGCTTCTCAATTTTAGGCTCTGAGTGCTTTGAAAAGCTGGACTTCTAAAGGGGAGCACAAGTTCCCTTTACTCACATCTCCAGCTGCTTTCATTCCTCATGCAGGCAGAGGGTTCATGGTCTCTCTCCCCACCTCCCAACCCTGTTATCACAAAAAAATTACCAGGTTTCCATTATTTTTATTCCTACCCCAGCAAAAGGTCTTGAGGAGCAATAGCAGAACTCATGCAGAAGGTCTTGCAGCGCTACAGTGAGCTGGTGGTACCAGGGGACAATGAAGCACATCCACTGCTATGAAATAAAGTGTGGGGCTGGCCAGACATTTAACAGGATGAAGTGGGATTCAAACACACCCGCAGATCTACCATCAGCGTCCTCTGTGTTTTTGGAACAGGCTGCCCAGGGAGGGGGTTGAATCACTGAATGTGTTTCACAGTCGTGGAGATCTGGAGCTTAGCGAAAGGGTGTAGTAGTGGGTTGGAAGAGTTTGGTTAATGAATGGACTTGATGATCTTGAAGGTCTTTTCCAACCAAAACAATTCTGTGATGATTCTATGTTCCCTCTGCTGTTCTATCCATCTCTCTATAACACCTGTAATACACTGATCCTTCAGGTCTGCCTTGAGTGGACCTGGATTCCACAGACATTCCCACGGCTGCTCAGGATGTAGCAATGCCCAGTGCTGAGCAGGGCCTGGCTGACCCCACTTCAAGATCTTAACTCCTTCTTTTTGTCACCCAAGGTCAGTGTGACACTGGCCACTTGCAGCCCCTATTGTCACTACAAGCTTTGCATTATTTACACACAAAAAAAATTAAACCCCACGAATGTGCATTTCAGCACATCAGCAATTGTCTGTGTGAGGATCCTGAAACTCACTGAGCACCACTCATACAGCTTTTCAAATTAAGCTTTTTAAAAGAAAAATTCATTAATACTTGAGAATAGATTTATCTCCTGAGTTGTTTTGATACTCTTTGGAAATAACCAGTTTTTCAAGCCTATTGGAGACAAATCTTGGTGTAATTAGAACAAATGGATCTGAAGCACACAGCTTCACACAGCATCATTTTCCCCTTTCCTTTCGCTCTTTATGCTCCACATAACAATCGTTCCAGTGGGAAACAGGTGGAAGAAAAATTGAGTTTTCATTGCATTCATTTCTAATTGTTGCTTTTTATCCCTAATGGGTGTGGAAGGCTGTGTCTTTGAACTACAGTGATAAACTGTATTTGCAATAGAGATCAAACTCAAATAATTCTTCCCCCTTTTTTTAATTCCCAGCACAGTAATTTCTCTGTTTTATTTATACATCATGGGCAGATTAACATTTAATCTCTTATGCTGCGTTCACATCCCAAATGGCCGTGGGCTGGACACGAGGAGGGGATGGAGCAGCAGAAGGTGTGCTGCATTGCTGGGTTTGGCAGTGCTCTCTAGCACCTGCAAGAGATGCTGAAAGAGGGATGCAGGGCTGGGATGCCTGTACTGGTGTTTGCTGGGTGCTTCATGTACAGTGCAGGGTTACAGGGTGCCAAACAAACAACGATGACACTGAGGGTGGACTTTGGCAACAGGCAAACAGCAAACACCAGCGAATTGGCCCAGACTGTTACTGAAGTGCCGGGTGCTGCTAATAACTGGAGATAGAACCAAAAAATTGTATGTGTTAACCTTCACGGTCTGTTTTATCTGCATTTGTAGCTGTGATCTTGGTTCAAACCAAACCCCAAGGTCAAATCTAGATGCTGTCTTGTGTCGTACCTTGTTTAGATCATATGTAGAGGCAGGTGCCTGCCTCAGGGTGGTGTTTGAGGGGGTTACTGGCGGAAGGTGGGGGTTTAAGAGGTTTTCCCATAAGACAGATACGGTCCTGGTCTGTGTGTCCTTCCCAAGAGCCCAGATGCCCAGGCTTTGGAGATTAAAATGAGGACTGTATTTAGGGACAGTACGTCCCCACAATTTAGTGTGCATGGTGGGGTCAGGTTGGTGGTTGAACTGGATGATCTTGTAGGTCTCTTCCAAACTCATTGAATCTGTGATTTGTTTGAGCTTTGTTTTCTGTCTGCAGATGCAAAGAGACCCTTTTTCTATTTTCTGGGACCTTTTTGCTTGTTTTCCTGGTTTCCTTTTTGGGGTTTTGACCTGCTGCTTTGAGAAGCTGCATTTGGGACATCTCCTTGATGTTTCCTTGAAATAATTTGTTTTTTATCTCCTCTTCTGGCCTGAGAGGGAGCATTCGGTCAGTCACCCAAGAAGTGTCCACCCTTTGTTACTGCTGCCCTCCAAGGCCCCTCAGTAACCACTGCCAGAGAAAGTTGGCCCCCAAGGCTTGAATTACAGTGAAGCCATGGATAGAAAATACACCATGAAATTTTATGGCTCCTGCAAAGGGGCTGCCATCTGCTTTTTCTTTTTCCCCTTTCTTTTTCCCCCCCTCTCTTTCTCTCTTTTTTTTTTTAATAGCCATTCCACAGTCTATTAAACCATTACTGTCTGCTCCCCCACTTCCCACCAAGGTCTGTGTCCATTTCAAAACACAACACTTGGGATTTCAAAGCAGCCCTTGGGAATTGCCCAGATTGTTTGTGCTGTACAGACCTTCACTGATCCTTGCATTTTATCTTTTTAATTGAAATCTATTTGTTCACACACAGGGCTACATATCGCTCTCAGCCCCTTGGCCCCTCTCCTCCACTTGCTCATTCTTCTTTCCAAACAGAAAAGTCTTGCTGAGATGAGGCTGAGCAAGGATTGCTGTGTCTGGTTGTGCCTCCCTAGTCCTGGGAGAGGGATACTCTGAATTTCAGCTGTAACTATGCCTGTCAGGGCCCTCCTGCTCAGGCAGGCAAAGGCTGCAGGTCCTGGACTCTGTGCAATACAGGCTGCAGAGCTAGATTTAGCTGGCTCCAGACATCAAGTGTGAATCCCAAGCCCTCTGTCCTTTGCTGCTGTTGTGTCTCCCCGCTGCTCCAGTATAAAATGGGAACTGTATTCCACTTGTTTCTGGAAATGGCTTTTGCACATGTTGTGAAGGTCACTCCTGCTTGTGATGGGAGGGCTTTCGGGTAGGTTTCAAGTCTCTCTCCCCTCAGTGTTCCTTTCTAGAATGTGGAACAAAACTCCTTCAACTGTAACAGGTGGATCCCTGAGGAAAACACCCGGAGACCGCTGGGTTCCCAGCACCGCTCTGCAGGCTGTGGGGAATACAGGAGGCAGCATCCTGGTGCCTTTTCCCTCCTTAAATTGATCTATCTCTAAATGAAAACAACTTTTCACAATGTTTGCACCTCTGAAACTTACAAATCTACTGACAGGTGATTGCAGTTGCCAGGGTGTGTAATTTTGCCTTTGATTATGAAACCGAATCATAGAATGCATTGAATTGGAAGGACTTTCAAAGCTCATCCAGTCCCATCCTCTGCAGTGAGCACAGACATCCCCAACCAGAGCAGGTTCCCCAGACCTCTGTCCAACTTGACCCGGAATGTCATGAGAGATGAAGCATCTACCACCTTCCTGGACCAGTGTCTCACTATACCCAGTATAAAACATTTCTTCCTTATATCCAACATAAATACCCCTTCTTCTAGTTCAAAACCATCATCCTCATACTACTGCAGCAGCCCCAGCTGAAAAGTCCATCCTCATCTTTCTTGTAGAATCCCTTTAATCACTGAAAGGCCACACTAAGGTCTCCCTGGAGCTTCTCTTTTCCAGCCAAACCCCCCAGTTCACCACAGCAGAGGGGATACGTCTTCAGATCATTTAGTTTTCCTGAAGTGCTGATCAGCTGATAAAAGCACAGATCATTCACTCCACTTCATCTCCCTTTCTGGCCAGTCCTGCACTGCACTAACAGCCACTGGTACCCAGTCTGGAAGGGGCCAAGACTGGGCTGCTGTGGGGGTCACACCTGCAGCGATGCTGCTGACTTGTCTGTAACAGAGCACAGACGGCTCAGCTCTCTGCTGCTTCCAGTGAATTGCACCCAGTAGTTATTTTGAGATGCTGCCAGATGGTTTGGGGCCACCTGCAGCACCTCAGGCAGGAGGGCAGTTTCGGTGCTGATCCAGCCAAATGGAGATGCTGTAAGGAGTTAACATGCAAGCTGTGCAAACAGGGCTCTGCATGATCAACCTGTGGCATACCCACATCTTTGAGGCTCCTCTTTCCCATCCCATCCCGTCCCGTCCCATCCCATCCCATCCCATGCCCAACTCCTCTCCACTGCCTTTTTGCAGAACAAATCCCAAGTCTGGGGTCCAGAGAGCTGAGGAACCACTAGAGGGAGATGATAATGAAGTGTAGTGTTTGTAATCCTCACATTAGCTGTTAACAAAAAACAATCAACTTGGCAGCTGCACAGCTCTAATGAGGCTGAAGTCACTCCCCAGGATTTTCCACACCTGGAGAGATGAGCTGAGCCAGGACCGCTGGCTCCTTATTTTGCAGAGCATCTTTGGGATTTATTGATTTTTTAAATCACAGAGCCTCACTATAGCTCTCTGTGCTTGAACCCCAAATGCAAAACTTGGTTGATGCCTGTGTTGACACTAAACAGAAGGTGTTTGTGCTGCCCTCTGATAAAGTTCTACAATGTCTGGGATTCATTTGCTGCCCTTCAGTTTTCCACGTGGAACAAAAGAGTTTTTGGGGATGTCTGTAGTCACAGGCAGAGTACAGGGGTGCCTACATTTCCTCATCACTGACTTAAGGCAGAATTTAGAGTTTATTTTTAAGGTAAAGGTTAGTTGATTAATGACAGGATCACAGAACATTAGGGATTGGAAGTGACATCAAAAGATCATCTAGTCCAATCCCTCCGCCACAGCAAGATCCCTCAGATCAAGTCGCACAGGAACACATCCAGGCAGGTTTTAAACACCTCCAGAGAAGGAGGTTCCACAACCCTTCTGGGCAGCCCCTTCTAGTGCTCCATCACCCTCACTGGGAAGAAGTTACTTCTTATATTGATGTAGAACTTCCTATGTTCCAGCTTACACTTGTTGCCCCTTGTCCTATCATTACACCCGCCCTTTCCATATTTATCAACATTCATGAGGTCACTCCTCAGTTTCCTTGTTTCCAAGGTAAAGAGCCTCAGCTCCCGCAGCCTTTCCTCATGATCAGGAAGATGTTCCATTCCCTTCATTATCTTTGTGGCTCTGAGCTGGACTCTTTCCAGAAGTTTCATGTCCCTGTGGAACTGAGGGGCCCAGAACTGGGCACAACATTCCAGATGTGGTCTCACCAGGGCAGAGGTGAGAGAGGAGGAGAGCCTCTCTCAATCTACTAACCACCCCCCTTCTAATCCACCCCAGGATGGCATTGACCGTCTTGGCCACAAGGGCACATTACTGGCTCATGGTCATCCTGCTGTTCACCAGAACCCCCAGGTCCTTTTCTCCTACACTGTTCTTCAACAGATCAGTCCCCAACCTATACTGGTACCTGGGGTTGTTCTTGCCCAGATGCCAGACTCTACACTTGCCAGTGATGCTAGTGGTTAGCTGGTAAATTGTAAACCTAAACCAGAATGATCAATTCCTACCTCAAAACGTGTATCTGGCATGGCAGTGTGGAAACACACGCAAACATCATCATGAAGTAAGTTCATTTGATTAAAATAAAGCAAATCATAGTTTCCAGTGTGTGCCTCTCCAGCATGGGATTTCTCTTCTTCCCTTATTTCCATCTTTCTCCTGTGACTAAAAAATAAAAAAAGGGAGGGGGGGAAAGGAAAGAAAAGCTAAAGGCAGCTGAATGTCTGTGTGTGTGAGGGAAGGACTGCTGAAAACCCAGACACAGCTTCTTGGTTTGAAACAATGTGAGAATTTTCATTACTTGAATTAAAAAAAACAACCCTAAACCCTGAGCAAACCGAAACCTCATGTGCAAACTGTCAGATTCTTTCAGAAGCCATTTTTC
Source organism: Rhinopomastus cyanomelas (assembly GCA_013400115.1). Taxonomy (NCBI): domain Eukaryota; kingdom Metazoa; phylum Chordata; class Aves; order Bucerotiformes; family Rhinopomastidae; genus Rhinopomastus; species Rhinopomastus cyanomelas. Next base: position 115,862 of record VXBP01004461.1, read on the forward strand.
ACTTGAAAGCACTCACTCATGGAAAGCATCTTGCCCAGCCTTATTATGAACACAAAAGCTGCACCTAATTGGTTTAGATGTTGACAGGCATCTTATAACTAGGGATGGCAGAGCGTGCACACCCTGCCCTCAGCTGCACAGGGACGGCCCCAGTCACTGCTTCCACCCTAGCACCCCCCAGCAATGAGGCTCTGCTGCTGGGAGAGAAGTCAGCAGGTCTGGTGTCTTCGTGCCTCACTTTTCCCTTGCAAATCAGCTGTTGGTGGATGTAACCTGGGTGCTGGGTATTGCAAAATGTGGCCGATGGGATGGTGTTTCCTACCCTGTGCCTGTGGTCTGTCCGAGACATTGGGTGTCCTGCTGGACACTGGACTTGAACAGGGGAGGGTTGGGGTTGAACTGAGCCAAGCTGGGTCTGTTTCAAATCCATCCTGGAGCTGCGGGACTGGAAGTATGCAGAGCCTGGAGGCACCAAACTGCCCTGAAGCTCCTGGTTTTCTCACTCTGACATGATCAGAATTGACACCTTGACTAGAACAGTCCGAATACAGGAGTCTTGTAGTGCTCTTGACTGGGGCGAGTGACTTTTTGTGCTGGCCGAGGTTTTACCTGGGAATTTAATGAGACACCAGAGGACATTTTCAGCTTGCACTGGCATGGAGCTCACACCCTGATTAGAAATCCAAGAAAATTCCAGAAATGCCCATGCAAGGAAGGCAGCTGAAACCTCACCAGATTCAGTATTTTCTAAAGCTTCTTTGCAAGCCCCATGGCACCCCTCTGAAACCCCAATCTCCACTGGGGTGTGGCTACCTCCACTTGGACTGGCATGTTGGTAGCTCAGAGCAATCTCCATCTCAGACTAAAATATCACAGAATCATAGGGTTGGAAGACACCTCCAAAGATCATCTAGTCCAATCCCTCTATAACAAGCAGGGCCATTACTCACCAGACCATGTTGCCCAGAGCCCCATCCAGCCTGACCGTGAATGGCTCCAGGGATGGGGTTTCCACCACCTCTCTGGACAGCCTGTTCCAGGGATCCCCCACCCTCAGATTCAAGAACTTTTTCCTCCTGTCCATCCTCAATCTGCCTTTTTCCAGCTTCAAACCATGACCCCTCATCCTGTTGTTCCCTGTCCTTGTGAACAAATAGCCTTCCTCAGCCTTCTGACAGCCCTTTTCAGGGGTTGGAAGGCCACTGGTGTAAACCCACAACAGGAATCAGACAAGGGCTGGCTCACAAGTACATGGATGTTTCTCCAAGCCCTTCAAAGGACTTGTTCCCCAGAGTGATTTTTGTCCACCAAGCTGTGGGAACTTCCCATGCCAGCTCCACATACTTTCAGCTGAATTGCTGCCTCCTGGTTCACCTCACCCCCTGCCCCAGCTCCAAATAATGAACACCTTGAGGGAAATAAAAGTCTCTGTGGTGGTTAACAGCATCACAAGGCCATGGAATGGTGGATGAGGTGAATGACAAATGTATTTGTGCCAAATGTTGCCATTGAATGGTTCTTCTTTGGTTGCACTTACAGAATCCTGAGAGCTGATGCAGATATAAGAAAAACTAGAGATCAACATAGAGTCAGTTGTAGGGGTCACAGACAAACCTGAAACTTTCTTTGCACCAAGGATTTGCTCCAAACCTAACTCCTGGCACATGGAAGGCTCAGGGGTAGGAAAGGAGAAGTCACGGATACATCAACCAAGCTGTTGTGTAAACTACATGTTCAGATTAATCTCTGAGCATGCAAAGCGATGCAAAATAGAATTCAGAGACTGTTCATTAGCTACAGGGATGGGGCATTTTTAATTAAAACCTGCTATCTGATAGGAGACAAAGCCTTTGACTTTGCTGGCTTTGCTGTGCTGGAGCATTCACTGCCTGGTGTTGCTGGTGATACCATGTCCCTGCTGCCTGGAACAGCCACCAAACCTCCATGACTGAGACAGAGCCAAACGCCTTTATCATAGAATCATAAATCATCAAGGCTGGAAAAGAACTTCAAGATCATCAAGTCCAACCATCTGCCCTACAACCCCCAAAAACTAACCCATCTCCTGAAACACCCTGTCTGCCCGGTTGTTGAAACCCTCTGGGACAGTGCCTCCACCCCCTCCCTGGAAAGCTTGTCCCAAGGCCTCCCTACTCCTTCGGGGAAGAAAATTTTCCTAAAATCCAGTCTGACCCTCCCCTGGCACAGTCTCTCCCAGCTGAAGAGCCCCAGTTCTCTCAGTGTCTCCTCATTAGACCTGTTCTCCAGACCCTGAACCAGCCCAATTGACCTTCTCTGCCCCCTCTTCTGCACCTCAATGTCCTTCCTGTGCTGCAGTGCCCAAAACTGCCCCCAGTACTCAGCTGAGCCCTGCTGCTCACAATGCTGGAGCTCAAGGGTTCTCTGAGCCAAGCCCCACATGGGTGAGTACCCCTGCTTGGAGAGTTAGAGGCTGATCGTCAGGGCTGAGCTTCCACCACGTGCACAGATCCAGCCTCAAAGCAGAGCCCTGCTCCAGCCCCTCCTCCAGCTCCTCTGCTCTCTGAAGCCCACAGAAGCAGAGCTCTCTCCACTTTGCACCTTCACGTCTGCCCACCCTGCAGTTTCCACGGCTGGCTTCCATGTCACTAACATCTGCCAACCCTGGTTAGTCTCTAATTGCTCTTGGGGTTCCATGTTGGAAGGAGAAGCTCATGAAGTGACTGCAGGGCTGAGCAGAGGAGCTGGTGCTCTCAAAGATGAAGAAGCTGAGCTATGCAGCTGGGAGGAATACTCCACTTTGTTAGGTTTTAAAGGGAATTCAGTAGGTAAGGGGTTCGTAGGATGTATTCCTTCTTGGTTGTTTTTGATCCTTTGGCTCAGAAGCCTGGGGTGGTCCCCCTGGTCTGGACTGGGAATGTCCCAGGGCATAGCCAAATCCCTTGTTTAGGCAATGAAGTATTTTTTTCTCTTTTTTTAAGCCAAAGCATCTGTCTCTTTTCATGATGGCCCAGTTAATGCCATCCAGAACAGCCAGTGACAATCTGCAGCACCAGCAGGCACTAAGGAACAAATGCACTGTGTGAGAAGAGGGACTGGAGCCACCAGAGGACTGTCATCCCCACTGAGAGCCTGGGCAGAGCTGGATGTCCTGGAAAGGGCCCCTGCTTTGCAAAAGGGAAGTTGCTCCGTCTCCTATTGTGGGAGAGGGAAATGTGTCTGAGCTCAGCAAGGAATGACTTCTGGGAAAAAATATAAATATGATACTCATTTTAAAAGGGTTGGGAAATATCACGGGACTAACAGACTGTATGTCCAGGCAGTTCTCAGCTTCCTGAGACCAGGGACAAAGTTACACTGCTCCGACATGGCCATCTTTGCTGTAAGTGCGAGCAGAATTCCTACCTGGAAGAGTGTGCTGGCACTGCCTGACGCCCCCAGCATGGAATTCAGATGAGCAGTGGAAGGGGCTGTCAAAGCGCATACATGTTTCTGCATCTCAGCAGACTGACACTGCCCAGCTCCAAAGCCAAGAATGTCCCCTGGGATCTGTGGCCCTACCGACCACCTGGCCCATCTGCAACATGGAGGCTCTTTTTGTGCAAAAATCATCCCACTTTCTTTATTTTTTTTTTTTGTAAAATACATAGGGTAATTTTTCTGGCACATGAGTGCAAGCTGAGGATGTGTTCAGCTATTTATGTCTGTTTTCCTTGTAGCCCCCGAACATGTCTGCTGCCAGTCACGCAGGTCTGAGCAGGAGCAAACACGGGCTGGCAGAACCGCGAGCAATGGGCTTTCACACCATGCTGTCAGTCCTCGCGTAGTGCTGATGCTGCAGCTGCCATGTGGCATTCCCAGAGCTGGAGCATACTTGAAAACCAGTCAAATGTGGCCTCAACAGAATCACCAGCAGTGGCTCTTGCCAAGAATTTTGCTGCTGAAGGGGTTTCAGGAGGGGAAAAAACCAACCCCCAACCCCGTGCACTTCCTACAAAATCCCAATGTTGATTAAAAAACAAATTGGCGTCAGGAAAACCAGAGCAGTGTCTTTCACTCAGGGTTTAGTGAACTGTTTTGATTCTCTAATGGAATGGAAAAATTTCACTTCAAGAATAATTCGTGTTTACTGCCTGAGAGCTTCTCCCTGACTCGAAACATGTCCCTGAGGATGTGCCTTGGCTTTGCTGCTGGAGATCTGCTGGGGCATGGCCTGAGCAGGACACGAGGCAGCAGGCATCATCACCTCTATGGCTGAAAGCTGAGGCTGAACCAACACAAGCAGGCAGCCACGTTGAAAGTCTCCATTTTGAGCAGCCTTAGGTGATAGTAACCCCCCAAACCCATGTGCAGGTGTTGTGGTGTAGTGGTTGCAGTGTGTGGGTCCTTGTCTGGACCCCCTGTGTGTCCCACCTGGGTCACCACCAATGTCATGGGTCAGAGACCCTGACTGTATTTCAAAAAAGAGCTTTTAGCATCAGACACCAAGGAAGGGTTTAACCAACCCACTGATGAATCTGCAGGCAGTGAAACAACTGACTCAATTTGGAGAAGAAAGACCTCAAGACTTTTTAATACACTGCCCCCACCACAGATCAGAGAAAAACACCACACGAGCTTTGTCACCCTCACTGTGAAGAAGTTACTTCTCATATTGATGTGGAACCTCCTCTGTTCCAGCTCACACCTGTTGCCCCTTGTCCTATCATTGGATGCCACTAAGCAGAGCCTGGCTCCATCCTCCTGACACCCACCCTTTCCATATTTATCAACATTCATGGGGTCACGCCTCAGTTTCCCTTTTTCCAAGCTAGAAACTCAGCTCCCTCAGCCTTTTCCCATCAGGGAGATGTTCCACTTCCTTCACCACCTTTGTGGCTCTGTGTTGGATTCTCTCAAGTAGTTCTGTGTCCTTCTGGAACTGAGAAGCTGATGTTTAATTAGAAATCTTTACCCGCAGCGATGGAGCATGTGTTGGTGTGCGGGCACAAGTTTATAGGGGCACAGAGAGCCCTTAATGCCACAGGAGATCCATGCTACGAGAACCTGGCAGTAGGATTTCTTACCTAACACTAACCTCCAGGAGTGAAACAGAGGATGTTTTCCTTCAGGCTGCGAAAGGGAATGCTACCCTGGAAAATTTTTTAATTTTAGGTGTTGAAATTCAGCTATTTCCTGCACTAGACATTTGTGTGACACACACATGACATAACTGAACCTTCTGGAAACTCTTATATCAAATTAACCATCCCCCCCTTCCTCTCTCACCATCCCAATGTCACACAGATTGGAAAGCTGTTTGGAAAGTTGTTTTAAATAGCGGGTGGGATGTGAAATTAATGCAGGGGTGTGTAAAACCCATGCTGGTGAAGCTGAGGGGGCTGGGTGTTCCTCAGCCTGGTACTGGCTACAGTCACACAGGGTTCCATGCCAAGGCTCAGCCCTGCCCTATGAATCAGGACAAAAACAAGGGCTTTGGTGCAGACAAGTGTTCTGTCCTTGCTTGGTCCTCCTGATGACCCACTCAATGCACTCCTTGCCTGACTGTGCTCTCCAGTTAGCCCACTAATTAGACTCCCAGTATCTGTTTTAATTATTAATGGAGCCTAAAGGCTTCTTAAAGGAGCATGAGATACAGTAGGGAAGATCAGGCTTTGGGGAATGGAAGATGCTCTAAGGGTGGGTTGTGTTCTCTTCTTTGCTGGGCTGGGCTATGGAGATGTTTGTTCAGAACCTGCTCTGCACTGGGGGTTCCAGTGCAGCTCCCGAAATGCTCCCACTGGTGCTGATGCTGGTGGTAGGTGGTTTTGATGAGAGAATTAGTTTTTCATTGGGATGTGGATAAAAGCACATATGGGAGAAGGAGATTTCTAGTAGGCAATACGCTAACAGGGAGCTAGAGGTGGGGTTTTTTAGAGTCACATTTGAAAACAGAACATTTCAAGTAATGCCATCCAAATGCAATATCCCTTTATGGTTTAAACTAGTCCAGAAGGAAATTCTGGTTTGATTTGCTGGATGAAAAATTCAATTGGGTTGAGGGGAAAAAAAACACCTTTGTAGAAATGTTATTTTCTATCAGGAAAAAAACCCACTCCAGGAGAAAGTTCCCAGCTGAATCCTGGTGCAACCTGTTCTTGCTGCTGGGGAGGAACAGCAGGACCGGCTTTTGCATCATTCAGGGCTTACCCTTTTCCCTTTGATCCCCGCTGATTCACTTCCTAGCAGTGGGTGCTCTGCCACCTGGAACACTCGATTGTCTTTGCTTTCACTCTGGGCTGCTGTGTTTTGGGGGCAGTAGCTCTGAGCATCCCAGTGGGCATGGAGAAAGGTTCCTTTTACACGATCCCGCTTGGCCTGAAGTAAGTCTGGCTCTGCTTTCACAGGGGCTCACCCTGGAGGAAAATCCCCATTTTCTCCTGACCTGATGCTCCCACAGTTATCTTTGTTTGGACTGCACAGTGTATCTTTACAGGCTCTGGGCAGGCTCTACCACTTCTGCCTACAGTTGTGACAAAAGCAACAGGAGGCTCATTCTGTGCTGAGCATGAACACACTGCCTGTTCATCACCAACAAAAGAGGTCTTTCCTTTCCCAGTGACTTTCCAAGAAAAGCCAGGCTGTACCCCAGCCACAGCTGCCTTGTGGGTGGCATTTGCTGCCAGCTCCCTGGGGATGCCGTGGTCTCCCAGATGGGTTTTGGTGGTGGACACCACACACACAGGGAGGAAAAAGGGGTTGACATCTGCCACTCCCTTGTCTTGTTGTTGCCTTGTTGTTGGGCTGGGGGCACACACACGCTACCCTGTGCTGGGGGCAGACCAAAGTCAGTCACAGTCCCAAGCACCACCCCTGCTGCAGTGGCCAGATGAGCTGTGTCCAACCTGTACCCAGGGTAATCAGCTGGTTGGCAAGAGAGGGTCGTCACCTGGGTCCATTGTGGGGTTGCAGGGGGAGAAGGAACCTGCAGGTGGGCTCTGCCAGAGCACGGTGTGGGTGACAACCATGGGAACTTGCCCAGCGTGAGACCTCTCTCAAGGCAACATCAGCAGCTCAGGAGGAATATTTAAGGTCCATAGGGTACCACTGGCTCTCCACAGCTCCATAAACGTGGGACATGGGATAAGGGCGCTTGGGCACAGCTTTAATGTCCATTCTGCAAGCTTTGTGTGGCTTTCTAAACAGAGGGATCCAAACAATGTGGATGCAGCCTTGGGTAAAGCAGCAAAGGAAAATGCAGAGAAAGCTGAAAAGTTTCAAACCACCCTTGTTACTCTGTTTTAATTTTTTAAAAAAACAAACAAACAATTCTTCTTACCAGCAGACCACACATTTTCTTCCAAAACCTTCATTTTTCATCTACAATGAACCAATTTGGTTTTAGGAACTAATTGCCCTGAAGTGCCAAATGGCACTTTATGGGCTTTTAAGTTGGGTTTTTTTTTTCCTTTTTCTTTGCTTAAAACTGCAGAATTCTGGGGACCTGCAGCAGAATAAAACACAAAAAGCAGCAGATCTAGATAGGTTTGGGTAGAGTCCAGATCTCTGAAAGAATACGAGATATTTCAGTTTTCTGAGCTGAAGGGAAGTCAGAGTCCCACCTTTGGTGCTCAGACTTCACTTCCATAAGGCCAGGCTTTTCTGCATTTATAATGGAGAAAAATTGAGAAGGATTTTTTAATAGGGGGAGGAAAGAGTGAAGATAGTAATAGGAATGTGGTTTTGATCTGGAAAAATGTGCTGCAGTCTACTGGCCTATTGTGAAGCCTCTTCAGACCTAACAGAAAATAAATTGCTTATCGGGGTGCTGCTGAGGGCTGGTTGCTTAGGAGGTCTGGTTGTTTAGGAGTCCGATGGACCATCCCAAGGGCAGCTGTTATCAGGAAAGTGATGCTTTGAGAGCAAACACTGCAACTCTTTCCAGTCCAGAGTGCACATCCCTCACAGCACAAGTAACGGTACAAACTGTCCTGGTCATGAATGGAAGGACACTGACCCGGGAGGTGGCATTTGCAGGACACTGCATCTCTCCAAGGCCTTTCTGATAGAGCTTGGTGCTTGTTTTGTCTGTGACTAAGCAGCTTTCTCCTCTTTGACCCCTTCCTGAGGGTCCAGCAGCTTCACCTTGGTTCCTTCTCTGTTTTTTCAGTTCAGAAATTCATGCCTCTGCCCATATTGTTTCAGAGATAATTTTCCCAAGTTCGTTCTGCTCTGGGCAAGAAAAGCATAGCTCATCCCCAGAGCAGCACGATAGCCAAAGCACTGATGAAAACACCCAGCTTTCTAAAACACTCTTTTTGTTTATCTCCCTTCTGCATTGCCTGCGTTACCCTCCCATTCACAACCAGGAGGCTTCATGCCAAAATACCTTAGGCAAGTTGCTTTGCAAAATGCTGCCTTTTAGAAGCAAGATGTGACCTCAAGTGAACAAAAGCCAGAGCTTGAGAAGCATATTTTACTGTAAATAACATGATTTTCAGTTGAAATTGGTTCTGGTAAAAGGTTATTGGTAGCAAGCTTGAAAAAGATAAAGCTGAGAATAAACAACATCCCAACCATTGTGTTAGGCAATGTCTGATCAAACCTGCACTTTGCCACAGGGCAGCCTGTGGACAGACTTCAACCTGTACAGAACATTCTGTGGGCACCACTTCTAATTTTTATTCTTTCAACTTCAGAAACGGGAACATGCCGACAATTCAGCAATTATTTAATGTGAAGGAGGGGCCCTTTTGTCCCTATTTAGGGGAACACAGGCAATGAATTAGAGTTTCAGTTAATTTCTGAGCGGTTTTTTGTTGTTTTCCCGGTTAAAAGGAGTTTTGCTGCGAGCTTGAATTCATAGAATCATAGAAAAGTTTTGACTGGAAGAAACCTTCAAGATCATTGAGCCCAACCTTTTCCATCCTATCAAGACCACCAAACCCTGTCCCCCAATGCAACACATACTCTTCTCTTCAACACCTCCAGGGATGAGGACTCAATCCCCACACTGGGCAGGATTTTCCAATACCTGACAACTCTTTCAGGAAAGAAATTCCTCCTGACATCCAACCTGAACTTCCCCTGGTGCAGCTGAAGGCCATTCCCCCTCATCCTATCACTGGCCACTAGAGAGAACAGACCAACCCCAGCCTGTCTACACCTCCTCCTACCCTCTAGATGTAGAGGGCAATAAAGTCTCCCCTCAATCTCCTCTTCTCCAGGCTAATTACTTCTTGAGGCAGGTTGAAGCTGGTTCATTTCCTTTATCAGTGCCTTGATATAATGAAAACAGTGTTTCTACCTTAAATTCCCCTACCCAAGCTGTAAGAAAGTGGTCTGTGGCTTGAGCTCTGATTTCATATTCATGCCCCCACAGACACAGACATGGGCTTTTCCTGCTCTGCTTCCTCCATTCAGTGCCTGGGCAAAAAAAAGCATCCAAGAAACGCATGAACCTTACTGCAGCAGAGGGTCAAACCAAGATGTTTCTGGGTTTGCAGAGCCTCTTGAAGATCCTGGCAACCTCTGCTCCCAGAAAGTGACTGTGCAATAGCTGAAGCTTCATGTGGAAATCTCACAGAATCACAGCAGGTTGATGGTTGGACTGGATGATCTTGTTGGTCTCTTCCAACCTTAGTGATTCTGTGATTCTACGTTAAAAGTTGGAAGGAACCTTAAAGATCATCTAGTCCAACTCCCCTGCCAGAGCAGATCACCTAGATCAGGTCACACAGGGCTGAGTTCAAGTGGGTTTGAACATCTCTAGAGCAGGAGACATCCAGGACTCTGCCACCCTCAGAGTGAAAAAGATTTTCCTGATGTTTACCTGGAACCTCCTCTGCTCCAGCTTACGCCCACTGCCCCTTGGACACCACTGAGCAGAGCCCAGCTCCATCCTTCCCTTCCACTCCTGTGTTGCTCTGAGTGCTCTGTAAAACATTCCTGCAGCGAGGAACAGCCACAGCAAAGATTGGGCAAGCAGGAGGAGCTGGGCATGGCTCAGCCTGGGCATCTTGGCCTGGCACTGGGCTGTGCTGTGGTGTCACTGCCCCAGGGCTCCATCTCTAGGGCCACACATGGTGCAGGGAGGAGGTTGGGGTACTGCGGTCACTGTTTCCCTTGGCAGAGGAGCTGCCCGTTTGCTTATCGTCCCCGTTGTTTGTGCACAGGAACCGCACAAGAAGACACAGAGCTGGGCTGGGGAGAGCTGCCCTCTGTCAACCATAAGCAAACCAGCCATGGACATGCTCTGGGTGGCCACTGACGTGCTGGACCAGACATCTGCAGCTCTTGAGCAGGATCAGATGGAGAACTGGTGGGGAAGTGCAGAGCCAGCTGGTGAGAGCTGTTTGTTTACTCCAAGGCTGGATCCGCTCTCAACTGCCTGTTCCTCCTGCTGGACAGGATTGCAGTGATCTCTGCAAACACCCTAACTCGGTTAGCTTAAGGAGAGGACGTAGTTCAGCACTCCTCAGGTCTTTTTCTTTCCTTGCTTTTCTTTTTTCCCAAAGCTGAATCCTTTATTTAAAGTCTCCCCCAAAGCCCCGAATAAACAGACCTGGATGTGTTTCACAACCTCCAGTCCTCTGCCTGGACACCTTTCACCATGCCTTGTGAACAGGTCACCTCTGGGGCTGAGAGATGTCTTTCTTCCAGCAGGTATTCATGAGGTGGTGTGGGACCAGGTCATGGATGGGCAGCAGGCTGCAGTCCCATATGAGGAGCTTGGATGTGAACGCAATTCCTTATGAATCACTAAAGATTAAATTACTCCCTTCTGGATGGATCTTGGTCTCTCATTCCAGGGCTGGTCCTTCCATCCCCAGCTCTTCTTCCATCCCTGCAGTTATGACTGGAGTGTGAGCATGAAGTGATAGGACTGTAGGGAAGCAGCCTCAGTTTAAGACCTGACCTCTGGTGTTTAACTAATCTCCCAGCTTGTTCCCAAACCCTAAATGCCTCTATTTGCATGTTCTGTTGCTGAGAAAACCTTAATCCCAGAGCAGGGGGCCTGACAAAGGTGGAGGTCAGGGCTGGGAGCCAGGTGGTGGTGGTGGATACACAGGGATGCTAGGAAGCACATTCTCATAAGGTAATCTGGCTAGTGAGACATAGAATGAATCAATGTCACCTTGAGTAAGCATGGAGATCAGCCTGGCTACATTCCTGACATAGCTGTGTGAAGATCTGACACTGTTATTCATAGGAGACTTAAAACAGAGTCCAGAACCCAGGGTGTAACCCAACCTCTAGACCAGTGGGAACCTGAATAAGATCAAGGTCATCTCAGGAGGTTGCAAAAGAGAAGGTCAGGTTTGGTTCAGCAATTGCAGAGCCGCTCAGATTAATTCCTCTACCATGTCCATGGCTGTGAAAGAAACTGCTGTTGCTCAGCCTTGGCAGCAGAGTCTACTTCGCAGAGAGAAATCCCCTTTCTTTGGAGATCATCTGCTGGAAGATGGGCAGGAGACAAACAGGATCTGCAGCAACTCTGGGAAATGAGTCAGCTCTTTGTGCTCTTTGCATGAAGCCAAGCAGTTGCTTTGCAGCTGAACCTTCACAGCTCTTCTTTCTTGGAGAACACCTCCTGCTTTAGCAAAAGGGACTTGAAGTAAAGGCTGGCACCTTCAGACAACTTTGGGGCAGTTATGCATTAGATAGCTATGAACTTGGGCTCTTGTGTGGTTTTCAAACAATCGGGATTCACTTCATATCCGATAGGTGTCTAGGAAAGTCCCAGCCAAATGGCCATGGGGCTGTCTGCTCCATCACCAACTCAGATTTTGGATCCTTCTGTGCAGTTTTTCTGCTGTGTGGCTGAAGGAGAGATACTGAAAGTGGAGGACATCCCTAAGCAAGGTCCTAGGAGTAACTCTGGAGCTCGCAGGGCCATTGGTCCCACTTAGGACAGGAATACCTGTGTTCCTCCACATCACCTCCCACAAGGACCACCCATTACAGCTCATGGTTCGGTCCCAGCTGAAAGGGCTGATACAAACCCTTCACTCTGCTAATACAGTAAAGTCCTCTCAGCCCCACTAAGTGCTTCCAGAGCACTCTATTGCTCAGGGAGGCAGGGGAAAAACCCAGCCCATTTCTAATTGTCACGTTCAAGTCTTGTGCAGGCAGAGATGTGTTCCATATGGCGATGGGATGCGAGCTGCCCGCCTTGGCACAGCCAGGCAGTTGATGGGAAAATGATATATTTAATTGTATGGATGTCATAGCATTGGAGTCATTTTCTTAATCCTGGAGTTGGAAATAAATACAGAAAATAATGAATATACAGCTGGCTGGGGATGATTCAGAGTGTTCATGGTTTCCTTCGTTGTGAGGAGTTGGAGGGCAAACATCTGAGGGAGGTTCTCATTTTCAGGCTGAAGAGAGCATTGCTGAGCTGGTTAGAAGTCTGCTGGGTTGAGCTTATGGAGATTTCAGCCAGCTGCAAATTTGGCCCTATGTTATGAAATGGGACTCCAGAGTCTCTTCTTACATTCATTGAAGGACTTTTTGATGTATGGAGTTGGACTATAAAACCCAAGTGAGGGAGAGCTGCTCTGGTCCTAGAGCTGATCCCTTCTCCTCCTCGTGGTCAAAGCAAAGCCTTCACTTTTCCCTGAAAATTCTAGTTCTGATCAGCTCCAGCTGCCTGCTGGAACCAGCTGCAGTCTTTTGGTCTTGCAGGCTTCTCCTCAAGCTCCATGTGTCCAAGATTGTTCCTGTCCCTCTGCCCATGGCACTGCAGCACCTCTCTGCTGGGATTATTTACTGCAGTTCCAGCTCACAGCATCACAAACCATTTAGGCTGGAAAAGACCTTTAAGATCATTGAGTCCAACCATACACTCTACTCTCCTAAGCCCACTATTAAACCCACTCAGTAAGCTATGTTCATGGAGGCAGAGGACAGCAGGCAGTCTCACCATGGAGGTAGATAGGTGGAAACCCGAGTTCCTGTGGTAGAGCAGGCACATTGCTCTACTTGTGCACATGCAGCAGCACTTTGTGAGGATGCAAAGAAGAGCTTAGGCCTGGGATCAGAGCTGTAAAACCCAGCATCTTACGTCTGGCTGCCAGTGCCTAGTGTTGCTGCATTTTTGAGGGTTTCCTAGACAGATGTGAGCTGTGGGGCTCGTGTCCAGCCCTTCTGGAGTAGCCAGCACCGCTGTGCTACACTTGTGGTAAGGCCAACACTTAGGAGAAGTGTTGTCTCTACCACAAACGCACTGCTTGTTGGGTTTGTGCTAGCCTTGCTAGTCATCAGCGTGGCTGCACAGCTGCTCCAATCTGGGATTCTGGAAAACCAGGAAAGCAGGTAAATCCCCTCCAGGTCTCCCAAGGAGATATGTCCAGGAAATCCTGAGCAAAAGTAGTCTTCCTCAAACTGCTGCTTCTGCCAGATGAGTAAGTAAAACTCCTAGTGAAAGCAGAAACATGGTTATCTGCAACCCACAGCAATGTCAGCTGGACTCCTCACAGCGGTTTGTTTGAGCTCTGGAGCCTGAGGTTCAACTGTTCTTCCAAGCTGTCTACTGCCCTAAATAGTTCTGGTATCTGCATCGACATCCTACCCAGGTTTTCTTAGTTCTGAGACAATTCCTAACCTTGGATCTTACAGCAGCGACAACAGAAATGGCTTGCTCTGACTTGAGGGCAATTGCTTTTAGGTCACTCTATCAGGAGCAGATCAGGGGCTAATGTAAGGCCGGAGAGAGAGGTTAAGTGTGCATCTCAGCCTGAGCTGATATCTCTGTGAATTATACTCTTCATTACTCACACTCAGCCACAGACCTCTCCAGTCTGTGGCCCACAAGGTGCTCTGCGTGTGCCTGATCAAAGCTCTAGCTAGATTTGGTGATGGCAGTAATTTGTCTCCTCGATGTCCCACTTCAAGGGGATCGGGGCTTCTGACAATGATATCAGTGACTCACCTTCTCTTCTGCTGCCAAGCACTTCAGATCCATCCACCTGGATTCATTCTGCACTAGATCTCTGGGGCTGTTTCCTGGGAATAGTGAATGACACGGCTGCTCACTCGTTCCCTTGCAGAAGTCCCCCATTTGGTACTGGCTCTGGTTAATATTTCATTTTGCATTTTCAGAGCCAAGACACTTATGGACATTAATTATTAAACAATCATGTTTCCTGACATGGGTGTATAGATAGACACAGCTGCCGGTGTCTTCTGAAGGGAGTCTTCACTAATCAGGAGATGCTGCTCTTGCAACTTTCAAATGAAAATCTCAAAGGCTCCTTTTCTTGCTCAGGACTTCAAAGCCTTTCTTTCTTCCTCAGTGCATGATGGCACCTACAAAAGCGCTCAGTGTTGATCTAACATTGTTCTCACCACGATCTGTAAGAAAATAGAGTTGAGTTGTTTCAAAAACCCTCCCTTTGCCCCTCCTCAGATTCATGGCCATACAGTATTCCCAAGCTTTTAAAGGGGCCAGCAGAAACAACTTTGCTTTTAGCCTCTTTTCTATTCCTTTGGAGCAAGGCTGAAGCCTCGGTGGCCTTGCTCTGGAGGCTCAAGGTGCATGAAGGCAATGTATGATGTTCTCCAACTAACTGAAGATTTTGGAGTTGCCTCTCTCTGATGGTTTGGGCCAGGCTCACAGGTCCAGTCATTAATGTGAGAGCAGGTAACTGTTCAGTGGTGGGGTTTGTGGATGTTTTTCAGTAGACAGAGGAGAAGGGGTGAAGTGGACTCATCAGTGGGATGAGAAATCTCAGTGTGCCAGCATCAAAAGGCAGGTGACATGAATATTGCTCTCAAACACCAGTCTCGCAATTTTGCTCTGATGCCTGTGGTTTGGGGGGTTAGGTGCATGTTTGAGGCTCTGGAGTGGTTGGGTCATGGCTCCTTCTATTGTCAGTGAATGGGGAGCTCCTTGGGTCAGCAGAGCAGACAGTCTGATGCAGCCCCACAGCATCAGCTGCACTGTGTATGGCAGGTACCACCACTTTTTACTTTGAAAAGAGGCAGCTTCACTAGCTCTTAATAATTGATATTATTCAGATCTTTGACACAGAGAGAAAGAAACCCAACCTTGAGAACTGGCCTCCTCTTCAGACTTGGGTCTCCTGTCCTCCCGATGATGTCTCTCCCAGGTTCTCCAGCTGACCTCACGGAGCATTACCCTCACAAATGCAGAGAAATTGGACCCTGCAGTTGTACATCTTTTTGGGGGCAATAGGGCAAGTCCTGGAGGCAGGAGGAGACATCTCAGAAGCTTTCCTGTAATACCATGTTCACCACGAGCAGGCAACATCCCTTCATTAGTCCCAACAAGATTGAGCAGGATGGATTTGCTCATGGGTGGAGCTGGAAGAAAATAATGAGTTCCTCTTAATGAAGAGAGCACTTGGGTTTGCTGTGTCTGGCAGACTGTTTTCATCTTTTGTACTTCTGGTAGTTGGTATCCTGGGCAAGACTGAGGGACTTCAGTTTGGGAGTGGTAGGCATGCACTCAATTTGCTGCCTACCCCTGGCAGAGGATCAAGGCTGGAATTTTCATTACACTTGCTTTGCCTGCCAGAAAGAAGCACTTTGATTTAATTCTGGTGGCTTCTTGTTCAATGCCAAGCTTGGAACGTGATGCTCTGATGTCTTCCAGCTTCTTAAAGTAACCACAATGTCCCGCCAAGGAAATATATATTTATACAACAGAGGAATTGCATTTAAGGATGGAGTCACTCTATTACCAGCCATTGCATGCCATGCTATAGGTGGATCCTATGGTTTGGAATATAAGGCTGGCTCCTTTTGGAATCCCATGAACAAGCCCTGATATGATCAGAAATTCATGAATCCTCAGCAACTATTCTTGGAAGGTTCATCTTGTTAAAAAGCAGTTCCCGTGTTGCTGTCCCGGAGGAGGATAAGGGATGCTAACAGGGCTGATTGAATTCTTTCTGGCATAATCATTCTTTCAGAAGGAAGATAGTGCTTTTGACAAGATGACATTTTCCTGCAGAAAGCATCTGCCTGCCTCAAAATGCTGCTTTATTGCCAAAATATTACCTCAAAACCCAACTGTATTATTTTTTTGGACAAAAATGTAAAAGCTTTGGGGTTTTGGCAACAGATTTTAAGGACTCAGCTAAAAAAAAAAAAAAAAAGTTTTGTTTTCCAGAAACCAAGAGGCCAAACATGCATTTTTCTGTTTCACATTTTGTTTAAAAATTAAGGAAAAATATGACCGTATTTTCCACGCAACAGAGGAGACCCTCTGTCAAACCAGCTCACAACAAATGAGTGTTAACAGGCACCTATTGGAGAGGAGGAGACTGAGGGGTGACCTCATTCATGTCTACAAATATTTGAGGGGTGGGTGTCAGGAGGATGGAGCTGGGCTGTTCTCGGCGTCCTGTAGTGATAGGACAAGGGGCAATGGTTGTAAGCTGGAACATAGGAGGTTCCACATCAACCTGAGAAGGAACTTCTTCACAGTGAGGGTGACGGAGCACTGGAACAGGCTGCCCAGGGGGGTTGTGGAGTCTCCCTCACTGGAGATATTCAAGACCCGCCTGGATGTGTTCCTGTGTGACTTGGTTTAGGTGATCCTGCTGTGTCAGAGGGATTGGACTAGATGATCTTTCGAGGTCCCTTCCAATCCGTAGTGATTCTATGATTCTATGATTCTACCTCACTGCAGCAAAGTTCTGTCATAAATGATGTGCAAAGGCAGTAGATGCTGGGAAAAGGAGCTCAGTCAAAAATCAAGTATTTTTTTGCAGGTTCATTGAATTTTGTTTCAGGTTAAAACATTTCTGTTTCTCATAGCAGTAGGTGAACAGCTCACTGTTTTCCCTTCGTCATGGTGTCATCAGCAGAGGAATGAATGTGGACCTTTACGTTGTGTGCTGTGTGGGTGTGCTGATGTGTGGAGGAAGGGACCTCTCAAATCTGGAGCTGGAAATGAGAGAAGGGGAAGATGTGAAAAAGGGCCATACACTGAAAACAAGACTGAGGGTACAGGTTTCTATTCAAAGGTCTTCTGATCTGGGATAAGGGAGGACACGCAGGAACCCATTCAGGCTGTGCAATTGCTAAAAGCCAACCTATAAGCTTTTTCTTCCTTACAGTGGTTTGGGTTGATCCAATATGGGAGGAACAGATGAAACAGGAGACAGAAAGAAATTCCGAAAATATTTGGAGTCACGGGGAGTTTCATTTTAGATGAGGCTCTCATATCTGCTAAGTGCACTGTCATTTCCTTTCATTTTATATGGACTTTTACATTATCCCACAATGTGAACCTACTAATATATTAATGGAGTGTCAACATTTATATATAATACAATTAGTGTTTTAATATAAAAGTCCAAATGAAATGAATCAACATGACATTAGAAATAAAATTGCTTGACGCTGTTGAAATGAAATAGCCTTATAGAAGAGGTTTTGCCCATCCTGTTCCCCTGGCTCCACTCCTGCTTCACTACCAGCTGTTTCATTCCAGATGTGGTGGTCAGACTTCATTTGGTTCAACGATCACACTGGATAAGAAGATGGGCTCAGTGCTGACCACATGCTTTATCCTTAGAGACACATATGTAGGTCTTGCTGGAACTTGATCTCAATCTATTGAACAAACAGCTCAGAGGTGTCTGTTTCTCTGCGTTTCCTCTTAAAACATGTCTGTCCCACCCCATGGTACAGACTCATACTTCAGATATTTCATCAGCTATGAAATCGCACGCCCTAGGCAACCCTTTAGCTCTGCTCTGCTCTTTCTTTCTTTTCTTTTCTTTACTGTTTGAACCATGACCTGAAGTTTGCATTCATTGGTTCTGGTGAATAGAAAAAGCGCAAGGAGTCTAAACATGATTTCATTTTTCAAATGCCACTTCCTGGGAAATGCAAAGCAGGAAAGGATAAAGGCATGGTTTTTGTATTTTTACCCCCAAGAAGCCAATATGGGTTGCATTACGATCTACTCTTGCTGGATGGGAGGCTGGGGAACACATAGGAGGAATTAAAGACCACCGTTTCATAGCAAAACAATGACATTGAGATTTATGTCCAGACACATGTTTATGCAGAGAAGTATGTCTTAGTAGTCCGTTCTTCATTTGCACTATCTTTGTTCATAGCATCACTCAATGGTAGAATCATTTAGGTTTGTTCCACCACAGGAGCCCCTGGGAATAGATCCATGGTGTACATGAGGAACCCCAAACTTGGAACTGATTCATGACAGCCATTCTTTCATTTCAATCATTCTTCAGGTCCCCCACACTTATCTAGGGGTCTGGGAACCACTGCCCTGTTTGGGATGTGCCACAAAGGGTTTGAGGTTATCACATTTCTGCACAATGGCAAATAGCCCCATTGACCCTGCACAAGTAGCAGCTAACAGTGAACCTCAAAACAAGAACGTGGGTCTCAACAGTCTGCTCTGCTTAGTCCCTGTTTGCTAATTTTCACCAAATCCCACTTCAGCTGGACCCATGCTGACAGCGTCCATTGCACCATGCCCAGCACTTGACAGAAGACATATAGAGTCTGACCTACAGAGCATGAGATTTGAGCATTTGGCTCCTGGAGCTGCACCTTTGTGAGAACTGTGGTCACCCCTGCCCTGGTAGCTCTGCAGCCAGGCTGAGAGCTGCAGGGTGGCACCAGCCTGAGGGAGTCCTTGCTTTCAGGAACTGCATCCAGTGGTGCCTGTGATGCGTATGAGGAGATACTAGTATGTCCAGGTATTCCAGTGCACGTAGGAACATTAAACATTCTATTTAATCCTTAATTCTGGATGATGAGGTCACTACCTCCAGCCAGGTTTTCCTGGACATGCCCTCTTCTCCGTGGCTGGGAACACCAGAGTTTCAGCCACTGTCTTTTAAGGTTGACAGCTCCTGTAACACGTGGGTTACACTCCATCTGTACCAAGGTAGAGTAGTGGTTGTGATGCTTCTTGGAGGAACCAGACTCATTGCCTGCAAGCCATACGGTGCAAGCACAGACATCTCCAGCTGGGAAACCCCAAAGCACAATAAAAGTGCTGGTGAGCACTGCTCTGCACCAGGAGCAGAATTCCCTGGGCATGGGCACGGTTCTTGCTCAACAGTCCTATTCATCTGCATTAGGAGCACAGTTTCTTTTAAATTAAATCTATTTGAGTGAGTCCCCAAATCTGTACTGTTCACCCCCCAGCTGATTATAATTACATTTGCATTTACGATGTACAGATAGAGAGGGATTTAATCAAAAGGGAACTGCCAAATGGAGACCCAGTGAGCCTATGTTCATCAGAAAAACATTATTCAAGACCTTCCAGGTTGGCAAACTTCACTTTAGAATTAAATGTGAGCCTTTCATTATCCCACTGAATATTTTCAGTTATTTCAGACACAAGAGCCAAAAAAATAAATCAGTGCCAGCTTGCAGAAATATGAGTGGGTAGGATGGTTATTATTATTATTTATTGGATTGCAGGGAAGGATCTTGTGCAGTTTTGTCTTGATGGGTGAGTTACAGGAATACGAGCCCTGTAAGGGAAGGGTGGAGAGAAAGGCATTCACATTCGGGACACTGCTCCACTTTCTCCATATCAGATTTAATTCTGTAGAAGGAGAAATGGAGGAAAAGCCGAACAGATCAACTGCAGCTGCAATCAGAGGGTTGTCGTTCAGATTCTCTATAGGAGGAGTGGAGAAGGAGAAGAGAGGCTTACTGAAGGGCATACCAGTCCCTCAGCTTTCTGCTTGACATTAATTCCAAACTGGGTCAGAGAGGCTAACCCTCACCTTAACTATGGAAGCAGCTGTTGATCCTCAGACAATATGTGGGGCCAGAGCACAACTGACTGCAGGCACCTTGACACAGTCCTATGGTAACACAACAGAGCCTTGGCAGAGACGCCGATAGCATCTTCCTTTGCTTTGGCTATGCTGTACCTGCAATATCTGGAAGAGCATTTCATGTCCTCACTAGTGCTAAGGGACATCTCGGGCAACGGAGGCATGCTGGTGAGTGAATGCCTTGGAGACTAGTTATGGTTTAACTTAACCATTTGTTTGCCTGATGTCACTCAGCAGGGCTGCAATCAGAGGGAGATCCAGCAATATGAGTAGAGTTCTCTGCAGGGCAGGGAGGGAAATGGGTGAGTTTTGTACAGACACCAGTATAGGTGCATCTGTTGATTAGAGGTAATTTTGCTGAACTGGAGTCAGAATGATGGCATGATGGATGGACATATGGATGTATGGATATGTATGCCCATCTGCACATGGAACAGGGATTCCTCACCCACAGACACCCTATGTGAATCCAGCTGCAGTAATTTTTTAAGCAGTTACAAGTATTACTGCACAGACAAGACAGGGTTGAAAAAGCCTGGTAGGGGAGGTTGTTATTTCATTCATGAAAGATAATGAAGGTCACAAGCAAAGAAACACTAAGATAAACAAGAAATATATACAGTTGGTTCCAAACTAGGTTGAGATGGTGTTTTGGTTTGGTTTTGTACAACTGACCTCACACAACAGCCTAAAATGCCTGTGAAGCAAATATTTCCCCCCAGCAGCAGTAAATCTTGCAGCAGAGATGTTATGGGTGGGTACAAGAGGTCCATTACAAGTAGCACAGAAAAATCTGTACAGGAGTTTTAGTGGCACCTTCTGTGATGTAAGACACAGGAGCAATAAGAGATATGTGGCCTTGATTAAACTAAGAAGTCAGATGAGGCAAATGGCATCCTGGCTTGTATCAGCAGTACTGTGGCCAGCAAGACTAGAGATGTAATTCTCCCTCTGTACTGGGCACTGGGGATGCCTCCCCTTGAGTACTGGGGGCAGTTCTGGGCCACTCACTTCAAGGAGACTGAGAAGATGGAGCGGTTCCAGAGGAGAAACAAGGCTGGGGAAGGGACTGGAGGGGAAGTCTGATGAGGAGAGGCTGAGGGAGCTGGGGGTGTTTAGCCTGGAGGAGACTCAGGGGGACCTTCTCCCACTCTACAATTCCCTGAAGGGAGGTTGCAGTCAGGTGGGGGTCAGGCTCTTCTCCCAGGCAACCAGCAACAGGAAGAGAGGGCAGGGCTTGAAACTGCCAGGGAAGGGTTAGGTTCTGCTGTAGCAGGGGGATTGGACTGGATGATCTTTCGAGTTCCCTTACAATCCCTAATGACTGGATCTAGGGGATCCTGCTGTGCCAGGGGGATTGGACTAGATGATCTTTCGAGGTCCCTTCCAATCCCTAATGATTCTATGATTCTATGATTCTCACAGAAAGGGTGATCAGACCTTGGAATGGACTTCTCGGGGCAGTGGTGGAGTCCCCATCACTTGGGGTGTTTAAGGGCAGGCTGGCTGTGGGCCTTAGTGCCCTGGTCTGGCCAATGTGGTGATGTTAGGTCCTGGTCTGGGCTGGCTGAGCTCAGAGGGCTTTTGTAGCCTCAATCCTTCTGTGATTCTGAGTGAAAAGGTTTGAGACTCCTAACTGCAGCACTGGAAGCTCTTGACGGGTTGATTCACTTTGCTTCTTACACTGTTATTCATCCCTTCACATTTCTTCTGGGGCCCTGCCTGCCCAGCCTGAGACAATCTCACTTTTCTGATCTTAACAGTTAATCTTTAATTAAGCCATGGACTGTTTTGGTCATTAACGTAATGTAGCAGGCAGAGAATAAAACCTCATAAAAACCCCATCCTAGCTCTGATAGATCATGTTGAACCTCAAGGGAGTATCTGGGGAAATGGGTGCTCCATGGGAATGCCCATGGGAACAAGATTTCTCCAGAACCTGACAACCACCACACTGTGGGTTTCCCACATCCATCCTTAGGGAAAGTTTTCCTAGAGCTGGAGAGCAACTAGTTTGGTCAATTTGGGATTATTCAAGTAGGAGGTTTGCTGGGTACTGGCCAAATGCTTATTGAATAAGAACTGCCTGAGAGGATTGTGGGGCAGACCCAAAGCTGAATGTAATTACCGGCTTATTTCTAAATTAATATTTTGTTAGGGGTTTGGGTTAGAATTTACTTTTCCCCACCCTCCTTTGGT
This sequence comes from Rhinopomastus cyanomelas, assembly GCA_013400115.1. NCBI lineage: Eukaryota > Metazoa > Chordata > Aves > Bucerotiformes > Rhinopomastidae > Rhinopomastus > Rhinopomastus cyanomelas. Next base: position 137,833 of record VXBP01004461.1, read on the forward strand.
GCACACACAACGGCTCTGGGTCTGTTCAGCCTTGGAGCTTGCTTCATGTTTTACTGCTTGTGTCTGAGACTGTTAAAACCTGTGAAAGTTGGGACCGTTTAAAATCAGAGCCAAAAAAAAAAAAAAGAGGAGGAAAAATAGCTGGGAATGGGTGAACGCCATATAAATAGCACTAAAACTGTTAAATCTATTTGCATTTCACACCCAATAATTTCAGACTCCACCTCACGAGCACTGCTTGAAAGTCAGCACTTTTAATTGTCCAGTAAATTTCCTTTCAGACAGCTGCTTCATAAACTGCCATTGCCTGCGCACTGAGAAAAAACAGATAGTTGATTTATCTTAGGATAGAGACCAGCAAGGCCATTCGTGTGTCACGAGTTCCCCCCTCTGTTTCGCTTAAATCAGCACGTGAGGCCACTTGGTTACCGCTCTGTGATCTGTCCTCGGACACCCAGCAACACCGACCTGCAAGGCTGAGATGTTGCTGGACCACCAGAATCAGGAATGGTCCCTGGAATGTCCGTAGCCCACACTGTCCACTGACCCTGCTATGAGCTCACTGTACACAGCTGTCCCAGTAAATCATGCTCTGCTGGGCAGGGAATTTGCAGTCATCAAGTAATGGCTTATAACTCAATTACAGCTCAGGAAAATCTGCTGAGTTATGTCCTATCTGTTTAGCTTGACATTGGTTTTTGGAGGTCTAAGAATCTGGCCAGAGTGGATTTGAGCTGCTTTTTTCTGTTTAGGTTTTTTGTTGTTGTTTCAGGGTTGTTGGGTTGGGTTTTTTTGAGAGTCCATTTTATTTTGTTTTTAAAAAATAATTCTGGCCATTATTTTTAATGGAATTGTTGCAGCAGCTGTGAGACTGCTCAAAGTCCTCAAAATGGGCACAGAAGGGACCAGTCTAGTTTGATTTGGTTTGACTAATATGGCCCTGGGGGACGTGATTTAGTGGGCATGGTGGGGTCAGGGTGATGGTTGGACTGGATGATCTTGTAGGTCTCCTCCAACCTTAAGGATTCTATGATTTGTACAAGTTTCAACAAAAGTCTGCTCTGGCCACTGCTGATTCTGATGTCCCATTCCAGACATCAAGGACTTGAGTTTTGAAAGGTACATTTCTCCCTCCCTCTTCCTTTTTCTTTTTTCCTTTCTCATTGTCTTGCCTGTCTCTGCCACCCCTATCTTTCCTTTGTCTCTGTTGAAGAAGGACACTGCACTGCTAAGCACCCCAGGGATGACAGGTTGTCCTGAGTTCTCCACTGTTGAGTGATGAGCTCTAATACCTGCACTGTCCAGTTATCAGATCTAATGGAACTGTGTTCAAATGTGTATGAGGTCTCCATGACTTTCATGAAGACCTCAAGAAGATCATTAACTTCAGAATTCACCTTTAGGCTTTTCTTTAATTTCCTCAAACTGTAAAGAAGATTCACAAGAACAAATGAGAGCAGATGTGGGACAAGTTTTCTTAACTCACCAAAACTGATGGGAAAGTAGGAAATCTTCAGGGCCAGGGGCTCAGAGCACTACCTTGTGTTCACACACAGCTGCTCCTTTCTCATCTCTCTCCACCCAGCATCCAGCCACAACCACAGCTGATAGTTTTATTCCAAGTTGTGTCTTGGAGTGATTGTGGATGAAGGGTAACGCCTGCTATCAGGAGACTCCTAGCAAGGCAGAAATCAATTGCCAGCTGAAGGTTGGACTTCATGATCTTTGAGATCCTTTTCAACCTTAATGATACTGTGTGAGATTCAATGTGACCATGCAGAGTCCAGGAATGGGACACAATGGTGAGTCAAAGCTGGTGGAAGTAGCCTTGAATGCCTTTCCCAAGTGAGAAGATGAAGTAATAAGAAGCAGCAGCAGGGCTGGCAGGCCAAAGGCTGGGAGGGAGATGCTGCAAGACAGCTCAGTGAAGGGAAAAAGGCTGCAGAAGGTGAGGAAAGAGCTCAGCGGGGGTCACACAGCATCGCAGAATCATTAAAGTTGGAAAGGACTTCTAAGATCATCAAGTCCAACCTTCACTCCAACACTTCCATGATCACTAGACCATGTCCCAAAGTGCCACATCTACTGTCTTTTGAACAGCTCCAAGTGTTGATTCAGCCACTGACTGGGTCATTGACTGGGCAAGAAAGACTGTGATTTAGGGATCCTTCCTTACCGTGGATGTGCTCGGATTTTCTTTTTCTTGCTTTTCCTTCATCCATTGCAGGTGGAGAAAAAGAATTAAAAGACATATATATACATGCATATATGTATATAAATACACCTTTATGGCCATCCTGCTTCTCCCCAAAGGCCGGCTGGGAAATCAGTTAAGAAAATAAAACAAAATAGTATGGAAACTCATATTCTTTATAAAACCTTCCTGCATGGTGTCCTCTCGGCACCTTTCCCTGCTACTGGAGGTAAGAGCTTGTTCCCATAGGAACACAGGAGCAGACACATACCTGCAGGCACTCAAGAGAAGCCGTGGGGACTCTGGGCAGTTGGCTGGCAATCTCTCCATCTGACCCACTTCAGCCCCGCAGTCACAGCTGCTGCAGCAAAATCTGTGTCTTGTGAGGCTCGCAATCAATTTTTATTATTTTTTAATCTGCTGCTTGATAATTAGTGCTTATTCATTTTAAAAGGTCCTGTGTGATCCCAAGTAGATTTATTTACCCGCTATTGTTTAGACAGGTTCAGTAAAGTAACCACCAGCCCCATCTATTGATGCATAAGCTTTATCATGCATTTAATAGTCTTATTTCTCTGTAATGAATGAGTCCTCCAGAGGGAAATAAATTTTAATGCCAGTTTGGGGATCAATCAGTGCACGTAAGCAGCTTCTATAATGGGAAGTTCATGTTCTGTAGTGGAAGTATTTTTCTGGAATGGCTTTGCTGCACTTTGTTACCGCAGGTTTGGGCTTTGTTAAGCTACAGGTCTGGAAGAAATGGATTAATAGAAAAATGAGAGCTGAAGGATGATTAATACAATGATGCACATCCATGGATGCTGAAGATGTAGTTTGCCACTGCCTTGCTTTTGTAAGATAGGAAATCTAGTGCCAAAATGGAGTCCTGGTTAGGGATCAGTACTGAAGTTCTATAGGGCCCACTGGGTGTTTTCAGCAGAGCAGTTGATCCCAAACTTTTGCAGGACCAGATCACATCTCCAGAATATCAATTAAATTAGAAATAGAGGATGGGACTTCAAGACCTGCTGGATGGGCAGCACAGGCTGGAGGTCCTGATGAACCCCTCACCCTGCCCTGGGCTGTACTGGGTAGGAGTGGGGAGCTCGGCTTTATTTCCAGGGTGCTCTGTAGACATGACATGAAGTTCACATTAATTGCTGTAATTTCTTTTTTGCCTTCATTGACTTGCCTTAGGGGTCCGATAAGAAAAGATCTAAAGAAATTCAGTACCATTGATTTATTGAATCACAGAGCACCTTTGCCATGAGGACAGGCTGAGGGACCTTGGCTTGTTCAGCCTAGGGAAGAGAAGACTCCATGGGGACCTTAGAGCTGCCTTCCAATACCTGAAGGGAACATATAGGAAGGCTGCCGAGGTACTTTTCCAACAATAGGACAAGGGGAAATGGTTTTAAACTGAAGGAGAGGAGGTTCAGACTAGATCTTAGGAAGAAGTTCTTCAGTGCAAGGGTGGAGAGACTCCGGAATCAATTGCCCAGAGAGGCTGTGACTGTCCCTTTCCTGGAGGTGTTCAAGGCCAGGTTGGGTGAGGCCTTGGGCAACAAAGTCTGGTTGAGAGGTGTCACTGCCCATGTCAGGGGGTTGGAATAAATGACCGTTGAGATGCCTTCTGACCAGAGCCAGCCTGTGATGATTATGACAGAGTACTGGGTTGGAAGGGATCTCAAGGATCGTCTGGTCCTCCTAGATCTCTCAGTTAAACTATACTTACAACTACAAGAAACCTAAATACCTGATTGATTGACAAACACAAAATAACCCCCTCCACACCCGTCACGTGTGAAGCACCACGTCTACACGTTTCTTAAATATCTTCAGGGATGGTGACTCAACCACCTCCCTGGGAAGGCCATTCCAGTGTCCAACCACTCTTTCTGTAAAGAATTTCTGCCTAATATTCAACCCAAACCTCCTCTGCCTGAACTTCAGACCATTTGCTCTGGTTTTGTCATGGTTACTAAGGAGAAAAGGCCAACACCCACCTTTCCACAACCTCCTTTCAGGTAGTTGTAGAGCCCAGCTCCTTCAGTCTCTCCTCCTATGATTTGTTCTCTAAATTTGAGGTTGGTAGCTCTCCTCTAGACACGTTCCATCAACTGGCCAGAGAGAAGTTCAGTTTGACTTCAGGTGCCTTTGCATTTCTTGGAGCAGAAACTTGTCCTTGGCGTGGGGTACATCCCATGTAACTGATGTCACCTACCCTGGGCTTCCTGTTGTTGTTAACAAAGAGAGAGGAGCAGAGGGAGAAGGGATTTCACCTCTCCAGGCTATCCAAAATCCCTTTGCCTCAAGGTAGTGCCAGCCTCAGGACCACCCTTGCAGCGGGTGAGGAGCACAGCTACTACTGCAAGTGTCAGCTGCAAATGGGATCTTAATATAAGGAGGGAAAGAATATGTGAAAAGTTAATTTGCCATAAAATATGTCCAAGACCCTTTTTTGCTTTTACAAGGGGTTTTTAACTGGGTAGGCTGAAGTGGTTTGTGGCAATAACAAGTCTGTCGTAGGGTGATAGATATCTCTTCACTGATGGTAAAACCATATTAATCAGGCTTGTGTGCCAGCCCCATTACCTAATCGTAGCAGGAGGGTTCAGCAGGGCCACAGCAGTCACTGCGATTAGACGGCGTCTGTGGGTTATTCAGCTCCTGAGCCTTATCACTCAGCATTCAAGGCTCTGCAGAAATCTGTCAGGGATGGAACGAGCTGTCCCTGGCAGTGAGTGATTCTCCTTCCAGCACTGAGGCGAGTACCCTTGACAAGGGATGGAGGATTAAAGAGCGTGGTGCCCAGGGAAGGAGGGGTGGGAGGAGATGAATAGTGAGAGCTCTTATTGCGGCTTCGCTACTATTGATCTCGTCATTAATAATGCAATGAACCTTAAGTGAAACTCAAGTGTCAGTGCCAAGGCAGGTTATTTCTGTCATAAACGGCACTGCAGGCAACTTGAGAACAGTGATGGTAAAAGGGATGGGGAGGAGAAGGGGAGAAGGAGACAGTGTTCCTCAGCTGCTTGTTCTCTGAGGGTGTGACAAAGGTGGTTTCACCTCTGGATAGGGGTTCAGAGGAAGTTGAGAGGTGGAACACGTCTGCTATGGAGACAGGCTGACGGAGTTGAGACTGTTTACCTGGAGAAGAGAAGGCTCTGAGGGGAACTTATAGCAGCCTTCCAGTACCTGAAAGTGCTTCAGGAAATCTGGAGAGGAACTCTAGTCGTATTAAAAGGAGGAAAGGTTTCAAACTAAAAGAGGATACATTTGGATTAGATCTTCAGAAGGAATTCCTCCCTGTGAGGGTGCTGAGGCACTGGAATGGGTTGCCCAGGGAGATTGTGGCTGATTCATCCCTGGAAAGTGTCCAAGGCCAGGCTGGATAGGGCTCTGGGCATCCTGGTCTGGTGAGAGGTGTCACTGTCCATGGCAGAGGGTTGGGACTGGGTGATCTCTGAACTCCCTTCCAACTCAAACCATTCTGTCATTCTTCTCCAGTCTGGAGAACTCTCAGTCAAACACCCTACAAATTCAATGAGCCAAATTATTCTCCAACAAGAAGTCATGGTATCTCTTGCAAGGCTGCTCACTGACCTCTCCCTCCTTGCACTCAGGCCCTGAGAGTCTTTTGTAGCCTACCCCACTTACTTCTAATTTCAACACTTGTCATTTTTGTTGTCATTTTCCTTGACTCCAGGGAATTATTTTCAAATATTGTAAAATCAAGACTTTCTTATTTTTTCTCATCTCTGAAATAAAATTCCAGGTTTCCGTCTGACTTGAAAAAGAGCCCTGACCCTAACCTCTCTTTTAAGAGAAGTATTTTTTGTTGAGATATTTCTGCACGTAGAAGTCTGCTCTCCCCCCAGTGCTTGATGATATTTCTTCAGTCAGAGGCCTGAAGGATCTCTAAAAGGAAAATCTGGCCTCCAAAGTGGAAGTGATCTCTGCCCAGCTGGCAGCGCTGTAAGTCCTCCAGGTCCTCACACTCATAGGGTCAGGATTAGGGCGTTTACAGAATCACAGCAGGAATGAGGGTGCAAAAGCCCTCTGAGCTCAGCCAGCCCAGACCAGGACCTAACATCACCACATCGGCCAGACCAGGGCACTAAGGACACAGCCAGTCTGTCCTTAAACACCTCCAAGGATGGGGACTCCACCACTGCCCTGGGCAGTCCATTCCAGGGTCTGATCACTCCTTCCATGAGGAAGGGCTTCCTAATATCCAACCTAACCCTTCCCTGGCAGCTTCAGGCCCTGTGCTCTTGTCCTGGGGCTGGTTGCCTGGGAGAAGAGCCTGACCCCCATCTGACTGCAACCTCCCTTCAGGGAGCTGTAGAGAGGGAGAAGGTTCCCCCCAGTCTCCTCTTCTCCAGGCTAAACACTGCCAGCTCCCTCAGCCTCTCCTCATCAGACTTTCTCCCCAGTCCCTTCCCCACCCTTGTTGCTCCTCTGGAGCCACTCCAACCCCTCAATCTCTTTCTTGAAGTGGGGGGCCCAAAACTGTCTCCAGTACTGAAGTGAAGGACCTAAACACCTCCCCTCCTCGTGCCCACAGAAAACAAATTGGCTTTTATTATGTTTCAAAATCCTGATTTTGGCCATTCAGTTTTCGTTTTTATTTGCTGGATGTGTCAAAGGCCATTTTTAGCCCAGGTCTGGGAGGTGGACAGTGCAATGAGTTATGTGCTGAACACTTTGGCTGACTTGGGAGGTCTCAAAAGCCATTTGTATTGCTTTCAGCCATGCTCCCAGCACCCAGCTGTGGATGTGACCTCAGGTTCTGGGCATTGCTTCTGCAACTCCCAGGAAATTCTCACCATTGCAGCATCCTGGTAGAATATTTCATCCCTTTCCACTCAAAATCAGTTCTTGTTGGCCAGAAGATAGGGAGCTGGGGATAAGTAGGTGGGTAGTTAAGAAGACTCTGAGTGGTTTTGGTGCCCTGGCATAGATAGGGCATTGCTAGTGGCTGATGATATGAAGAGGACTGAGCTCTTTCATGGTCTTTTCTGTTCACTAAAAAACATATGCGGGTCACTGACATCTCAAATCTTACGTTTGATCTTATTTCTCCATTGCAAACCTTCCTACAGGCCTTTGGTCTACAGCATTTTTGGAGAAAACGAGAAAAAACTACCATTTCAGATGCTTTAAAAAGGCACTCTGGACCATGGAGATTCTAAACTGAAAATTTCCTTCCTGAAACAAATTTATTCTTTCTTAGTATTGAATGAAGCTACTCAGCCAGCTCTTTTTTTTTTCAGTCCAAATAGGACACTGAGAAATGCAGATATGAGCTCCAGATTAGATGCTGATACAATGCAAACACAGCGTGGAGGAAGTCCCGGCAGGGTCGGGTTCCCTCCTCAGATTGTATCTCTGCAGCGGGTTGCTCAGGGTGGTAACTAAATCTCTTAGTTAAGAGTTCTCTTCAAAACAAGGTGATGCTGTTTTCCAAAGCATAAAAATGTTAAAGCTAATTACCTCTTTATTTCATTGAATAGACAAAACATTGAGCATATGGTTCAGGAGATGGCACAACTTGATTTACAGACACATCACCACGTGTGCAGTGCCCATGAAAGCAATTCCGTAAACGCTGCTGTGCTGCTTCCAGCTCATTTTCAACAGGGCTTCGTGAAAAGATGCTACCGCAGAGCTGGCCTTTGTGCAGTCCTAGACATCTGTCTCCTGGATAATGGGGCTCTTTAGAGAGCTGTGGGACCAATAGCACATGAGAGGTTTGAAGTGGAGCCTGGCTGGAGAGAATTTGCCAGTGAGAAGGGACAAGATCTCAGAGAAAATCTGGGCGTGGCATGGGAAGAGATCATTTCACAGACAGATGTTGTTCTCTAGGCTGCAGAGAGAAGTCCCACAAAACACAGTGTTGGGCAGGAGTAACATGGGAGGAAGAGGAACAGGAGAAAGCAGTGAGTTGTACAAATGAATCACAGAATGAATTATATAAAGGCCACCTAGTCCAAACCCCTACAACCAGCAGGGCCATCACTCACGAGATGAGGTTGCCCAGAGCCCCATCCAGCCTGACCTTGAACAGCTCCAGGGATGAGGCCTCCACCACCTCTCTGGACAGCCTGTTCAGGGATCCAGCACCCTCAGATTCGTTTCCTCCTGTCTAGCCTCAATCTACCCTTTTCCAGCTTCAAACCATGACTCCTCTTCCTGTTGTTCCCTGCCCTTGGGAACAGTCTTCCCAAGCCTTCTTACAGCCCCTTTCAGGGACTGGAAGCTCACTGTAAGATCCCCCCGGAGCCTTCTCCCCTTCAATCTGAACAGCCTCAGCTCTCCCAGTCTGTCTCCATAAGAGAGCTGCTCCAGCTCTCTGAGCATTTTCATGCCTATCTTCAGCACCTGGACTGTAGATTTGCTCTCTCTGAGCTGGATCAAGAGACTGTTACCAACAGAAATGAGGCAGGAAACATCTGAAGAATTCAAATCTCCTGTTAGGACTTGCCAGAGGCCCTTGGCCAGAACTGCAGTGTATGATTCAGTTTCTTGCCCAGAAGATCCAACATTTGTGTATCTTCATCTAAAGCCAACCTCAACAGCAAATGGTCTGAGCTGCTATGTGTTCTGTTCATTCTGTACTGGGAGGTGGCAGCCCTGGATAACTGTTGTTGTCACTTGGCCATCATCATCCTGAACTTGAGTGTTGTATGAACGTTGTGTAGCATTGCTAACACTGGACAATCTGTGACATGAAAGTCTTACAGTTGTGTGACAGAGTAAATGGCCGAGGAAGGCTAGAGATGTCTCATTCAGGTGGTTGGGAGTCCCCTGCAAAGGACTGCAAAGGAGGAGAGCAAAAGGAAGTTGCGGGGATCAGCTCTATGCAACAGCAAACCAGAATGGTCTGGGTGGGAAGGAACCCTAAAGCTCATCTACTTCCAAACGCCCTGCCATGTGCAGGGACGTCTCCCACTAGACAAGGTTGATCCAGGCAGGTCTGATCATCATCACTTTGTGCTCCCAATATTGTTCCTACTGGCCTAAGTCCTGTGTGTTTCAGCCCAAAGTATGTGTGCTCTGGTAGGACTTGAGCAGGACACATCACATGGGATGGGGTGCTAGTGAGGTGCATATCCTCCTCCTCCTTGTGAGGAGGCTGCAGGGTCCAGGTGTTCAGAGCTGGATTTGTTTTGTAGCTACCGTCAGTGATGCAGTCAGTGCTGAAATTTAACTCTCCCTAGAAACACAACGCAATGTAATCAAATCACTAATATTCCCTTTGTCCCTCCCAAGAACTTCTTACCAAAAAAACCACATTTTACATTTATAAAATAAATGTAAAAGCAATCACACCAGCTGCTCACTCCCAGCCACACTGGTGTTTGCTGCCTGGCCAAGGATGACAAAACTCAAACTCTTCCCTTTTTTTTCAATCAACATGGAAAACATCCCTACCCTCCCCACCAGGCTCAGCCTCCCATCCGTGACAGCTACCTTTCCTCTCCCAAACAGGCAACAGATTTCAATATAGCATGGAGCGAGGGAAGCTCAATTGGGTTATTAAATTTCACACACTAATTGACACGCCTGCCGTAAAACACAACTTGCACAAACACCATTTATACTAATGACACAGCGGGGGAAGAGCTCTGCTCCCAGTGCCCCTCTGCCCCAGCTCCCCTGGGAACCCCTCCAGCACAGGGGAGGGTAGCAGGGGTGGGAGGTTAAAGAGAAATAAACACTGCAGCGCTGATGGGATGTTTCCTGGAGGGCAGCAAGCCATGGGGTGTGCAGGGTTGGGAGTTGGACGTGCACAACCAGCCTTCCCAGGCATGATGGGCTTTGGCTTAATAAATCACAGTATCACAGGTTAGAAGGGACCCCAAGGATCATTGAGTCCAACCTGTTCAATTAAGGAAATCCAGTTTAAATGAGCTGGCCTAGCACCCTGTCCAGCTGAGCCTTAGAACTGTCTATAGATGCAGAACCCACCACCACCCTGGGAAGACCACTCCACTGTCCTGAATGGAGACATGTATGTATGAATATATATGACTACATTCATACATGAATACGTTCACACGAGTATGTTCAGCACTGACAACTCTGTGCATTCACTATCACACACGAGAACCTGACAACCACAAACTGGTTCAAACCAGAAGATTCAAGAAAATGTGCTTGGGGGATGAGTTAACTGCTGATGTTCCTGCAGGAGATGGTCACTGCCCTGGCACAAACCATTACCCTGTAACATCCTTCACTTCCTGTTTCTCCTATCTTTCACCTTTAATTTATGAATCCCTTCCTACACCTCCTCCTCTGTGACAAATAAATCTACACTCAGGAGTTTCCCTCCTTGCTCCAGCACAGTTTTCACAAGATAGAATCATAGAAGATTTTTGGCTGGAAGACATCTTCAAGATCATTGAGTCCAACCTTTTCATAGAATCATAGAACCATTACGGATTGGAAGGGACCTCAAAAGATCATCTAGTCCAATCCCCCTGCAACAGCAGCATCACCTAGACCAAGTCACACAGGAACACATCCAGTCTCCAGTGAAGGAGACTCCACAACCCCCCTGGGCAGCCTGTTCCAGTGCTCCGTCACCCTCACTGGGAAGAAGTTCCTTCTCAGGTTGATGTGGAACCTCCTATGTTCCAGCTTACACCCACTGCCCCTTGTCCTATCACTACATGACACTGAGAACAGCCCAGCTCCATCCTCCTGACAACCACCCCTCAAATATTTGTAGACATTAATGAGGTCACCCCTCAGTCTCCTCTTCTCCAAGCTAAAGCTCCCTCAGCCTCTCCTCATAAGGGAGGCGCTCCACCTCCTTCATCACCTTTGTTGCCCTATGCTGAACTCTCTCCAGCAGCTCAACATCCCTCCTGAACTGAGGAGCCCAGAACTGGACACAATACTCCAGNACAGGCCTTCAAGTAGACTCTGTCCCTTTGACCACCACTCTCTGACTTCTACCCTGTAGCCAGTTTACGATCCACCTCACTACCCGAAAATAGAGGCCACAGTGCCTCAGTTTGTCTGCGAGGATGCTGTGAGAGACCGTGTCAAATGCCTTACTGAAGTCAAGATAGATCACATCCATGGCTCTGCCCTCATCCATCCACCTGGTTATGCCCTCATAATCTCGCCCTATCAGCACCACTAAACCCTGTCCCCCAATGCAACATCTACCCTTGTCTTCAACACCTCCAGGGATGAGGACTCAACTCCCTCCCTGGGCAGGCTGTTCCAGTGCCTGACAGCCTTTTCAGGAAAGAAATTCCTCCTGACATCCAACCTGAACCTCCCCTATCACAGCTTAAGGCAATCCCCCCTCATCCTGTCACTGGCCACTCGGGAGAACAGACTGATCCCCGCCTCTCTACAACTTCCTTTCAAACAGTTGTAGAGAGCAACAAGGTCCTGCTCAATCTCCTCTTCTCCAGGCTAAACCCCATGGCAGGTAACTGGAAAAAAGCAATGGAACAAATTGCCTGGCAGAGGGCTGTGTGGGTGGGCACCCACCCAGGAGGGTAGGGGCAGGTGCCAGTGTGGCTCCCCAGAGCAGCAGCACTTTCCCCACTGAAGTTAAAGAGTAGCTTTTTGCTTTTAATTTCTTCTGGAATACATTTCTAAATAATTGATGACAGCGATTCCAAGTGGTTTAGCGGAGTCTGTTCTGTGTTTTCCCTACTCTTTTAGAATTTACAGTATTTTTAAACATTAAATAAATGCACAGGGTTTTTTTAATTTGACTTTTTTTTCTCCCATGTTCAATTCCACTTGCCAGGCCCCGGGTGCTGCTGGACAACAAGGAATGATTTTGGCATTCTTAGTAAAGCGGTACCATCAGAGTGGGGACAGATCCCAGTCAGCACTGGGGCTGCACAGCTGTTGCAGCTGCACATCTGGGCTATAGTAGGCTGCAGCATGACACTTCTGCATCACTTGTGCCAGCCTTCTGAAGCAAAAATCAAGCGACTGTCAGAGCCATCATCTAATTTTAGCTGTGGCTGAATCACAATGTCAGAATTCAAAATTCTTTGCATGTGATGGTAACTAGGAAAGATCAGAGTCACTTCAGCATCGTCCTCCTGCCTGCTTCTGCAAGCAAAAACCTTTTTGGATATATTCAGGGACAAAGAACAGTTGGAGGGAGCAGGGAAGGTATTGACACACCTCCATGTTCTTCACACCATCTTATGCCTGATCTTTGATTAAAATAATCCAGGAAGTTATGCAGGAGAAATAAATCAACGTATCCAGGCTGGGCCTAGCAGTCCTTTAAATCTGAAACTTGTACTCAAGAGGGAAAAATATTGAGGTTCTTCATGCCATGAGGCAACACTCAGCATCCAAGGGATAGAAACCCATTGGAGGACAAACACCTCACTGTTCCTGTACTGCCATATGCCCATATGGGCCTGATCCAGCAGCACACCTGAAAGTGAGCTGGGCACTAGGCTCTATCTAGCCTGAGAACAGCCCCATTATCTGGAGAGAGGAAGGGAGGGAGTGAAATCAGCCGGACATCATTCCTTTAGCCCACCTTGGGAGATAGCTCAACCCCCGCTGCCTTGGCTGCTCATTAATGCAGAGCAGGGATTTCATTACTCTGATTGCTCAATTCTGTTATTAAGAAGGCATAAATCTCCACATTAGTCGCTCTTAGTCTTTGGGTCACAACCCCTGCAGGAGGTCGGCAGTGGATACCCAGCCCAGGTCATGGCCCTCAGCCCATTACCTGCTCTGTTAGCTGGGGTTGCAGACATGGGCTGGGGCCACGTGCTGGCCCTGGCTGCCCCCTTTACACCCAGGTCCAGCTTCTCCTTTCACAGTTCTCTGCTGGAGCTCTTGAGACTTTCCCAGTCATGACAGTGATCCTGGGGTGCCAACACCACAGTCCTGGGCACGGTCTCAGGATGGACACACAGAGCTCTGTCTGCCCATCCCCACCAAAATCCTATCTGCCACCTCAGGACCTCCCCAAACCTCACTGCTCCTGCCCAGAAGAATGGGAATGAATTCAAACACAGAGGGGCAAGATCCCTGCTGCCAACTGCCCCTTCCTCTTGCTTTTCCTACCACCTTCCTTCTTCCCTGTTGATTTTTCCCCATTTGCTCTGATCTAGCACTGGATCTAGCTATCTGATGTTCCCCACAAATTTCATTATCAGAGGAGGCAGCAAACAGCTCCTGAACTTCACTTACTGATCCTCAAATTCCTGCTCCAGTCCTGCCCCGGCAGACCATTCCCTCCTCTGGGAGATGCCTGTTCCATTAGGTGGTGCCTGTTTGCTGACAGGACAGACCAGCCCAAGGAGAATCTTGCAGTGAAAATATTGAGGGCTAGGAAAGCCCTGTTCTCTGCTTCATCCACTCTGAATTTCTTTCAGCAGGTAGGTCCTGGAACACTGGTGTTACTGGCACCTCTGGTGTCTATCATGGAGGGCAAACAGGACACATGCACAGCCATCCCATGTTTTGGCATGTTGTGGGGTCAGCTTGACCAGCTCTGCTGCACTGTGGGGTCCCCTGTTAGCACCTCACCTACCAGGCTCACTGCTCACACCAAGCTCTCCACCACACCAACCACTGTGCCTCTGCAGCTTTTTCGATGGCCAGTGGGGAGGCAGGGTAAGGGGAACAGGTAGCATCTGTTTGAAATGGGTAAAGCATTCCATTTTGGTCTTTATGGACACTTTGTGAAGCAGAACTGCAGCAATGAACCACAAGCTGTGGGTGACGCTGAAGTGGCTGCCCTCTAACCTGCTGGTGTGCATGGAATCCAAGATGCTGACAATAGGTTTGCAGCAACTGAGTCCATTCCTGGTCCAAACCTATTTGATTTGGCTCTCAGGTAACACCAGTGATTATTTTCTTGAGTGCCCATCCTGGACTGCAAGCACAAACAAACAGAGAGTCTGGTGCAATTGATAACTCCTCCCATCAACAGGCACTGGTGGCAACTGGAAATTCAGCTATGAGGCAGCATAATTAATTATCTAAAATGCAAGGCAAGCTGTCAGTCCTAATTAAGATGGGAAGCAGCAGTCTCTGCACTGCCCATTCCCTTTTCTCAGGGTTATCGGAAAGATCATCCCTCCCAACTTCCAGGTGGCCAGATGGGAGTGGATGGGGCTCCCCTGGATCAATAGCTCATCCCAACCATGCTCTGAAGCAGCTGCTCCCAGGCAGGAGAAGCAGGACTGGGCAGTTACAGCAATAACATCCTCCCTTCCCCACTCCATCCACAGGGAATTTTCCTCCTGCCTGCCCAGGAGTGAAATTTCCCTTCATGGCCCAGAGTAAGAGGATCGTCCATTCCCCTTGGGAAAGAGATCATCTTCTGGGACACTCTCTTGGGCTGTTCCTCAAAAGGGGCCATTTGGTTGGTGTCACACAGTGCCTGTGGCTGTACCTTGTATGAAGGGAGACTCTTCCTTGGGAAAGCTCCTGACCAACAGTTTGCTCTCCAAACCTGAGCTCTCAATCATGATGTCTCCATACTGGGATGAGCTCTGGAGCCCAAGAAAGAGGTTCTACAGGTGGAGATTGGTCTGCCCATGGCAGCAGAAGGGTCAGAACCAGATGGTCGTTAAGGTACTTGCCAACCCAAACCATTCTATGATGATACAGACCCTCTTGGCTGGATCCCTCCCAGTACAGACACAGTAAGTTGGTGCCTAAGGTGAATCTGAAGATGTTCTGACCTTGCCTGAGACTCTACATGGCTCTCATCCTTCACACCTGACCCTGTCGCACCAAGGGCATCAAGTACAGGGGCTCACGATTGACTTCTGTGGGCACAGGCTCAGACCCAGGAGAGGGATGCTCAGTGTTCCTTTCTGACGGTGGAAACGCTTTCGTTTTGAAGACTTGTTTAAGGTTGCATTTCAGGAGATTACCCTTTGGAGCTGACAGACAGGTTGGTCGCTCTGTCTGCTCAGCACTCGATCTGTTCTGCAAACACTCCTGCTCTGTAGCACGTGAGCCACGGATTAAACAGGCAGAGAGAACCATTCACTGCAACTCAGCCTGGAAAGTCTTTTGAAAGTTAAGTTATGGCTGTTAAATGTTAACACCACATAATGCCCGGCTTTACCGTATCTCCGCGAGAAAGTGATGACACGGCTCCATTATGAACGAGTTGCTGAGAAGCTCCTGAACCTACGGGATTGTAGGGGCATTTAATCTTCTTTCCAAGTGCCTGGGAATTTCACACGGGCTTTATCGCTGGCAGAGCCAATAGGGAAGACGTTTTCAAGAGAAAAGATGGAATCATTGAGTTGATCCCCAGCTGTGCGAAGCCTGGGAAATCTCCTGCTGTCCCCCACTGGGATCTTGCCACACTACCTGTCCTTCCCCCAACCTCAAGGACAGCGGCTACATTGCTTATGAGCCTGTAAATCAGCAGTGGCCATAAAACGCCGGCGGCCAGAGCAATGGCTTTTCTACTAATGTTCTACTCTGCAATTGCTGTGCATATCCAGCGTATTAATGACACAAATTCATTACAAGAAATGAAGACACTGACTGGCCAAGGGCCAGAGTCGAGTAAGGACAGAGAAAAAAAGAGAAAAGGTACTTTTGCTTCTGCCAGTTGGCAAGTTTGTGCTGCAGGGTTGAATGTCGTGGATACAGAGAGCTGCTGGTGAGCGACAGGAAGGAGTCACTGCTAAATAAAGTGGTGATGGAGTCAGAGAGAAGGGAGCGGAAAGGGAAGCTGCTTCCCACGTGATCAGCCAAAGAATAAGAGCTCCGGCTGAAATTCAGGAGGCAAATGGCTTCACCAACAGCGTGATGGATGGTGCAAACTGGATGGTGGTTTCAGGTAAAGAAAATTGTCCATTAAAGTGAAGGACGGGGGGACTTTGTCAATCTGTCAATTTATCTCTCGCTTCCTTTGTTTGTGTCTCTGCTTGTGGATCCATCTCCCTGCATGCACCGTCACCCCACATGCTGCTCCTTCTATTGGTGCTCTATTGATTGATCCATTGACAGAGGATCCAGAACATATTGAACAACGCATGAGAGATTTATCATGAGAGATTTGAAAATCTTTATGTTTAGTTTAGGAAAGGAACTACAGTACAATACATACCTGATCAAAAAGACAAGGCATTGAATACCACAGGACTGTTTAATTTAGTAACCAGAGCACAATACCTTTTAAGATTCGAGCCTTTCAAATGAGAAATAAGGCATCGATTTTTAAGAATGAGGAAAATCAACTGCTGGAACAAGAAATCAAGTGAACTGGTACATTCTGTTGTTTGCTAACAGTCTTCACTATTATGGAAATTATAATCAGCTACATGTTGTTAGGTTAAATCTTGAAATAACTTGGTATTTTATGTCCCTGGTCCCACCAGGGTCATATCAGGTGATAAAACCTTCTGGATTGGTGAATCCAGTCCATGAGTCCATCTACCTACAGAGCATCAGCCCAAATCATAGAATCATAGAATCACAGAATCATAGAATCAAAGAATCATAAAATCATCATGGCTGGAAAGGACCTCCAGGGTCATCAAGTCCAGTCCTTTCTCCTAGTGTCTAACCGCTAGACCATATCCCCAAGCGCCGCATCCACCTGTTCCTTAAACACCTCCAGGGTTGGTGACATCACCACCACCCTGGGCAATCCATTCCAGCACCTAACCACCCTCTCAGTAAAGAAATGTATTGGAAATCAAATAATGGTGCAGGAAAGACTCTGGTTTAGAAATTCATGATTTGGACTTGAGGCTGGACAAAACAGACCCAGTTTCTGTTGATCCTTCCTTTCTCTCTGGAATTGTGGGGCATGGAGGGTGCAGTGTGATGACAAGAGCAGCTCACCAATCCGTGTGGCTCCAGCTAGCAAATGAATTCATGTTGATGAGACACAGGGAAAGGTTATTATGACTTAATGAGGGACATAAGCCAGCATTTTCAGAAGGAACTACTCATGTAAACAAACCTCCTGCTCTTGATTTTGTTTCAGAAAATATCTCTACACGCTCAGTGAGACAGCATAAATGTTTAGTTCTGCTTCTCCAGAATAATGGAATAATGTTGTGTAAGTTGGATGACAGAGGCACAAAAACCACTGAACCTGTCCTCAGGAACCCTCCTCCTCCTCATCTAGCAGGTGGCTGAGGTGCAACCATGGAAGCTGCAGAATTCTGAGCTCTCTGCCCTTGCTGTGCATGTGCCTGTGCTCCTTACAGCAGAGCTCCTGCCTGCAGGTACCCAACTGCTATCCAGGAACTGACAGCAGTCAGGGCTGTTAGACCTTTCTGACCTGCAGGAAAAGCAGAAAATGGAAGCTGTCCATCAGGGCTGTAGGCAGGTTTGCCAAGCCATGATAGGAGGTTGTCCCCACACTTCTGAAATGGGCCATCTTTCATTCACCATAGATAGGAACCAAACTCCTTATTTGTTTCTGCTAGGAAACACCTTTTTTCCCCATGCTCCATCACTGACTTGGTTTCTTTTGCCAAGGGGAACATAAATAAAACATTCCATGCTACGGCAGATGTTGAGTTGTTCCCTGACCCAGGCCTGCTGGGTCCCGAGCAGCTATTCACTCAAAACACTGCACAGCCAGAGCAGCTACAGGACACAGAAAGTTTCTGTTCACCCCAGAGAGGCAACTGAGGGCCTGCCCTTCCCTGCACAGAACGCCAGTGCGCATTCATGCTTCAAGAGGTTTTCAGAGGCTGCAACAGGTTTAGTGGTAAACTCAGTGAGAATGAAGGTTGATTAAAGCTCGCAGATAATGACTCGTTTAGTTGCAGAGCGTGTGCTGGAGAAGTGCTGCAGAGCTTTCTAAAAGCCTGGAGAGCCCAGCGCCTTGGCCAGAGCTGCCAAGGGAACGGATGTGCCAAGTGGAGCTCCCTAATGATATCAGTAACAGCCACTATAGAGAGAGGGAAGCAAACACTCACCCCATACAACCGCAAATCTGCTGCAGCCTTCTGCAAAGCCATCTCTGCCTCTAACAGAAGCTTGGCTGCTGCTGAATTTACAAGTGGATCCTTTCTTAGGCTCCTCTGTTTAAGCTTACTCTTTCCTCCTCCCTCAACTCACAGTTGTTTAGCAAAGGGCTTGCAGGCAGGCGAGTGAATCTGGGGCCAGCTCAGCCCAACATAATCTCCAGGTGCTCAGAAAGCAAACTATTCACATACCCAGGGAGGGTTTTGGAGCTGGGATGCAGAGAACGGGGCTCAAGCCCAGCAACTGCCTCTGCTCAGACATGGTGCCAAGCTCCTTGAAGTGCAACACTAAATATGGGGTGAACTTAGCAAGGAAACGACCTCCTCTGTACTCATAGCTTTGGGGCCCCTCAGCAACCTTCCCCAGCTTTGGGAGGGATGCTGAGGTGCCATCAAGCATTCAGGTCATAGAATCATAGAATCACAGAAACACAGTATCATGAATGTGTTGGGCAGAACGGGACCTTTAAAGGTTATCAAGTTCAAGTCCCTACAGTAAGCAGGGACAACTTTACCTAGAGCAGGTTGCTCAGAGCCCCATTCAGCCTGACCTTGAATGCCAGCAAGGACGGAACTTCTACCACCTCTTTGGGCAACCTATTCCTTTGTTTCACCTCCCTCATTGTAAAGAACTTGTTTCTAACATCCAATCTAACTCTCCCCTGCTCTAGTTCAAAACCATTGCTCCTCGTCCTGTCGCTATATAGCCTTGTGAACAACCCCCACCAGCTTTTCCTGTATCCCCCTTCAGATACTGCAAGGCCTCTATAAGGTCTCTCCACAGTCTTCTCTTCTCCAGGCTGAACAACCACAGCTCAGCCTGTCCTTGCAGGAGAGTGTTCTGGTCTTTTGTTCATTTTCATGGCCTCCTCTGGACACGCTACAAGTCCACATCCTTCCTGGGCTGGGGGTCCACAGAGGTCACACAATTTGAGCTCAAACCAAGACATTTCCAGGAGGAGTGAGGCTCAGGCTGACATTTCAGGATCTCAGCAAAGATACTGTGAGTGAGGAAAGGCTCAGCTCAGACTGGCTACAGTAGCTTTTGGCTCCATTTACAGCCTGTAATGGCTTCTGATGCAAAGGATGACTTCCCTGAACTATTATGGTGATGCACACCTATACCAGTGCCTGTGCCAACAGTTCATGCATTTGCCACAGTCCAGAGCACTGGTTTCCCAGTGTGTCAGGCAAAGCAGAAACCAATCTGGCTTCTGGCAGCCCCACCCGCTCCCACCCCCACCAAAAAAAAAAAAAAAAAAGACCCCATGGGCTGCAGAGGCAGAAGAACTGTCCTGGCAGTCTGGGATTAGATTGGTGGAGTAATTGTCCCCCGCACTGTTATTATCTACGATTTCCAGGGCACCACAAACAGCTCTTGGGGTCATATCTGCCAGAACACAGTGAGGCTGGGGATGCAGGGGGCAATGCTGAGCATCAGGCCACACTGCAGACCTCAGAGGGGCTGACCCTATTAGCACCCAAATTGCAGACTGTTCCAAAGCTGTTGTCTGAGAGGTCCCTAAATACCCCCAGCTCTAAAATGTAACCCAATGGTCATCCAGACATGCTCGTTTGTGAGTCTATATGGAAGTTTGTCCACTCCTTAAGCCCCTTCTTTGTCTAAAAGTCAAATGCAAGAGTCTGTTTTGACACTGTACGTTGAGCAGAGTCCTGCTATTTGATTTCTTTCTCTCTTTTTTTGCTAAGCTCAACTGCCCTGTAAGTGAAGAGGTCTTTAATGCTATGCCAAGTGCTCTGGGATGTAAATGCCACGAACATAACAACATAACAGAACAGATTATGTTTCTATAACCTACCTAAACATCATTACCTGCTAAGAGAACTGGCTCCATTCGGAAATGTGGTTCCATTCATGACCCATTATTTTAAGAACAGCTCCTGTTGTAGGGACACAGCATCCTTTACTGGTGTTGCTGAGGTGTGGTATGCTTAGCAATACCATGGATGAAACAATGGAGTGAACTGGGTGGGCAGAGATCAAGTTCTTGTGCAGAAAGTTTGAGGGTTTTCCCCCTCATAAACCTGTGGATAGTTTCAGAGCTAAAAAAAAAAAAAAAGCCTATTGTAGAGTGCATAGATCCTTCAGCTCCCATCCTTGACTCTAGCAGCTGTGAGAGTCAGAGAGATAAAATTAATTGATGCATTTGCTTGTGAGATACTCTTCACAATGAAAGGCTGCAGAATAGGGTCCAGGGTGCTCACACAGGGAAAGAAAGATGAGTCCCCAGTAGAGCTTTGGCTTTGTTCAAGTCAGGTACTTTGTGTGGAGCAAACCTACAACATGGAGAGAAGCTGATTTAACTGGGAAGAGGGAAATCTCAGCCAGGGTTGTTTTTTGCTATCAAGCGAGCCATGGCAATTGAACTTTGCTAATCATAGAATAATAGGATCAGAATGAATCCCCAAAAATCATCTAGTCCAACCCCCATACAACAAGAAGGTACATCTCTAATTAGAACAGATGCCCAGAGCCCCATCCAGCCTGACCTTGAATGGCTCCAGGGATGGGGCCTCCACCACCTCTCTGGGCAGCCTGTTCCAGGTATCCCACATCCTCAGATTCAAGAGCTTTTTCCTCATGTCCAGCCTCAATCTGCCCTTTTCCCACTTCAAACCATGATTCCTCATCCTATTGTTCCCTGCCCTTGTGAACAGTCTTCCCCGGACTTCTGACAGACCCTTTCAGGGACTGGAAGCTCACTGTAAGATCCCCTGGACCCTTTTCCTCTTTAGTCTGAACAACCCCAACTCTCTCAGCCTTTCCTCCTAAGAGCTAATGACTGGGTTTTCCCTTCCAGGGCTTCTCAACGAGGCTTCTGTGCTTCCATGAGACCTGGGTTTATTCTTCCTGCAGAATAAAGCAGCCTTTCCCTAGTGTAATGAGTGTTTACCTAGGGGTGCTGATACCGTCAGAGTCTGTCACTGCAGGATCAAAACCAGAACTGCAGAGCCTCTGATAAAAAGGCCAGATGTGCCACTTTAATTAATGCAATTTGCTAAACACTGCAACAATTACGTGCAACGTGATAGTGCAGTAATCTTCAGGGCCAGGAAGCGCCATCCCCAAGGCATCCCCAGCTGTTCCAGTTTTCCTTTCTATTCTGCCATTTTCATAAATTTAAAAACTTTAAGGCTTTGCAGGGTACCGGCAGCATCAAAAGCAGAAGGGTCAGAGAGCATGTACCTGCAGGGGGTTTGGGCAGGGATCTGTGAGCTGAGCAGTGACAGCTCAGATACACTCGTGGACACTTGTACAGGTCCAACCCCACACAATTAAAGCCCCATGAAGAGCAATAAGCACAAACAAACATGTGCACAGGAGCTGAGCCATCCAATACCCCAAACAGAGCAAACATCATAGAATCATAGAATCATAGAATCATTACGGATGGGAAGGGACCTCGAAAGATCATCCAGTCCAATCCGCCTGCAACAGCAGGATCACCTAAACCAAGTCACACAGGAACTTATCCAGTTGGGTCTTGAATATCTCCAGTGAGGGAGACTCGACAACCACCCTGGGCAGCCAGACCAGTGCTCCGTCACCCTCACCGTGAAGAAGTTCCTTCTCAGGTTGATGTGGAACCTCCTATGTTCCAGCTTACAACCATTGCCCCTCGTCAAATCACTACATGACACCGAGAACAGCCCAGTTCCATCCTCCTGACACCCACCCCTCAAATATTTATAGACATTTTAATGAGGTCACCCCTCAGTCTCCTCTTCTCCAAGCTAAAGAGACCCAGCGTCCTCAGCCTCTCCTCTTATCCTCTCTTATCACCTTTGTTGCCCTACGCTGAACTCTCTCCAGGAGCTCCACATCCCTCTTGAACTGAGGAGCCCAGAACTGGACACAATACTCCAGGTGTGGTCTCACCAGGGCAGAGTAGAGGGGGAGAAGAACCTCTCTTGATCTGCTAACCACCCCTCCTCTAATCCACCCCAGGATGCTGTTGGCCCTCTTGGGATGTTGCACAAACACTCTTTAACACATTTCCACACCCCTCCAATATTACATGGGCAGTGATCCTGGGCTGCACTCTCACCCCCTCCCCAACCCAAAAACACCATCTCATTTCCGCTGCCTGTTGCCCTGCCCTGGTGGTTTGGGCACATTCCCTTTTATTTCTGTGTAAGTTCAAACAAGAAACAGAAAACCACTAAAGTTTCTGTTATTGACGTGTAAATCCACTGGGATTTTTATACCTGAGAAAGGGAGGAAGCAAAAAAAGAAACACAATAATGCGGGGAACATGAAAAAGATTCTTTAAAAGCCCCCAAGTTTCAGTGAAAGTGATGGGAAATTAGAGATATGATAGATGGGCTAATTTCCCTAACTGACAACGCAGACAGCTTGATGCAAAAAGCAGATAATGTTTGGGTTTGGTTTGTGTTCCCCCTTCCCCAGAACAGGTAAAGCCCAGAGTGGGAGGTGTGGAGAGGTTGAGGGGGTTGCGTGTACACACCTTCAGCAGAGAAGATGTTGCTTTTATCATCTAACACACAGAGGTCCCTACCACCCACTGCCAAAACTCTCTGGAAAAAAGAAAACGCAAACAGGAAAAGTATTTTGACCCAACTTTGGATTTTTTTCAGACTTTCAGTTTTCCACCTCTCTCACAACAAGCAGTTATCAAACTAGTTCACTCCATTTCAGCAGGAAGTTTTATGTCAGAAAAGGAAATTGTGGTGGGGAAAATGGGAAATAAAAGAGTTTCTCCCTATGTTTAACAATAACTGAGAGGCCATGAGGCAGCTGCAGGGATGACTTTTGCCTGGTACCACAAAGACACTAGCCAGCAATGGACCTTTGTGGCCAAGAAGGCCAATGGCATCCTGGGGTGACTCAGAAGGGGGGTGGTTAGTATGTTGAGAGAGGTTCTCCTCTCCCTCTCACCTCTGCCCTGGTGAGACCACATCTGGATTAATGTGTCCAATTCTGGACCCCTCAGTTCAAGAAGGACACAGAACTGCTTGAGAGAGTCCACCACAGAGCCATAAAGATGATGAAGGGAGTGGAGCATCTCCCTGATGAGGAAAGGCTGAGGGAGCTGGGTCTCTTGAGCCTGGAGAAAAGGAGACTGAAGGGTGATCCCATGAATGTTTATAAATATGGAAAGGGTAGGTGTCAGAAGAATGGAGCCAGGCCCTGCTCAGAGGCATCCGATAGAACAAGGGGCAGCAGGTGTGAGCTGGAACAGAGGAGGTTCCACATCAATATGAAAAGGAAATTCTTCACAGTGAGGGTGACAGAGCACTGGAATGGGTTGCCCAGGGAGGTTGTGGAGTCTCCTTCTCTGGAGAGTTTTAAAACCCGCCTAGACATCTTCGTGTGCAACTTGATCTAGAGGAACCTGCCCTGGCAGGGGAATTGGACTGGATGATCTTTTGAGGTCCCTTCCAGTCCCTAACATTCTCTGATTCTGTGACTTGGTTGCTCTGTATGAGGTCGAGTCATTCCTGGTAGAGTTCAGTTAATGGTTGGACTCAATGATCTTTTCCAACATAAACAATTCTATGATTCTGTGATCTGCAGAAACTCTTGAAGTGTGTTCATTCTTCACAGGGCTGTCCCACAGCACCATGATGTGTCCACAGTACAAACTCATGTCCTGCAATGGGAACAGGAGGGTTGACACGGGATGCAGATGAAATTTTCAAGGCAATGGATGAGTTTTTTAGCACCTTTCCTATAAAAAACAAACTATGTCCAATGAAATATTTAGCAAATCATTTCTATTGAAGGAACTTGATGGGAATATAAGGGTTAAAGAGCCCTTTCCTTACCCCTGTGCGAGTTTTCAGGGCTTTCAAGCAACCCAGTGCTTTCCAGTTTGTCTTTGCTGTGTGATGTGATGCAACATTTCCATTCAAAATAGAATCTGATTTCCAAACTCAATTCAATCCAGTCAAACAAGGGCCAGCTCCACACACAGATGTCCTAAATAAAATGGAACACTTTATGTAGAATCATAGGATCACAGGGTTGGATGGGACCTCCAAAAGTCATTTAGTCCAACTCCCCTACAACAAGCAGGGCCATCACTTGCCAGACCATGTTGACCAGAGCCCCATCGAGCCTGACCTTTAATGGCTCCAGGGATGGGGCCTCCACAACCTCTCTGGGAAGCTTGTTCCAGGGATCCCCCACGCTCAGATTCAAGAACTTTTTTCCTCCTGTCCAGCCTCAGTCTGATCTCTTCCAGCTTCAAACCATTACCCCTCGTTCTATCGTTCTCTGCCCTTGGGAACAGTTTTTCCCAGCCTTCTGACAGCCCCTTTTAGGGGCTAAACAACTTCTTTTTCAAAGGAAACAAAAAACCCTCTTCTAATCTGGGTGAATGATGACTGCTCCATTTCACTGACTCCTGCATAACCCAAATAATGTCTCAGCCTGTAGCAGAGAGCAGTCTTGTCCACCCTCACAAGATCATCATCAACCCAGAACCAAACTCAGGCTGGAAGCAAGAAACCTCCAAATGTGTGGCACTTATTAAGAAGAATGATTATGCTTTCTTGTTGCTTGGGTTTTCTTCATCTTTTTAAATCTTTTTGCAGCATTTTTTGGCTGAGGACAATTAAAAAGCATCAGGGGAAGAAGAGAGGGGGCATTGCTCTCTTCCAGCCTCCTCAGAGCGGGGAAAGTTCTTGTTAACTCACATGAGTTTGACAATCTTTAAATATAAACAGCTGATTGGAACTGCTGAGATATCTTAAACAAAATAGAAGTTGCTCAGAAGCTCAGCAAAGGAATGTTGGCCCTGTCACCACTTTGAGCACAGTACAAATGAGAAGCCAAAGCAGCATAATTAGGTTTTGGGAAGCAACATGGGCTGGCTGGGAAGGGAGAGACAAAACAGCACCAGTGCTTCATGCAAAAACCCAACTATCAGAATGGCTGTAGCTAGCAGTCACCTGCAGAGAACAATTACTGCCACCTCGAGAGAGCAACATCCAGGGCACAGCGGGGTGACAAGGTGCGTAACCTGCCCCATGATCACGCCTTGGCCATGAAGCCCTGTCACCGCACAGGGAAATGAAAGCACTGGGTGATGAGTGATTTGGGGCAAATCTTTGGTCACTCCTGTGAGGACACAGGGTGCTGGAAAGATGAAGCATCTCTAAGATCATTGGAGCGGCCCCAAATCAGTGCTAAGGAAAACTCTCAAGTTCACAGAATCAGCAAAGTCTGGGTGCTGGCACCTAGGCTTTAGGTGAGTCAGTGGCTCCCAGCCTGTCTGCAGTTTGTGTCATGGCCTTGACCCAGCCTACTTCCAAGAACAACCATGACTACACGGATGTGATCCTTGGCAATAATTTGGGCATGCCCCCATCCCAGACACAAAGATGTGGGTCTGGTACAACAGCCACTGCAGTAGCTGCAGATTCAGAGAAAGCTGAGGCTGTACCACAGCCCTCGAAGTACTCAGTAATGGATTCTTGGAGTAAAAACTGCCCTGGAATTTTGAGGGGCACACTGAAGACTCAATTTATGACAAACAACCTGACAGATCAAGCTGGGTGATAGCTGGCACTGTATTATAAATGTGATACAGGTCCTATTGTTTTCGCAGTACAGAGGGGACCATCCAGCTTGACCATCACTTCAGATTTAGGTTTCTAAATTCATCTGAGGCACCGCAATCCTCCTTTGAACGCGGCTTTAAGCATCTTTGAAAACAGGAGGTAAGCTCCTAGGCCACTTAATTACACAAAAAAGACCCTTTACGACCAGAATGGTTGGTTTGCTAACACAAAACGTGTGTGTTGTAAAGACGAGTCTGCCTGTGTGTGTGTCCACATGAACGGCTATCCATACGCATCCCTGACGTATCTGTGGTGATACCTGCTCATGGGTTTTGTTGCAAAACTCAGAGCCAAACCTCCAAGCTGACCTGGAAAACCTTGATCTACAAATCCTTCCCTATACCACCACCACAGCAGTTTTTTGGGGGCAGACTACTTTTCAAGTCAGGATGGGAAATTAAAAGAAATTAATATGCTACTCAGCAAGATTAATTAATTAGCTAATGTGCATACATCACTTAGGAAGGGTAGATAACTGTTTATGTCTCAGGAAATACAGTCTAAAGTGGTTCCATTCCAGCCCAGTAAACCTAGCATTCATAAGTGGGGCTGATTTGGAGGGTTAGATGCAGACAGCGAAGCAATGCCAGCAGGTGCCTGGTAACCATGAGATGGAACAAGAAAGCTGCCATCTCCAGGATGAAGGACTTGAGGGTACAAGATCATAAACCACGGGAGTCCATAAAGTTTCCAAGTGCTGAAGACAAGCTTTAAAAGTTAATATCGTGCAGTATCAGAGCCATAACAACAAGTCACCTACAGCCATTTATGACTCATTGAGAGTCACCACACACATGCCAGAAGTCCTTAATGTCCCAGGAATGTTCCTCTTATCTTCAAGGAGATTTACGGGAGTATTATTGCATCTTAAGAAATGCCAATCAATTATTTTAACACTAATTCCTGCCATTTTAATAACTCTCCCAAGGCACAGAGTGACCATATTTAACGGGGTAGCTGTTAAGCTGCAAGAGATGTCATTTCCCCTCTGTAATTGGACGTAGTGTCAGTCACGCTGTCGATAACGGCTGTATAATACAACTGTAGTTGTCAAATTACCACCCATCCCGTATTATAGCGCTGTGTTATGCCTCTAAACATCCTCCAGAAACCTTTTTACATGCTCCTCTGTACAGAGGACTGGCTCGGCATGAAATTCATTGTGTTTCCATTTTAACTAAAGGGAATTAAGTGCTGACACTCCCTTGAAGTATGACAGAGGCTGGGTGCTTCATCACTTTGAGCACTGAAAAATTGCTCTCCTCCTCAAAACAGATAGGTAGCTCTCAATGCTTTTCAATTACAGCTGCCTGTTTGTCTTCTGCTGGTTGTTTAAAATGGATTGGTTTCTTTTCTTTCAAGCAAACCAATACATTATATTAAAAACTCCACTGAAATTACCCTTAGGTGACTTTGAAAATCTAACCCCAAATACATCACGGGGATTCTTTAGGAGGCACCTTGTGTCGCTGCGATATACTTCAGCACTTGACTCTGAGCAGTATCCATCTGTCTCTCCATTTATCTCCTGCATCAATGGAACAGCTCTTTCCCTAACAACCAGCTCCTGCTCGCTGCCTCCTCCAGCACCCCTTTGCAGTGGGCCCTTTCCCTGCCATTCATTAACAAACTAATCCTGTTCTCCTGCACGGCTGCATTTCATTGCTGGCACCACTGACCAGATGCAAAATGACAAGCGGTGAGAATGGTGGCACCTCTTCTTCTCCTGATGTATGAGGTGCCCTTCCAGAGCACAGAAAAGCTCTCTACCCACCCTGTGACACTGATCTGTTCTGACTGGGGGCTTCAGAAAGGAGCTGGTGGGTTACTTTGCTGCTGAAGTGAGTGAACATCAGTGAAGGACACTTGCTGCCTTGCTCTCATGTCTATAGCATGTAGCATGTGCTCTGCTGCTCTTTGTGCTCATGCTGACACTCTGTGCCTGATTTTTGCTGAAATTTAAGGCCACGGGTTTTCTCCTCCATGGGCAGAGGGCATGGATGACTTGCTCCATCTTTTCAGGTGGCCTTTCTTTACTTCAGGAAGCTCAGCCTGGGCTGGATATCTGGCTTGTGCACAGTGGGTCTAATAGTGGACTTAGAAGAGTAGGGTACATGGTTGGACTTGATGATCTTAAAGGTCTTTTCCAAACTAAATGATTCTCTAATGTCCCAAGCAGAGGAGAGTTTGCAAAGAGCACACAAACCTTTAGCTTCAGGTATAGCCTTGCAGATCCTGGGAAAACACAGTCAAAGCCAAGTGTAAAGCTTCATTCAAACTGCAGCCAACTGCATTTTGCTGATACATAAAATAACCACAGGAAACCAACCTGACAGCTGTTTGCACAACTGCAGATAAGGTGTCACTGTCTCCCTTCAAACCCAAAAGGGGGTTTGCCTGTGACTTATATCTCGTGAATACAACAGCAAGAGCAAGCACAAAGACAGGGACAGAATCATGCACCCTTGGCAGCGGCAGCTCTCTTTGGGTGGGAGGCTTTGAATGGTATCATCATGTAGCTCTGTTAGCTTCAATACAGGGCTCAGGCTGGTTTAGCAGAGCTGGGCATCAGAGCTTTGCTTGCTGAAAATCATTGGTAAGGAGAAGCTGCCATCAGAGTTAGAGGAGTCTGCTTTTCTAGCTGAGATTTTGCAGAACTCTTTTTCAGCCTGAGAAGAACTAAATCTGGACGCTGAGGTCTTGCAAGTAAAATCTTCCTGAGCTCAGATCTGGCAGCATTCACCACGTGCAGCCACTGCTCTGCTGCCCAGCATTTCCCTATCTGCTCAGCCTTGCAGGAGAGCAAAGTGAGGAAGCGGCTTCTGCTCTTCAAAGGGCCTTTTTTCCTGCTTGATCCAGGGCTATTAAGATGGAGGTGATGGTCTATCTCTATAGGCACCTTCTGTAATGTGAGAGTTTGATATTGAAAGGAGAAACGGTGCTGCCTTTCTCAGCCTTAATGGTATAGGAGGCATTGGGCAAAGCCTTGGAAAACAGTGAAGGTGGAAGAAGGGTTAAAAGGGCTTTGGAAATTCATCCTTAGTTGTTTATTGTCTACTCAATTATTCAATCTTTTGAAGCTAAATGTATTAAAACCAGAAGAAAACCAGAAATTATAATTCTTGTAGGAAGTGAGGAGAGGTTTAACATTCAAAATTGGGAATCTCAAAATGTGGATGAAATATATAATCTGTGAGATACCTTTACCCAATTTGTATCATAACAGTAACATCCCTCTGGAACAGATGCAGATGGTATCTCCTAGCTACTGTTACTGTTCTTTTCAGTGCCAAAAATTATTTGGATTTGGAAATTTTCTGCATTTTTCTGGAGGTAGTTTCTTATCTTTCAAATCCCACTTTAAATCTGAAGCTAGAAGGGCTCCTGTGGTGACCAAACCAAATGTTCTGCTTGGAGAAATCACTCTCCCAGTCCCCGAGTATCCAATAAAATGAGAGTATCAACTAGAGTATTAAACCATCCTGAACTTGCCAAACCAGTGGAAATTTTGCCATTTCCCTCATGGTCAGCGAATTTAGTTGCCCACGGATTTCAGGAAAGCAGGGGGCACTTCCAATGTCTTTCAGCTTTGTTGTGAAATCTGTTCTTCTCCTGAAACAAATACTGCTGGGCTCCACAAATGTCACATTTGCTACTAGTTGAGACCTTTCATGTCGCTCTCTGTTCAGTCATGGGGAGCTGGCAAAGCTCATGGTGTTCTTGAAAAGACATTTCAATTGCTGGAACACATCAGATGGGAAAAGTTCTTTCAGTGCTGGGTGATTCTGCAACACCTACAGACAGATGAATGAAGAGACAGGTGGACTCTATGCAAAAGTATGTATTTGGTTTCCTTCTGCTGTTCCTGGCTTTGAAACCATTTTTATTTGTGTTTTTTTAGGATTTAATGCACCAAAGTAATGTCTTGCACTAATAACATCTCCCTGTAGACAATGCCAGTCCTTGGAGCTATCCCTCCAACCTCCTCCTTGGGGAAGGTGCTCAGCTGGCAGGACCAAAGTCATCTCTTTGTTGACATAATCACCATAGCACAGCCATGCTGACACTGCAACACCTGAGAGGGTTATTCACAGTTGTGATGTTATTAACGTACCCCACTGCCTGAGAATGCTCTGGAGAGCTGTGCACAGATCTGGGTTTTGGTGAAAAACCATGGCTGGCCTGTACGCTCAGCCACATACCTGCCTACCCAACCCATCTCAGTCCTGCTCATTATTTACCCTGCAGACACTGGAAAGCGTCTGTCCCATGTAAAGTGCAGATACTGCCTGTACACAGGCAGAACAGCCACGTTCATGCCATATCTGATGAAATTAAACCTTGACTCCCATCAGCTGATCTAACCCTGCTGTCAGATTAGCAGATGAGATGGACACACTTTGAGGGCAGATACCCCACTACAGCCAGCACAGCACGGAATGAAAAAGCAAGACCCTGCTAAGCCAGACATCAATGCCCTGGCTCACCCACTGCACCAATCTGCACTTGTGCTGATGTAGCTGAGAGCAGAATACAGCCGGTGGGAGCAACGTACTGCCAAGGGCATTGCTCAGCTGCCGACCTTGATGTGGGATTTCTCAGTGCTTAGGGAGGCAGTCACATGTAAGGATCAGCAATGAATCTCCTTGTTATTTAACCTAATTAGTGTCAAAGAAATTGGGTTTTGGGGGCCCCCTTCTCAGGGTTTGTTAATCGCCCTCACCTCCCCCTTTGTTTAATTCATCAAGGGCAGAAATAGGAGACCCGAAGGAACAGAAAATTTTAACTGCTAGCCTCTTCACTCAGTTTTCCCTCTCTTCTTCCCAAATGTTCTTGTGTGTGGGGCTCCCTCCTCCTAATTTCTGTTTTACCTTCCCCTTTAAGTGTGCCAGATGCCCTTGGAAAGAATAAACAGGAAGGGCCAGACTTGCCCTGGTGTTAACCACTGTTGTTCCCTGGAATCGACAGTCGCAAATCCTGCCCGGTGTCTGCACAACAAACCTTCAGACAGAAGAAACAGCCCCAACCACAGTGAGCTGAAACACCTTCCAACACCCTCTGATCAGCCTGGCTGCAGAACAGCAGGAAGAACCAAAAGATTTTGTTATGAGAATTTTAATTCAGCTTTCCTGGGAGCATGGGACAGGGCTGTCTCCTTGGGGCCAAACAGGGGTTTCTCCTGGATCTGCTCTCCCAGCAAGAGCCCTGGAGAATCCACTAATAAGCCTCAGCCTTCACTTTTTCCATGATCCAGAGCCCCACAAGTCAAAGGTGCCTTGGTTTGTCCAGATGCAGTGCACAGTCCATGCAGAGTACCCTGAGCACAGTGCTGCTGCTGAGTGGTGGGGCCATCCACTACACAGCCAGGATGAGAGTTTTCATTTACAACCTGGCAGCACTCAGATCTGAGCCTGGGAGGCAGCAGGAGTGCAGGGCTCTTGAGCAAATACCAGCTTGATGTCTGCACAATGGGTCTGGTTCCCAAATTTAGGAAAGGTTTCCAGTGAATTTAGGACACACTGACAGTTTAGGGGGTGAAATTGTATCTCTGAGCCATTTCAGGCAGCATCTATTTGGGATTTTTCTTTCAGCTTCAGTTGGAGATGTGGGTTGAATGCTGTTGCACAAGATGCTGTCAAACAAACATGAGGAGTTGGTTCCTGATCTGGTGTGTGTGCCCTTTGAGCACACATCCTTTCTTGAGAGGACTCAGAAAGTTACTATCAGCCCTAGGGGCACAAAGCAGGTTTTATACCACCCCATGTCCAACCTTCCACCTGGTGCTGTCCTTCCCAAGTTTCTGACATCTGATCAAACCCTGTTGACAACACAGGCAAGAAGCTGCACAGATGGGAAACCTAGTAAGTCCCTACAGTGATTTTTGGATCCATTGTTGAAAGAAATGTCCACCACAGCCTAAATGCCCAGGACATACAACTTCTTGATCGTAGAATAGATTATTCAGTTTGGAAAAGACCCTTGAGATTATTGAGTTCAACCAATAAACCTGCTCTGCAAAGCTCATCGATAAACCACATCTCCAACACCACATCTGAATGATCTTTAAACACCTCCAGGGATGAGGACTCAACCTCCTCTCTGGGCAGCCTGTTCCAGTATCTGACTACGCTTTCATCAAAATAAAATTTTCCCTACTGTTGAGTCTACTCTCCCCTGGAACAGCTTGAGGCCCTTCCCTCTTGTTCTATCACTAATGACCTGTTAGAAGAGTCCAGCACCTGCCTCTCTACAGTATCCCTTCAGGTAGTTGTAGAGGGTAAGAAGGTCTCCCCTCAGCCTCTTCTTGAAAGTGGCAGATGTGACTCAGCTCCGACAATTCTGTGAAAGCAAATGACTCTGGGCTCAACCAATGCACTGGTCAATCTTTCACCACATGAGAATGGTGAAGCCCCTGTGGTGCTCATGTCTGATGAGGCTAAGCATGGGAGCAGCAGCTGTGTGTGCAGTGGGGACAGGGGTGGATCCAATGCTGGACACTGATGGCGATGTACATCTGCATATCTCATGGCTTCATTCAGCACTGCAGAGCAGTGATCTCATATGGATGTTGAGTGGGAAAGTCACCACGTCTGTGGCTGCTATTAACATTTAGGAAGTAATCTCCTTAACACCATAAATGCTAACTACCTTGGCATGCCATGACAGGTGTAACTGTCTGTAGGCCCGTAAAAGCTAATAGCCATCTGGCAGAAGGTACTGATGCTGTGAGAAGAAAAAGAAGATGGGCACCAGCAAGAGACCAAAGCAAATCCCCCAGCACAGGTTACCTTGGGGCTATCTGATTGACTGGCAGTCTGCTTGTGTCCCTCTTTTCAGCTGCTTTAAATGTCAAGGGAGGAGCATCCTTCAGTTTCAGCCTGGTTATAAAGCAAAAGCTCTCTCCAAGTTTATTATAGACAAGGAAGCAGAAATACTTCTGCTTCAGTGGCACTGATAAACACGAAAAAAGAGCTGGCCTAGTGGAGATCAAACCCATGGCTTAAATCAGAAACTTCTCAAAGAAGTATACTGCCCTGCTAACCGTGTGCTGTATATCATCTGGTGCTCACCAGGAACAACCTGCTTGTTCTTCAGCATCTCTGGCTCTCCTCATTGTTACTGTCCTTGTGAAAAATGGCATATTAAGTGCAAAGAGTAAAAGTGCTGGAAAGGAAATGATCCCTCTTGGTCTAGGTGATCCTGCTGTTGCAGGGGAATTGAACTAGATGATCTTTTGAGGTCCCTTCCAATCTCTGATGATTCCATGATTCTGTTATTCACAGAACCACAGCACTGTGGGTAGTCAAATGTGAGTTTCTCCAGGGGCATCTTTTGGCTTCAGCCTTGATCCATAGAGCTCTTTTTTGGGGTAAAGAAAGACTCCAGTTCAGACAGGGTGTTTATTCACTGACCTTTCTGATAAGACAACTGCTGGAAAAGCCTGTGGAAACTGTGGTGACTGGTAAAGCAAGAACATTTCCCAGTAGGTGCCAGGTCAAGACTCACTGTACAGTGGCTGGCAACCCATCAGCAGTCAGCAATGAACTGGTGTAACCTGCTCGGCATCACCTGCCATGAACACTGGCCTTTTCTGCAACCAGCCTACCTGTACAGGGAGGGCAGAGGGATGTGGAGAGAGGGAAATCCCCCAGCCAGTGCTGTTCCCAGGCTTTGAGAAACTAGGAACCCTGATAGACCAGAAACAGATTTTATCCCAATTCCATGACCCAAGACACCAAAACAAGTCCAAACCATCTTCCAAAAATCACTCACATTTAACAGCCCCTTCTCTAAACTTCCTAATGTCATGATCAGGTTTTCGTGGTAGCAGTGGAGCAATACCTGTCTCTAAACAGTGAGAAAAGAAATCTTAACTTTTCTATAACTTAAAGAGCTATATCTACAGACTGACCTGATCTTTGCTAGTGGCTTTACCACTGCAGCTTTAAAGAAGTGCTGAGTTCACCCATCCCAGTGATGGTGTCCTGCCATCATTTCACATTCTGGTTCATTATAGGGAAAAGGTCCATTCACAGGTTTACCTGAAGTCTCCCTGTGGCTTTTTTATGTCCCCCAAGGAAAATAAAGAGGATGGTCTCTGCTGCAGCAAAGTCTCTTGTGGATGGCTTGGCTGCAACCAATGTGAGGCTCAGGGGCAGCCTTGGCTGCAGTGACCATGAAGCAGTTGAATTTAAGATCCTCAGGGCAACCAGGAGGAAGTTTTCTAAGCTTACGACCCTGGTCTTTAGGCTTGCAGACTTTGATTGCTTCAGGGATCTGCTGGCCAAAGTATCATGGGATGAAGCCCTTGAGGAAAGAGGGGCCCAGGACAGCTGGATAGTATTCAAGGATCACCTCCTCTGTGTCTAGGAGCAATGTATGCCAACAAAGATGAAAGCAGGGAAGAATGCTAGGAGGCCTGCCTGGCTGAGCAAGGAGCTCCTGGACACGCTGTCACACAAAAAGCAACTCTACAAGGAGTGGAAGGGAGGACAGCTAGAATGGGGGGTGTATAAGGAATCTGCCCGAACAGCTAGAGATCTGGTTAGGAAAGCCAAGGTACAGTTTGAATTTGGCCTAGCCAGAGAGGTCAAAGGGAACACCAAGAATTTCTACAGGTGAATGGTAAAAAGAAGACTAGGGAAGGTGTTGGCCCCCTCAGAAAGGAAACAGGTGATGTGGTCACAAGTGACATGGAAAAGGCTAAGGTTCTCAATGACTTCTTTACCTCAGTCTTCACTGAAAAGGCCTCCAGCCACACTCCTGGAGTCATGGAAAATAACAGCAGGGACTACAAGGAAGAACTGCCCATCATAAGTGAAGATCAGGTTCGTGATCACCTGAAGA